>CM052296.1:11395611-11487413 GCA_028455765.1 Lasioglossum oenotherae
TAAAAATAGACAATAAAATTCGAGATTGAGAATAACTTTTAAACCATGAACATTCGCACGCATTTATTTATTCAAAATAATACTATTAGACATTTATTAATTCTAGCTAATTAATGTTTATAATAATTCCTTTTGCCAACGATGTGGACAAACACTCCCTTGAACACTTTGCCATCTAATTTTTTACAGTAAAGGCTTTTCAAAATATTTCTGTCCAGATCGATTCTTGGAACATTTATGTATAAAAAAGTGAAAGGTAATAATTCTCGTTTATGAAATGTTTTGAAATTACAAACTGAGGTGTCTCGTATAAAATTTGAAATAGGAATTGTTGATTTTCCTAAAATTATGATTCAATAATATATTTCTTGGAATTCTTTGTCCTTGAGTTTTGCTGAAACCAACATCGTCTGAAATCTGCTCGGTACAGAATGTAACAATTCATGTTGATCAATATATGGTTCCGTGACGATTTGCCTTCTCACCGACGAGAATCTCCTCAGTAGCCTTCTGCACCGACGAGATCATGTCGATGGCCTTCTGTTTCTCACTCCAGTCAGAATACATCTTAGAGGGCGTAAGAGGATACCGAAATTTTCGAGTGACACGAACTCCCATAAGGCTGGCAGTCTTTAATGTTCATGAGCATAGCTTATACCAGAGAGGATATCTTATACATCTTTGGAAAATGTGACGTTACAAATTCAGTTCATCTCAGTTCATCTTTTCTTCAAGGAAAATTATCTGTGCCCTGTCTATAGGTTTATATGGTCTAAGGTCTATACCTATGCCGGACAGGACAAGGTGCGTGATGCCGGGTCTATAAGCATGTATGGTCTAAGGCCGAAGCAATCGATCAGTTGTAATTCCGTGTTCAGCGGTGATTCTTCATAATTCGTTAGTTAATGGTGATCGCGAGATCCGTGTCATCCGTGTGCTGCATTTGAATCGCGTCTGAGAGAGTGGTGTGGTGAACGACTGAACGGTACCGCGGCAGCCTATCTTTCTTTAACCACAGACGGCCAAAAATCGACCACGACGTCGATGACTCTGCCGAAAGGGAAACGTCCGTGGTAACACGTTCCTCCTCGCGTCCAGCTTTTGAGGTTAGTCGGGGGGAGAAAAGCGGTTGTGTTCGAATACGAGCATTGTTGCGGCCGGTCCGTTTCGATTGCGGGAAGTACCTGTCAAACAACCGCCGAGATTCGGTTCCTTTAAATGACAAGCAGTCATGGCAACGTCTGGGTCCGATAGAAAGCCGAGAGTCGTAGTTTTAGGAGGTAAGTATGGTTTCGTTCGTCGCACGATAGCGCGCGACGGAAGCGATAAACAGAAATGAGACAGAAAAAAAGCGTGTTGTTATCATTGGAACAGGATGCGGTTTCATAGGGCGTAATCTTGTCGAGTATCTGTTGGATAACGATCTCGTTTCGTTCGTGCGTGTCGTGGACAAAGTGCCGCCGCAAACTGCCTGGCTGAATGCTAAACACCAACAAGTATTTGAGCACCCGTCGCTCGAGTTCAAGAGCGCCAACTTGATTAACGCAGGTACTTAGGTAACAGAGAATGAAACCGTGTCGCCGAATTGACAATCGTTTCGCCACGGCTACGGTATTCTAATTCAACTCCGTAAGCACCCGGCGCCCGCTATCTCGAGACTCGTACTACTTTATCGTTATTGTTTACAGTGTCTTGTCAAAACGCATTCGCATCCGACGATCCGTTCGATTATGTGATTAATTGCGCTGGGGAGACAAAGAGCGGTCAGACGGATCCCGTGTACAAAGAAGGGATTTATAAGCTTAGCATGAACTGTGCTCAACAAGCAGCCAAACTACGAGTGGATCGTTACATAGAGATATCCTCTGGTAATTTTAATGCCTCTGAAAAAGTATGTGACTCCTCTCGTTTGATTTCCGATCGTCGAAATGTAGAGATCTACAAGAAAGTTCCATTTTCAGAATCCTCATAAGGAAGATGAGATCGGAGAGCCATGGACATACGTTGCGAAATACAAGTTGCAAGTGGAGAACGATCTGAAGAACATACCGAATTTACAGTACACCGTACTTAGACCAGCTATCGTATACGGTTGCGGAGACAAAACTGGTTTAGGTAATAGAAGATCTAGGTCTTGTATTAGAATTATAACATTTCAAGGTAACATTTCGCTTTTTAGCACCCCGTTTAGTGGTGGGAGCAGTTTATAAACACTTGGGAGAGATGATGAAGCTACTTTGGGGACCAGATCTTCATATGAACACTGTTCATGTAAGGGATGTAGCCAGAGCTATTTGGCATGTAGCGAACAGGCCAGAGACGCTGGGTCAAACGTATAATGTTGTTGATGAAGGTGATTCTACTCAGGGATCGATTAGCGCTATCGTTTCAGAGTTATTTAACATCAATCACGATTATTGGGGTTATACGTTGTCTACATTGGCCAAAGTAAGGATGATATAAGGATGCGTTTAGAGCGTTAAACGTGTTAGCGGGTTTTCATGTTAATAGAATTAACGATCTCGTTTCTATTTCGTTGTGTACTCTACAGACAGATATGAGTTCTGTAGTGGAGGAAGTGAATGACAAGCATATGGGACCTTGGGCAGAAGCTTGCAATAAGGATGGAGTGGAAAATAGTCCTCTGTCCCCGTATATAGATCAAGAACTTCTTTACAATAAACATCTGTATCTACAGCCAGGAAAGTTGTTAAACACCGGGTTTACTTATATGTATCCCAAGCTCACGAAGAATGCTCTGAAAGAGGTACAGAGTTCTTTTACTAGAGTGGTTGGTAAAGAGAATTGATTGTATCAATTTATTTTTCCTTTTCCAGGTTCTCGAAGATTTTGCAAACATGAAAATATTTCCACATTCGTTGATCCTATAAACTGTAGCAATGCAGACTGCCAAGATCAATTATTGAAACAGCTTACAATGAACTTGTATAAAGAACTTTTTGGAGCGTTTCACCTTGTGCCTAGCAATCTATGCAAGTTACGTACTTTATTGTATGTTATACATTTTACTCGTATTTTACCCGCTAACGAATACTGTTAGTCAAGTTTATATAGAGTATACAAGATGGAATACGAAGATTTCATATAATAAGCCTATCTGCAAATGTGATAAACTAGGAATTAATGTACTTAATTTTATCATAGTTTGAGCTATGAATTTTTCGCACGTTAAGGTTGCTAGTCAAGTTTTGACATGAATATAAAGAGTAATGTGGAAGTTGGGGAAAAATGCTGACGAGCAGACAAGAGACTAGAGATATTTACATGCCGGAACTTTAATGTATTATAGCATGTAGACGTTATTTGGATGAATATTTTAGAGAATTACGTACATCGTGAAAACAAATGCTTTTTATATTGCATTTCTCCAAGACTGGAAAAATAATTATAATTGTTAAAAGAAAAGAAAATAAAAGAGGGAGAAACTAATGAGATTCGTGTAGAATGTTAGGATGGACTTTTTTTGTTTTTACAATTCACTGCATTCCAATATAGATCTTCCATTGAGCTGTGTCTCGTGACTTCAGAAATCTTTTTATTCCAAGCAAATAACGGTTTCGTAAGTTTAGAAATATTAGATACATTTGAACGATATAATGTATTAAATCAAGTACAAATAATATTACTTAAGCTAGAAAAATATTTCTAAAACGCCAAAAAAAAACACGAAAATTGAGTAGGTTTATTACACGAAAAAAGGTAAACCTAATTTTGCATCAGATTGTATAACAAAATAAATGCATAGGCTAACGGCACCAACTGCCAATTAAGATTAATAGTATTACTCTTTTGAAACAATTGTTATTAATCATTTGATAATAAAGTTATTCATTTATGCAATTTAATCATGCGTTTTCAATTGTACCTCTTATGTAATTCCTAGACTTGTGTATATACATTATTAGGAATAGGATATTTATCTCTTGTCTTCGTTCTCTTCTTTTTTTCTTTCTTTTCTTTTGCAAGACAAGTAACATCGATACACTATCTTAATTTTATTCAATCATTGGTTACAACAAGATACTGCGCTCAGAAGGGTCAACAATATCATTAAATATTTCGTGTATCGTTTTAATTCGAATACTTTAAACAATAAGATTATAATTTGATGTAGTTCATTATACATAATATATTAAAATATATACTTTTAATATTTTCTGCGGATAATATATGTACAATCGTAGAGTAAAAATATTTACAAAGTAACTGCACCCTAAAAAACAGTATAATCGTCGCAAATACGCTAATTATGAAGGTGACAGTAAAAAAAAAGGATAGAAAAAAATGGTAAGGATTCGCGAGAAATAAATTAATAAAGTTTCCTTAATATATAATAATTACTATTACAATTAACGATAGTAATACAAACATCAATTTTACCGTGTTCCTTCGTTTTCTTTCTTTCTTTCTTTTTCATATATATCTCCTCGTATAAAATAAAGTATTAATGTCTTGGCTATATCTATCCACCGTCACGCGACAAATATATTTTCTGAGGTAAATCGTGTAAATCTAAATTATAAATGTTGTGTAATAGGTACTGAGGTTAAGTTAAAATTAAGTAATATAAGGTTCCCACCGCGTACAAGCGTGGTGGCGATTATGGAGGTATGTTTACTTGACTAGAGTCGCCGTACGATCTATAATTAATACTTTATATATGTCCATGTATGGCCAATACTATTGGATTGTTTCGTCTTGAAACGCTATTGCAAATGAAATTAATTAAATGTTTACACTCTCCCTTTGCTATCCGATAAAAGCTACGAAGTGATCTGTATGAAATTTTTCCTGCACAAATGAAAACAAAAAATGCTATAGACGGTACACTTCTAACGCGCTTATAATTGAAATATTGCTTAGTGGGATAGAATGTAGGAAGTAGATATGCATCATGAGAACCTACTAATAAAATACTTTGTTTCTTTTATACAGGGTGTCCCAAAATTCCTGCACATCCCGGAAATGAGAGGTTCCTGAGACCATTTGAAGCAATTTGAAGCGACATTTTCCTTTGCAAAAATGGCTGCCGCGGCTTTGTTTAGGAGTTATTAACGAAAAGCACGGACCAATCAGAGCGCGCCGGGCCGACTGTGCCAACTCGTGTCTAGGTCGCGCTACGATTGGTCCGTGTTTTTCGTTAATAACTCCTAAATAAAGCCGCAGCGGCAATTTTGGCAAGGGAAAATGTCTCTTCAAATGTTCTCAGGAACCTCTCATTTCCGGGATGTGCAGGAATTTTGGGACACCCTGTATATGAAGACTTCATATGACAAATTAATATTTTCTATATGTATATTATATATATATGTAAAAAAAGAAAAATCTATTGTTGAAATAGCCTCAATTCCAAGTATTTCTCTTTTATACAAATCGTTATTACTCTAAACGTGAGATTTACAATACTTGTTCCTGCCTATCTGCAGTCTACAGATAAGATGTTTATTGCTTTGTACTTCAATACTGCAATTATTAATCCGTTCATTTAGAAGTTAATTGAACACTTAGCACGGCGACTCTATTATCTGCTTTTCCTTTTCTTTTTGTTTTTCCTCGTCGGTTTTCTACGAAGTCTACAACTTATCACATCCACACAGTTAGCTTGAAAAAACGTTACAGTACACGAACTGTTTCATTTGATGTAAAATCATTATTGGTTTCTTATAAATTCGATAAACGGTTTATCAAAATGGAAGATTATTTTCTCTTTTTTTTATACAAAGTACAATATAAAACGAATGAAAAAGTTCCCGGTAAAAAAGTATCAATGGCAGTCGAAGCATTGCTGCACTTAAATATAGTACATCGTTATGTTACTAAGAATAAAATGATCAAAAGTGTTTATAAACCTATATTCATTCACTCCCCTTACAAAATCTATAAAAATCGATCGTTAAGATTCGTATACAGTAAAAAAGAAAAGCATGTAATTTCTTTAAAGAGATAGAGCATAATATATTCGCCGCAAGTATTCGTCGCTATATTAATTATCTTTTTCTCCATCATCCATCAACGCTTTTGAACTATCGTTTTCTTCTTCTTCTTTTCCTTTCTCTTTTATCCATAAAAACAATAATACCTTTCTTCTTAGAATTATTAAAATTCCGTTAATATTATAAAATTGTACAAGCTTAATAATTAACATATACATACAGTGCGAAAGATATCTCGAAATATTTGAGGAGAGTTAAATGCCAAAGGAAAACAAATTCACGAGCGATCAATGTTAATTATAGTTGCCTACCGATTATATTATCAATTCTCGTTTCCCCCATTCAACTCTAAGAAGAGTAACAAATACTTTCAACAAATATAAAAGTATACCGCTATATGTCAGTAACGTAAAATGTAACAGGTTCATGTTAAATACGATAACAAATGGAAAACAAATCGTTTAAATAAAAAATCACAGAACAAGCAAATTCTCTCTGTGAAATATGTATGCTTGCAACAAATAAAATTTGTCGTGTTTTAATGTCAAGAATAAATAGCTGTCGTGTTGTATGAGAAATGAGATTCTAATTAAAAAAAAAAACCATGATCGTACTATATATAACAAATTTTATACACGAAGTGCGAGTAAAATTACTTTCTGTTTTTTTCTTTTCTTTTCTTTTCAAATCAATCAGATCTTGTAACTATTTCACTCTCGAAGTCTTGTTATAATCTATTAATGTTGAGTCCGAATAAAATATAAGTGTAAATCATGATTTATACTTAAGAAAGTATAGTTGCAGTGTATGTGTGTGTATGTGTTCTATATAAAAAATCTGTATTAATAGTAACATGTCTTTAACGTAAGGCAGAATTATTTTCTTTTGTAGAACTGATATCAAATTATAATATTTAACAAATTATTTCGTATAAAGATGTAGAAATCTGTACAATAAATATAATATGGTAAAAATCTCTAGCATGTGCAGATTGATTTAATTCTATCAAGTCCATTTCGAGACCGAACATTTCGACAACTGTTTAGAGAGTGTGGAACAATGTTCGACATTTTCTGAACAGTTGTTGAAATGGTGCGTGTCTCAAGATGGAACACTATCTTTACAGGATTTCATACTGTGCTTGTAGTGACTACGTTATTGCATGATTCAGTGTAATGTGATCATTTTGGGTACTACTGAACGTGTAAAATGTAATAAATAACAATTAATGGAGGTACAATAATAACATGACATATCTACGTCTCACTCTAAAAGATATAGCTTATTTCTATCAGGTACTGTGTTGGGTTTCATTTCTGTCATGGTAACATGCACCAGTCTGGAATATGTTTTGTAGTTTTGTTTCGTTCTTCCCTTTGTATGGTGTAGTTAACTTTAAATGTCTTGTACAACGTAAGATTTGTCTTTGTCATACGTAAACTGACGACGTAGAACAGGAAAAAATATTTAGAATGTAACTGCTAATATAGTATCCAATTACTCTTTGTCCGCGTCTCAATATAATCTTTTTAAAACTATATACGGTCTTCTCGTTGAAGTTTTGTACATGGTGCCTAAAAAATTTAGAATTTCTCCCATTAAAAACTCTAATCTTATTTTTTCCTGCTCCCCTATTATGTTGCAGTAGTCTATAATACAATGATTAGACGTGTAATGTAAACAAGACTTTGTTAAATTAATACAAACGTCTCAATCCTTCCCTTTCCTTTTGAAAAGTGTTTTGATAACGTTCGACTCTTTTTGATAGAATCGATATATTCGTCAAAGTTTCGAATGCTATACACTCGTGTGTCGGTAGCACTGGCATTAAAAAAGCAAATCAAAGTTCTAGCTCTATCTCGCGAATAGATTAAGATCTGATCTAGTTCTCTCATTTCAATCGCTTAATTAAAAGAGAACGTTCTCTTGTTCGTCTCGATTTGGCTAATGGAAAACGCAAGAGTGTGGAATGATCAATACTATTGCTCTGTTTGAAAGCAATACATATTGTGAAATAACTTAGGCCATACCTGTACCTGAATATTATCATTAATTTTGTCCTCCTTAGCATAAAAGGAATGCATTATTTACTTATCTTTCGCTATCATTCTAAAAACATGATATTCCTATCTTATAAACATATTCACAGGTTAATGGTTAATCCTATTTACAGAAGCATCAAGAAACTTCTTCCCGTCCCGCTATCTCATTCTTAATTTCATAGTCCACCCTTTCATGGGTATCAACTTTCTCTCTCTCTCTTACTCTCTCCCTCGCGCGCGCGTGTGTTTGTGTGTGTGTGTGAGCAAGTTAGCTAATGAATATTAAGTATCATTCGCATGATTTATCCGTAGCACAGTGCCGTTTCTAACACAACATGAAATCTAAGAATCGCTAGATTTCTTGCCGAATCGTTAATACAGGAATACTTCTTTCTCTCAGTGTTCTCAATAGACAGAACTTGCTCGAGAATATTATTTACAAAAACCTGTGTTTATGTGTGTGTGTGTTTTCAGATTTTACGTACTTTTATCCGTACGACCCTATTTTATTTACATTACTTACCAGAATGTATCAGTATTTTTCTCATTTACAAACCATACTCAATTCGTAAAGTGTAGAAACTTGCATTGCTTCTACTTCCTCGAGAATTTCATTTCTTGTTACTTTTAACCCACGCGTACACACACATATGCGTGTATGTGTGTGTATGTGTTCGTATACGCATTATGTACACGTCGATTCGATTCGAGGCTGAGCCGAACCACGGGAAAAATGGTTGTATCCTACCTGTTGCCACAGTAACAGAGGAAGAAAGTGTGAATACTGAATCGTATCGACCGCGGCAGCTTTCATCCGTTTGGTCCCAGCGCTGGAACAGATATACACATAGACTTCGACAAGGATGAATCTCCGTCCGGACATCCCGAGTTGTTGTTTAAACTGCTACTGCTACTGCCTAAAGTACAATTGACAATCGTGAGCTGCGTGCCCTCCAAATCTGGCTGCAGCTCGTGCTCCGACGTCTGCTTAACGAAGTCCTTTGTTTTGTACTGCAACACACCAAAGAACCACGTCTCGATATCAATGAAACAATTCTCTTTTCGATGGGTCATCCCATGCTACATTTATCTGAACCATCGGCAATTTTGTTCTGAATAAAATATGCCTACAATATATTTCATTCAGAACATATTTCTTTTTATCACTATATTCATACCTGTGAACTTTTTGTTACTTGAATCTCCTTAGGCTCGCCATTCACGTCCCATGACGTTAGCAAAGGTTCCTTCGCGCAGGATTCAACAATCCCATTGGATTTCCCACCCTGTAGCAACGAACAAATCAGTTGTCTGTACTCTCGTACTCAAGACAAAGAAATAGCAACTCCCGTGATGTACCTTTGTATCTAAATGTGGATTCGTCGCGACCGGAGACGATGGACAAAGAACAGCAAGTTCGATTTCGTTGGGCGTCACTCTAGCGTTCATTTGTTGGCTCACCGACGTAGAGGACTCGTCCACGCAACATCTGTTTCCATTTCGTACCAACGAACGTCCCCCTTTCATTGCCTGCGCATTGTCTCTCAAGATACGAGCATTTTCCCACTTCCTTCGACAATACATGCTACACAGGCAGATCATGATAAATCCGATGCTTATACTTGCGCCAAGAATCACACCTAAACGTAACATGTATCGCATTATAGTACTATCGCCAATGCTTGAGTAACGATAAATAGATTCGGCGAAACTGCAGAACTTTTTGCTTTGTACATTAACACTAAATCTACCGACCATCAAAACTGACTGATGTGTATAGTATTATAAAAATAATAAGTTTAAATTTATTTATATTTTGTGCGACTTTTACGATTTTATTTGAAATCGAAAGGTAGATAACTGTCCTGCAGGTTCGTCATAGATTGCTTTAGCGAATCTGTCGCTTACCAAGGCTCTGATCTGGTTTTATGTTTTGCGGCGGCTTTTGTTCATCCGGCGGATTAGGTACTTTCGACGGACCACCGCTGGTGATAATATTGATAGGATCAGAAGGTTTTCCGTAGCCTGCTTTCGTCGAAGCCCGGACCATAACGAAATATCGTTTCCCCGGAGTCAATTCCAGTAAAATCGCCGAGGTTTTGTTACCAGGTACCGTCATGTTTTTCCACATGGTCTTCGAATCGATTAAATCCATGGTGTATATAACAAAATAATTTTGTATTACACCATTTATATTGCTCGGTTCTTTCCATGCGATTCGAACTTTTGTATTGTTCACCAAAAACCATTGTACCTCCTCCACCTTTCCAGGAACTAAAAGTATCGGGTTATCAATCTTCTCCACTGATTTTTCTAAGACCTTAAATACAGGGTGAGTCTCATAACATGACGATACAACCCGTAAGTCATTTCTCTTCGTACAACAAATAACTTACGAGTTATTAGAGATCGTCATGTTATCAGACTCACGCTGTATACATGGAAAGCGTAGTACTTACTGTCTTCGTTCGTATAGCATTCGATAGCTTCGCTGTAGAAACTGCTTTGACTCGTGTCGTTTCGAATAGCTTTTACTTTAAATTGATATAATGTAAATGGTTTCAGTTTATCGACGCTCACCTTCGTAGAGTTTCTAAAAATATGACAATCGTTTTAGACACGATAGATTTCAATTGAAGTAATATAGAATAATTATACGTACAATATGATACATTTGGGACCGTCTAGACTTGCGGTATGAATCGCCTGGTAGCACAGTTCGAAAGAATCTACTTGATGCGCGTCGTTCGATGACCATGTTACATTTATGGAAGTAGGCGAAACAGGAATAGCTTCCAAGGCCATTGGCAGATTACCTAAATTAAAGATGAAAGTGTTTTAATTGCGCATGCAATAACTGTACCGCTTTCTCCATCGAATTTTTCAACTTACTTGCATCCAGTGGAACAGTTTCGATCTGCTTTGTCAGGCAACTGGTCGCTTTGCCAGAGCTTATCATACATAAACCCACCATATATGAAACATTTACATCTGTACAGAACAATAAAATAATTTAATCTTCTATCGACAAAGTAGAAAATAAACTTCACCGCGCGAACAATGCTTACCGAGATTAGTAAATACGTGTTCGGTAATATTTTGTGGTAAAAAAATACTCGCGAATTTCTGTCCATTTTGATTTTCACAATAGATTTTCCAAAGATCAAATTCTGATTTAATTTTATCATTTTCTTTAATATTCATTTTCCATTTTACCTGCGAACCAAATCAAGGAAATTTTACAGACAACAATGAATATTAAACAGACTGTATTAATGGATAATTTTAAGAACATACACGAACCTTCACAATCGAAGAATTTATAAGCGATACTTGCATATCCACAACGTTTTTGATAACAATTGATTCCACGGTTGGCATAGTCACAGTCGTCCACTCCAACTGCGACTCGCTCATATTAGGCCAGCCTAAATTTGTTTTTGCTAATACTCGTAGATCGTATTGTGCACCAGGTATTAGATCTAGATATGAATAATTCAGTCAGATTTAATCGCGCATTCATAAATCGTCGTCTGTATTACTGAACAATGAAAAATAAGTGGAGTGTATACCAGAAAGTACATAAGATTCAACGCTAGCAGGTAAAGGAAGAACACGAGAAGATGGATGTTCATGCCGTCTGCACTGTAATTTGTATTGTACGACGATACCACGAGCTTCCTTCTTAGCGAGCGGTTCCCATGATACATTTAATTTTGTACTACTAATTATATTCACTTTTACTTTTGGTACACTTATAGGAACTGCGTAAAGAGACAGCGCTTTTAATATTCTATTCCACGCGAATATAAATATAAAAGAACAAAGAGGAATCTCGACTTACCACTTGGAGCTGTAGAACACAAAATGGTGGCTGATTGGTCACTGGGACCATTATTGTTCCACACTCGTATGTAGAAGGAGTAATTAGTAAACGGTTCGAGAAGCTTCGTCACTTCCACCGATGTAGAGTTACCGGGTTCGGGCGGTGAAACTTCTTCCTTTCCTCCTTCTGTATTAAATAGAAAATATGTGTGGGAATTATACACGATATCTGATTGTACGATCAATATTATTGTTTGTTTGATTAACTCTTTCTGAATTGTTTCGCTCACCTACGGGACTGTAATGGACGGTATAAGCTGTAATACTGGTGTATGGTAGAGACTTTGGTGGATCCCAGGAAATAAAAATTTTAACGGGTGATACAGCATGACATTTCAGAGAGGTAGGTGCAGCAGGACTGTTACGAGATGTGTTCACTTGAAGCCGACCTGCGGCCCAAATTTCGCCAGCCGAGTTCACAGCAACGCATTGATAAATACCCGAATCTGAAGGAACCGTTGCTGATATTGCTAACTCCTTTTTATTATGATCTTTTATATATGTAGTCCTACGTCCTGTGAAAGTTATTTATACATTAGATCGTAGCTGGATTCAAAAAAGTATCGATTCAATGATATATTAGACGGTTGCATAAGTTCGTGTCCGATTTGAAAATAAAATTCAACGGTTAAATTTTAAAGAGTACAGCATTGTTAATTAATTATATAGTCACCATTTTTTTCGACAATTACAAAACGATGTCGTCTTGCGACATCTACGAAAATCGGGCACGAACTGATGCAATCATCTGATATGTGTAGTCATGATATACCGTTCATTGTAATATTTAGCGAGTCTTTCAACCAATATATCTTCGGCACAGGCAACCCCTGCGCTTGACACTCGAATCGCGCGGTTCTTCCATTTGGACACACTTGGCTTTTGGGCGTTTTCAAGAACGTTGGTGGTACCAAAATATCCACCGTAATATTCTAAAATCAATTTTATACAACGGTTATTATTGTTATTATCATTGTAGCTGCAGGAATGTAGCTTCCACGACGAACCTGAATCTCCAAATTGTTTGTATCAACGGTTTTCGTGGAACATAGATAAACTCCTGCATCGGACACGCTCACGTTTATCAATGACAATATATTAATCCCGATGCTAGAATTAGGCAAAATGCGAGGTTGTGCAACATTTTGAGTATCTGAAATAGATGTTATACAATCGATTTTTTGAAATTGTGGAGATGTTGGAAAACGTGGATGCCAATAAGTTACCAGTATAGCGAGGAATAAATGTCCACGTCATAAGTGGAGATGGATATCCAGATGCAGCGCATGCTAAACTAAGACTTGTTCCATTTAGCAACCAATGATTATACGAAACTTGCGGAAACAACAACGGTGGCGTATGCGATCCATTACCCTCTGGCCGAGAGGTAACGGTTAATTTTGCCTCTTTACTCTTTTTGGTTTTCTTTAGGAATTCATTATTTACTACGCATCTGGAAATAGAAATGTACATTTTGTATATTATCGATTCTAACTTGCAAATTAATTTGTGCAATGAAATATATGCATACCTATATGAACCAGCATCTGATAATTTTGTTGCTTTTATGTACAGAACACCTGGTGGTACCATAAAATACCTACTACTGTAAAACAAGTACATTAATGTGTGAAGTAAATTATGGCACTCGTTTGTTGACTGATTATAAGTATTTCTTACTTTGAGTTATTATGATTGGGCAACAATTTTTCTCCATTATGCTGCCATGTGATATTAGGAGGAAAAGGAACGCTATCTATCAAGCAAGATAGTCTTGCTACCTCACCTTCGTGTACAGTTATGTTTTCGGGTGATTCTTTAAATATATGGGCAAGTTCTGGAAAGTAGAAAGATAATTGTAATCGTAGTGGCATTATTGAACAACCCTTAAGTGGGTAGACTCGTTTCTAGGATTGCAAGGGTGCAGGATGCGCCTTCTCATTTTAGATAATGCAAAGATGGGGTTCTTCAGTAGTCAAAAGCGTTAGATAAAAGATTAATCTAGGCCGCAGTTGCCTTCAAATGTCCTATTTTTACATTTACAAGGCGTAATTTGCATTATTTCTTCCGAATAATTACGCATCGTAAACGCAAAAATAGAACTTCTGAGGGCGATTGCGGCCTTGATCTTTTATCTAGTGCTTTTGACTACTAAAAACCCCCATCTTTGCATTATCGAGAAATGAGAATCCTGGGAACAAGAGTCTACTTCGTTAATAAAATAATGAATAGGGATTGTACCAGCTATTTGTATAAATGTAGGAGACGATCGTAGAAGTCCTAAATTAGTATGTGCTACACAACGGTATTCGTCTTTAATATAATCCCTAAAATTAACTGTGGTATTGTTCTTTTCTTTAAATTTCTGCACCATCTACAACAAGAATAGAGCCAAGAATAGCAATGAAAATGAATTTGTTAATACTCGTCATTAGTACTTGCAGGAACATACCTTGTGTAAGTGAAGAGAGCCATTCCGTAGAAGTGTACAACGTGCAATACCACACGGCGGTGCGGATACCCCATTGTGTAACCAAGATACATTCTGATTTGAACCAGCTATACAACTAAGTATAATTCCTTTTTTCCCTAATATCACATGACCACTCGGTTGAATTTCTAATGTTACGCCAGAACCTTTGGTTGGACTAGTATTGAAGCTTTCTGGTTTCGAAATGTTTATGTTGTGTAAACCGGCTCCAATTTCTTTGACACCTGAAATTAGAGGATCGGAAATTTTGCGCATGCATTAATAAGCAATTGGAAAATCTGTGTTCTTAATTGAAATGTATACACAGATTGACAAGTTACCAGGCTGATGCCTGACGCATGAAGAAACAAGAAGCTCTACTTGAATCACGCATAAAACCGTAAAAACACATCAACCGATGTTTACACAGGAACAACCATGGAAAATCATGCGAAATCAGATTAGGATTTTCCAAATGAACCATCAACAAGAGAATGTAAGTAGAGATGTGATCAAGTACCTTGGAAACAGGTTCGAACTTTGATTGATTGAATTCAAACTCTCTCCAAGTACTTCGAACAATTGAAATAGTATCCTAGCTTCGAACCTTATGTAAGTACTTTGGTAAATGGAAGTATACTTGCAAGTATATTTGAATCTTGGTCAAACAGATTCGAAACTTTTATAAATATTATACCAGATATTCTCTGATTTTTTTAACCATTATTTTTTTACTTTTAAAATCAATTATGCTGTCCTTTAACGCATAATTTCATTCAACATGTATAACTATAATTTCATAATCTATTACATTTCCATATATGAACACATATCTTGTAACTTGTAAGTACTTATTCCGTTTGTATAAAATGAAAATACTTCCTAAATATAAATTATTGCTTTTAAGTAGTAATTAAAACCCATGAAATGAGACTTGGTTATTGAAATTGACTCGGATTCGTGAGTATATATTGAACTTGATCCCATCCCTAAACGTAAGGGTAGAAAGAGGAAAGTTAGCAACGACAGAAACGTTAGCGCGTGGTCCAGCATGTATCGGTTTGGTTTGGCGAACATAAACAGATTAGATAGAGGAGAGGAGGGAGACGCACCTGCGACACAAGCGGGCTTTAGCACTTCTATAAACAAGATGCTCAGTAAAAGTACTCGCGCCGCCATATATTCACGCTCATTGGCACTGGTTTCACTGATAAATCTCGACCGAAACACGCCGTCGATTCGGTAGACTTTTCCGCGAAATTGGTCGCCGCATGTTTGACATCGGCTGCAAGAGTTTTCGGCCGTTCCGTGCGCCGAACTCTTACCCCCCTTCGAAGTTCGCCTCGGCTTCTCACATCGTCTCCGTGCGAGACAGTATATCGTCACCGAGATCTCGAGGACGTCGACAATACCGAGAACTGCACGGCCGTCGCGAATGATACTCGATTAGCTTCGTTCGCATTAGCACGCGATTCGTTCGTTTCTTGCCATCTTCTCGACCACTGCTACCACCACGTTTCGTGACAGGGTACGACGGCCACTCGATAGAATGTTTTGTTAAGATCACGCGAACGCCCTCCATTGAGATGCCACCGCACTAAACCATAGAACCTTCGCGGAGTGGAAACTCCCTCACCAATTTTCAGTGCACAATATTGCGCATGCGCTCCTTGGAATCCTATTTTACACACGGTTACAATTTCATTTAATTTTTCACTTCAATTTAACATTTTTTTCCTCAATTTTAGAAGTCTTTATAATTTAATTTTCGTATAAAATTTAAAATTGATGGAAATTTGAAATTAAAGTGAAAAATGAATAGAAGTTTTTAATTAAATGTGTCTCCTCTTGTCAAATATGAAAAAATATATTATCACAGAAAAGTCATAAGTTCTCCGAATTATATATATACCCAGCCAACCAAAAATCCAAATTTGGTCGACCTCCTCTGCGCCACTGTGCGCGCATATGCCGAGCCAGTGTCGTCCGTAGGACCAGACTCTCTGGTAGGACCAGGGTTTGGACTGGTTTGGACATGGGCATGAGGTCGGCATGAAATCGGCCGCTGAACGCCGAATGTGCCTTTGTGGCAGCACTGTCGTACTGATGTGGCGCAGGTGGCGCATGTGGCGTTTACTTTGACTCAAAGTAAATAGAATGGAAATGAATGGAAACGAACACTTGCAGGTTATTTGACATTCATAATTGTTTTCCACAGGTACTGTTGCTGAAATATCAACAGTACAACATACCATACTCGAGATTATAACACAACATTCTATTTTGGAAGCAACATGACATCGTTCTTAACTGAAGTGCTGATCACAGCAGGTACGTACTCGAAAGTAACGTATGGCATGCAAACTTGCAGAAATATACAAAATTTCCCGCGAAAATATTTGGAGACAACACTCGAAATTGTCTCTTCAGCACTGTACTATTTCCTCCGATTTTTAATTTGTCGAGCAGGTAAATTAGAGACGATGAATTTGAACGAGAAGATAGCCGAAATACAAAAGGAAATAATAAAACTGAAGTACGACGTACAAAACTTCATGGATGACAATTACATCGAATTCACGTCGAAACTTACGAAGGATCAACATTTAGTTTCGAAAGGAGAGAAGCTTTTCGAAGAATTGAACGAGTTACAGAAAAGAATAGATGATCAGGTACCATGCGAAAAATTCTTGAACGCGAATTACTGGGAGTTTTTATTAATTTCTGTTGTTCAAGGTGAAGATAGAGCTGTCGGGTTCCACAAAAGAGTTGAAGACTCTCTCGCAGGCATTGAAAGAGTCGAACATGATGCTGCAGCTGTCTAATCAGCTGCTAACATTACACAAATGCATCAAGTCCATCAAGAATTCCGAAGAGGAGAAACACTATGTCGACGCAGCCTGCACGCTGTGTGACATGCAGACGATATTGTACAATCCTCAAAGCGATCTGCGCCATCTAGACATGTTCACAGCGATCGAGGAAGAGTATTTAAACCTGTACACTTCGTTCCTGACCAACACATCCTCGTTATTGCGCGAACGGATCTGTTGGACCGGCGTCGAAGACAAAGACACAAATGTGATTACGTTGAGCGTGAAAGACCAATTCGACGACATGCAAGAGCTGATACAGGGACTGCATTGCATCGACAATCTCTCTAGTTACCAGCATAAATTCGCGAACACCCTCATGGACCACGTAATCAATCCCATTATCAACAACGATTGTGCTGTCTATGTGGTCAACGAGAAAGTATTCACTATTGAAATCCTAAACAAGAAAAAATCCCCGAGCTATAAGAGCGTGCTGTACAATTTAGAATTGTTGTTCAAATTTCTTCATCAACATTTCAACGTGATCACGCACGACGACAAAACGTTCCTGCAGGAGATAAAGCCGCATTTGTTAGACAGATTGTCGGCGTCCCTAACGACTAACTGCATCTCGCGAATCGTTCCCACGTCCAGCGCCGATTTGAAAAACTTCACCCCCATTGTGCAGGCAATGTACGATTTTCAGTATTTCTTGATCAAAATTGGTACGTTTTGGTCATATTACGGTTTACTAGTAAACGGTTTTCGGACATGTAATTGTTTGTATTATTGCAGGGTTCATAACGTCGGAGGAGCTGTTCTTGACGGAGTACACGAATAATATCGACAAACTTTTCATCGAGAGAATCTGTCAGGATCTGTTGGCAAAGGCGCGAATCATTATGAAGAAAGATTTGCACGATTGTATCACGTACGAGCCACAGGTTGAGTTCTTTCCGATGGAATTCCATAATTCGAATTCTACAAATGATTAAGGAGATAGACTAGATCGACTTAGGCCGCGATCGCCCTTAAAAGTCCCATTTTTTACATTTACGAGGTGTAATTTCCATTATTCGGCAATGTAACTTGCATTATTCGAAAGCATAAAGCTGCGACAGTACATGATGCCGAATAATGCAAATTACGCCTTGTAAATGTAAAAATATAATTTTTGAGGGCGGTCGTGGCCTGGATTGATCTTTCATCTAGCGCTTTTGACTACTGAAAAACCCCCTCTTTGCATTATTGAGAAATGCTACCCCCTTAATAGACGCAATCAATGTTTCAGGAGCCGCTAGTGTTTACTAAAGACGCGTGTGATCACGATAATATAAAAATAGACGCGAAATTAAGCGATAAAGCGTTTCAACTTCCTAGATGTCAGATAAGGTAGTAGAAATAACGCGGTTTTGATTGATATCGAGATTAATGAATAAATGTTTCTCTCAGTAAAAGCGCGAAGGAGACATTGGATATTGCGAGAAGCATCCTAGACGAAGCATGTAGCAGTTCAGATTCTTACGCGCTAAGATTATTCTACACGTGCAGAAATGTTTTCGAAATGTACTCGGGATTGGTACCGGAACATCACCGGAAGTTCTTGGAAACGATACCTCAGCAAGTCGGTGAGAACTTGATGGCTTTGTTACATACTAACATGTCGTGGATGTTAGCTTTAATTAATCATTCATATGTATATATCTTTTAATCAGCCGTATTCCATAATAATTGTATGTATCTCGCCCATCATCTTCTCACACTGGGACACGAATACAGAGACAAGCTACCAGAGTCTCTAAAAACTTACAATCTAGTTTTCGCTGATCAAATATTAATACTAAGGAACGTAGGGTCAACGTACTTCTTAGAACACATGAAGTACCAACGAAATATTATCTTTGATATCCTCAAAGAATCGGGTTAGTCAAAATCGAATAGTAAATTACCAATTGCTTTAACGAGGACTAATAAAAATGTTTTTGAATAGGTTTGTCAGCATTAGGGCAGAGTCCGGAGCTGCAACCTAACACGGAACGTGCACTCAGGCAGTGCATTCGACAACTAGAGTTATTGAAAACAGTTTGGCTAGACGTTTTACCTGTAAATATATATTGTAGAGCTGTAGGTCAGTCTCTCCCTCTCTCTATGTTCTTAATGGAATTAGAGCAAATGTTACGACGCTTCTTTTTAAATGAATTATTATTTCAGGATGCATCATGAATTCTATGGTTGAAGACCTTATAATTAGAATTGTATCCGTTGAAGACATTCCTGCTGATGTTGCGACCGATTTGGGAACATTATTCAATATGATAGTTAAACGTGCACCAATGATATTTCCGGTGCGTGTCTATATTATAGAAAAAAACGTATATGAGCAAGTACACGAAAAGTTTTTTTATTAAAAATTACAGTGAGGATGTAATTATTAATAATTTGGCCTCGAAACAAATTCCGTCAGCTGTTCCTGTAAAATTAAACTGGAACAATATTATTTCTATTTTTTAAAATGATATCTTTAACAAAAGTAATTCTCTGTGTTTTAGGAGCCTCAGGAGATTCATCAACACGTAAGGAAATGGGAAAAGTTTTTAGAACTGATCAAAGTGCTTGGTGCTTCACTGAAAGAAATTGAAGTCAGATGGGGAGGCGGTAAAGGACCGCTGGCGCATAAATTTACAGCTTCTCAAGTGAAACAATTGATTAGAGCGTTATTCCAGAATACTGAACGCCGATCTAATTTGTTAGCTTCTATAATGTAATAATTAGGTAATTCATGTTCTATGTAACTAAATCAATCTTGTGCATTTATTATTAAGCAAACTGTAATCATTGTTTTATAATATTGTATGATTAATACACTACGAATCCCTTTTACTTACGATTCATTTCTACCAATTACTCATTGGACAAACTTTACATTGTAAATACTTACGTTGCGCAATTCCTCCGTGTTTTATCGAAGATTGGCAAATAATTGTTCGTTTATAGCGAGATTAAAAGATTATCGTATGAAATTGTCTGTAAATCTAGAGACGACTGTCCAGTCATACAAAATTTTGAATACCATCGTAACGATTACTCACGTTACGTACTTATTGCGAAGATCTTCAAAACTCTTATCTATTCGTAGAAGAAAGAAACCAGTAAAGTAGTATTAACTTTAAGAAAGTAGACAAGCAGGCAGGCAGGCAGGGTGGCGGGCAGTAGTGAGAGCAAATCATTTAATAGATTTCCAATTCCACATCATTTACAGCAATGGTAAACATTATTACCATAATTTCAATTATTTTTCATTCGAGAATCCACAGTGACAAATGCTCAAAATTTCCAAATGCAATACTATCTCTGCACATATATTTCAAGGCCATACTTTAGATCATATATGCAGCGAATTAATTTTGCAGCTCTTTAATCCTGTTTTGACGTATAAAAATCCTTTAAGGCAAAGCTGCACAATTAAGTATTTTATATACGAGCATGTAGTGTGCATTTGGCTAAAATTGCGCAAATTCTCTTTGCTTTACCTCACCTTATTAAACGTTAAGTACATCTATGATAGATGATGTAAAAGTATCGACCATATATTAGAACCCCCTTTAAAGCATGTGAAAAGTTCAAAGAAAAAAGAAGAAACAGAAAGAGCTAAGTTACAGAAGAAACTTATCGCATGTTTTCTTCTTTTTTGTTTCTTCAACCAAACAAAAAAAGAAAGGAGAGAACAACACAAAAAGAAGTATAAAAAAATACATATAAAAAAACTTATGAAAGATTACAGAATATATAATATTCCTTTTTTTTCAAATTCAAAGAATGCAAAAACACTATAAAATAAGTTTAGACTAAGATCGTATGGCTTGCTGATTCAAATCCTTTTTCATAATTTGTTTCATCTTTCTTTCATTCATTGTATATAAAGTTCGTAATAACACGTCTCTATGATTAATGAGTAATGTTCTGAAAACGATTACAAACTGTGGAACTAAAATTATACTATATAAATGGTATTGCACAACTTAATTCTGCAATGGTAGTTCTTGTCTATATACAGGTCGCTGCGTAGATTGGATAGAAATGTAGTCATCAGGGCGGGTAGCTGATTGGCCCGCGGTTCAGATTGGCAATGCAGTGTAGATCTTTTATGTGCATTCACGAAGATGACGATGACTGTGAACATGGAAGTGCAAAACAGGATGTCACATTACTTTCGCCTCTATCTGGCGGGTAACTCTCATTGATTGAGAGCCTATTTATAATTGCATAATACATCTGTACATGCAATAAATTCGTTCAGCATAAATTGCTGACTCTAGTGTCATGCAACAACAAATGATTATTTTTTTTTTTAATTTTGTGTTTGTATTTTCTCACACATTAATCACCATAGGTCCGAGTGAATGTAAAAAATAAAATATATATATATATACACATATATATATATGTATGTTGAATTACTTGTTAAGGAAATTCCTTAATGTAATTTTCGTTTTGTTTGTATCAGCTCACAATATCTATCTGCCAAACAATGTCAATGGAATGAGTAACCTATTCCAGGCTATAAAACCTTTGCATTTTTGAAAAATATATTCAGACGATTTTCAAAGACATTTCTGTCCAGTTTTAAATGTCAACAAAAGAAACAGATTACCATGGCCTGTTATCGATAATAGAAGCAAATTAATAATTGCTTTTGTGTATATAGTTTTGGTCTTTGTTCGCTGAGTGAAAGTTTCACTAGGCTCATGTAAGTATTATCATATAACGTAAAATATCATTTTACAAGGACTGGTATCATTAGTACCTGCCACGACCAGCCGGAGAACGACTTCGATACCTCGATGTGCCAGTGCCTTTGTTGGTATAATAATCAGCATTGGTTTCTCCGCTATTATAGACATCTTGCGCATATCCCTCTCGTGTAACATACCCACTGGCACGATTGGTCATATAATCTTCGCCGTAGTAGTCTCTACCTCTACTTCCACCACCCTTGCCTGCATAGTAATTCCCATAATCTGCGTACGTGTTATTGCCTCTGTAACTGAGCGCAGTGGAGACCGCAGAACCGTAGCCCCTATTAGAGGCACCTCGATTTCCTCTGAATCCTCCCATACCACCCCTGCTTCCACCGCGACCTCTACCTCGTGAGATTTCGACTCTCAATTTGGCACCCATAATTTCTGTGCCGTTCATACTGCTACACGCGAGTTCCGCCTCGTTCATATTTAAAAACTCGATAAAGGCAAACCCTGGCGGATTGAACGCGACCCAAACTTTGTTCAGCTTGCCATATTTCTCAAACTCTGTCTGTAGATCCTCCTTCTTGATGCTCTCATTCAGGCCGCCGACATACACTCGCGTATATCCTTCCGGTGTCATTTTTTTTTCTTGCCTACAAAAATTTCACTCGAATATTATACAAATAAGAATGCGCATCCAGAGATATCGGACAAGAGGAGGAAGGAGGAGGAGGGGGGACGACGACGCAAATAAACCGAAGACGACGCACGAACGTACAACGCGACAGTCCCACTACAATTATTTTCACGTGAAAACGAAGAACAACGGTCGCGATAAAACAATAACTTCTTTCTTTTTTTTTGGCTATGCCTGGCAAATTGTACGGGAGACCTGGAAACGCACAGGAAAATCAAGCACTTGCGCGCCAATCATTTCGGAAACGGTTATCGTTTGTAGAACGGTTTACTTACTCGTGTTTCACGTCTCGTTCGAATATCCTGCGCCTAGATCAACTATTTCAGAGATATTTTCGAAGAAAAAGGATATCCAGTGCACCGTCAGTACGACAGAATCGATAGGTGAGGATCAACCGGGGTTCACACTGCACAGAACTACATCCGACGACTTGGCGTCTCCAACCCAGACGCCAATAGCTCGTACGGTCTGCTCCGAAAAAGTTTTTCCTGCTCGGAAAATATTACCAGCGAAAAATTTCCCGTATCTGTAACGTCGTTCGACTAATTATTCGGCTATATATGAAAAGAGAATAATAAAGATTGTTTCGAAGCAGAATCAAAGAGAAATTATTTCATTCTAACCGGACGTAACGTTCCCACTGAGACATCCACTTTACCCGAGCAGACTATATTTGCGGTTTTGTTTATCTTCGGAAGTCGAATTTATCAAAAACAATATACATCTGATAAACTGATTGATGAGCCAGTCGGAACGACAGAAAAAACCATGTTATTTCGAAAATTTTTTTCTTAGAATAAACGCTACAACTGGAAACGATAAAAATTTATGCATCCCGTCAATTTGATCGCCGGCTCCAATCGATACGCATACGCTACTTACGAACAGATTGCTAATATATGTGTAAAAATTTGTATACCTTTAATAGGTATACGATAAACAAATTCGATTCTTCTCGAGTAATTTGTTCGATTGAAAATGATTTGGAAACTTTATCTTACTATTGTTCGTATATTATAGATTGCAACTACATTTAAACTAACGCGCATTTCTGACTGGCAGTCGAAAATTACGCTAATGAATGTATCATATCATATGAAATATATTTCAATCATGTAATTACAATAATTGTTTAATCCCTCTGGAATCCGTCGTTTAACAAACCACTTTATATCGTTAAATTGAACAGTTCACTGACCGCCGGAAAGTGACACACGACATAAGCGACACTTCAACGTGTCGACAATGCAATTTCGCGGAAGATGGCAGTTTAAACGAATGATACTGACACTGTCATTCAGACAATTGTTCTGATGACAGAAACGTTCTAGGTGAATCTGTGGGCTTCGTTTCTTTTGTTGACATGATATGTATTAGTTGCACAACAACAAATGGAAATTACCTGACCTTGGCGAATCTGAGGGTGTTCGAACGACTTTATCAATTTTCTTTGACGCCTCCTCTTTCTTTCTATTGTACTCGAGACTCGAGTTCTCGTCGGATCTAATCGGCAAAATGCAACGATACGATATTCTGATTCAAGAGATCGAGGGCATAGACGATTATCTGGGCCCAACTTTTCGGTACGTATTTAAAACTTCCGATAAAACGATAGATTCGTTATCGGTATTTTGGTCAAAAGACGCGCCCCCGGAACAACCCCTTCACGCAGATGCGATCGCACCCCGCGCATATGCGCACTGGAAGGGTGGAAAACGGGGGTGGTTGTCCCTATTGTAAAATAAAGACAAATTGAATTAGGGTTGTAACATGTCAAGGTTGTCAACTAACCAAGTTGACAATCTATTGTCAAGTATGGTACCCAAGCACGAGTACCTGCTGTATGAAATAGAATCTACGGATACTAATAGTATAGGGCTTGTTTTCAGGTACCGCTATCCATAGGGATAAGAAAATTACAAAGACAGACTATCTATTGTTGCTGTAAATTCTTGTTTCTTTTTATAGGGCTATCTACGATGGCCACGAGCATCAAAAATTTATGGAAAAGCTTGACGAACGCATCAAGGCCCACGACAAAGATATCGAACGAATGTGCAACCACCATTATCAGGGTTTCATCGACTCGATAAGGGAACTTCTGCAAGTTCGTTCGCAAGCGCAACAACTCAATGTTAGTCTACTTTGCAGAGATTCTATGATTTTTCTATACTTGGCACCTCTCTCTATATTTTATAATCGTTTTCTGTAGGCAGAGATATTAGAGCTGGACAAGCGTATCACCGCTACTTCCACCAAAGTTATAGAGAAAGGAGAAGAGCTCGTCAGAGCCCGCAAAGTAGAGAGTAACATGGCTGCGGCGGTAGACAGTCTTACCATGTGTCTTCCTGTTTTAGCTGCCTACGCAAAGTTGCAGAAACAACTGAAAGACAAACGTTACTATCCGGCGCTAAAGACACTGGAGCAGTTGGAGCATCATGACTTACCAAAAGTAACAAATTATAGATTTTCTTCACAAATTACTCAGCAAATACCACAGTGAGTAATGTCACAAGATAAAGCAACATTTGTTTTTACAGCCTGAATGTAACTAACCAGTAATTTACACAGAAATGTGTATGTGACATTAAGCGACTGATAGATTGCAATGATTTTAGACTACGTGAGAATATAAAGGATGCTTCCATGTCTGATTTAAGAGACTTTTTAGAAAACATTAGAAAATACTCGCCGAAAATCGGCGAGGTTGCTATGAGACACGTAAGTGTGGCTTGTATACCGTTTCGTTTATGAATGAATTTGTATGATGCATCGTGTGTCGATCTTTCGAACAGACGCAAGAACAATTAACTATCGAAGCAGAGATCATCGGTCGTAAAAAGAAGAAATCACAGACCAGAACATCTGTGCCGAACGACGGTGAAGAAGAATTGAGTGCTCAGGACTTAATGGATTTCAGTCCAGTATATCGTTGTATGCATATTTATACGGTACTACGCGAAGGAGAAACGTTCAAAGCGTATTACAGACAGCAAAGGAAACAACAAGCTAGATTAGTTTTACAGTCTCCCATTAATATGGTGAATATCGTTGCTTCGCTTACAGAAGCAGTATCTTTGTTGTAGAGTTCATTCAATCTTTATTTTACATTTTTAGCACGAGAGTATAGCTGGTTATCAGACTTACCTCCAAGGAATCGTGGGATTCTTCGTGGTAGAAGATCATATTCTGAATACAGGCAATAGCTTAGCAACAAAGACTTACTTGGATGAACTGTGGTCCATGGCACTGTCCCAAATAGTCAATGCACTCCGTACTCATTCTGTAAATAATTATTATTGCAACTATTAGAATGACTAAATCAGAAGAATCACTAAATTAAATATTAACTACACATTATCCTTTCAGGCATATTGTACGGACGCAAGATTAATTCTGAGAATAAAAAATCTAATAATGTTGTTCAACACAACTTTGAGAGTAAGCAATAAGCTGCTATATTATTAATTAATTATACATCGTACAAATATTTATTTTCCATTTTTTTTGTCTTTCTATACAGAATTATGGGTATTCTGTAGGACAACTTTGGGATTTGTTGCAAGAAATTCGCGTGCATTACAACGAAGTTTTGATGCAACATTGGGTTCAAGTGTTCAGAGACATTTTAGACGAAGATAGCTTCCTACCGATCCAAGTATGTAGTTGTACGATATATCTTTTACATTTCTGGTATTAAATGCGTATTATAATATGTATAGGTCACAACGCAAAAGGAATACGACGATATTTTGGATTTATTTCCTTACCACGACGAAGAATTAGAAAAATCGGAGTTCCCGAAAAAGTTTCCATTCTCGGATATGGTACCGAAAGTTTACCAGCAAGTCAAGGAGTTCATCTATGCTTGTCTCAAGTTTTCGGAAGATTTGAATTTCACGCAAACCGAGATAGACGAAATGATTTGCAAATCAACCAACTTGTTGTTAACGAGAACGTTTAGCGGTTGCCTATCATCCTTATTTCGGAAGCCATCGTTGGCTCTCTTACAAGTAGTTCAGATTATCATAAACACAGGGTACCTTGAAAAATCGACTAAGTATTTGGAGGAATTTGTGACTAATATCACAGGGTGAGAAGAATTAGAATTATACTGCGGATCTTTATGCATAAATGGCTTATGAAAATGTTCAGAAAACGCTAGAATATAAAATTCGATAGAATTTTGTATAATTTCCAGTTGTTTTGGATCTACAAAGGCTGTTTCCATTAAAAATATGATTTTATTTCATTCCACATTCTTAAAATTTGTCGACAAAAGTTGGAAAATGCATAAACATCCGCAGTCTAGTAATGTTTGTACAATGGAATTACTAATTAACATCGAGATAACGCTAAACAGAACACCTCACGAGGGACAACTAAGTTGCATGGGCGTCGAGTCAGCTATGTTTCGAGTAGCAAGAGACGACGCCGAGAGACAGATCTGCGACAAATTAACAAACAAGCTAGACGAGTTTTTGGAGTTAGAAAATTATGACTGGAACCTAGCAGAGCCTCAAGGACATGCATCTGGTTTTATCACTGATCTCATAGCATTCTTGCAAAGTACTTTCACGTGTTTCACCAATCTGCCTGTGAGTGTTTAGCTGAACAACAATAAAACTCTAAGGAATTATAAGAAACAAAATATTGATCTTGTCTTCAGGAAGAAGTTGCTCAAGTTGCCTGCAAAGATGCTTGTTCTCACATAGCAAAGGCTATACTAGCTATACTAGTTAGCGAGGACGTGAAACAAATATCTATGGGTGCTCTTCATCAAGTCAACTTAGATACAATACAGTGTGAACGTACGTGGTTGTTTTATTTTCTCCAGTAAGATGTACAATGTCTGGTTACAGAATGTTCGTAGTTGTACCGCCTATAATTTATGCACGTAACTTAAAAACGACACGAAAACTTTCAGAATTTGCCGCCTCGGAACCTGTGGTCGGTTTGCCTGAAGGAACGTTGCTCCAAAATTTCGCACAATTAAGACAATTATTAGATTTGTTTATGAGCTGGGACTGGCCTACTTATTTCCACGACTACGGCCACGAATCGAGTAAATATCATCTGGTGACTCCTAACATGGCTGTACTGTTGTTAGAGAAGTATGTAGTACCGTACTTTGTTTCGTTCGGAGTAACATTTCACCGATATTATATCTGCATGTGAAAACATATGTTTCCAGATTAAAAGAATCTGATAAGAAAACAGTATTCGCCGTACTGAAGAAGAGTGAGAGGGATAAGAAGAAATTATTGGAAACCGTATTGAAACAGCTACGCCAATTGGCGCAGACTACTCAGCAGTAAACGAAACCGAAGTCAATATGTATATATACCTCAAGAGAAATTGTAAATACATAATTTTTAATATATACTTCTCCAAGCATAATTCGTCGAAAAATTATTGTTATTACAATAAAAATGGCTTAAAAGATTTCTAATCGATCAGTCAATGTTTTAGCTCCACGATATTGTCACGATTGTTAAAATAGCAATTCTATGCGACACATCGTAACACATAGATGCCATAATTTCATTGCGTACGCGTGATGTAATATTTCGATGTTCAATTGCAATTATACATTTCTGTTAATTAAATCTTTGAGACATCGAATTTTAGGCAATGGAATATAATACATCGCTCTCTCGAGTTCCCGCAGACTTATCATTTTAATCGTTCCCTCCTAAATTGGCATTGTTATGTTACATGTAAATCAGTTATATATCGTAAAATAACTGTACAGTAGAGAAAAGTATGACATATAAAGTCCCAATTCCTAACTCTTACAGATGCAATTTATTTATAGAATCGAATATTAGTAGAGAAGAAAAAAAAGAGAAAAAAAATACATCGATATAACTTCGTTATTCTAATGTCATCAGATTTCTCATATTGATTTAATGGTATTGAATGTTCGTTGCCGAATTATAAAGTAAATACATACGTAGATAGATAATTATATTACGAATAATAAAATAGATTAAATACAAATCAACATTAATTCCTGTAAAGCAATACCAAGAGCTTAGTGCTTGATTTAAGAATCAATTCGATAAGTATTTTTTAATAGAGATAAAACAAATTAATAATATGCATATATAGACCAATTTATGATGCGTGTGGCACAATTTCATTGATGACATGTAATGATCAAAACTAATCATCAATATTGTCGGGATCCACATCATCGGGTAGCATGGAATACTTGTTGGAAGCGACAAAGTTCTGCAATGAAGGAAGTATAAGCATCATCATCGTCATCGTCACAAATATTCGTTAAATTTTTCAAACTTACCGGAGCTTGATCATCTTTTGTCTTTGACATTCTGCTGGCATCATCCTTTTCTCTGTCTTTTCGATCTCTATAAATTCATATCAAAATTGGATACCGATTTTTCGAAATAAAAATTATCTATATGAAAATTTAAAAAAGAAAGTTAGGTTTACCTGTCCGATCCACGGGTGTCATTAGATCTTTGGGGTCCTTTTGGAAGTGGAGGTCCACTGCGAAACGATGGTGGACCTCTGGAGTCCGCATATTGGTCTGAATCAAAACAAATTCATATGAAAAATCGTATGGGCTAATTCATTCTGGAATCAACGAAATCAAAATTACCAGAATGAGCGGGCTGACTTTGTGGTGCTGATCTTTCGTTTCGTCGACCTCTGTCGTCTTCGGTTCGCCAAGCTAGCCGACCCCTATCTTTTTCCTTGTCGTCGCGACCTTCCTAAAAGAGTTTAAAACAAACATTTTGTAAAGTATGCAGTATTGATGAACGCAAGTCGAAAAACGTTACACGCGTTGAACACATACTCCATTACGCCTGCCCCAAGTGCCTTCTTTACCACGTTTCTCAGGATCACTGAAATAGAAAAGATTAGCAACTCATTTTACAGTTAAAACATTAGATGGTTGCATAAGTTCGTGTCCGAGTTTCATAGATGTTTTCTAATTGTGGAAAGGATGTGATGACTATATAATTGATTAATAAAGCTGTATTCTTTGAAATTTACTAATCATCTGATAGTTAACTGATTCAACATACCCATCTCTCTCATCTCTGAACTTCGATTCCGAGTTCAATTTAGCAAGACGTTCTTCGATCTCTCTCTCCCTGGCTGCAGTGTCTACTGGTCTTGCTGCACCGAATATATTGGTTGATGGAGCAGAAGCAGGAGCATGAGCAGAAGCGGGTGTAGGTGCAGGTGCTGGCCCTGGTGCAGGTGTAGGAGAAGACGCACGAGCAGGAGCGGGAGTGCTAGCAGGAGTAGGAGCAGGAACAGCAGCTGGAGCAGATGGAGGATCATCTTTGATAGGTTGGTCAGCACCAGCTTCCACAGGTTTCGTACGGGGTTGCAGTTGCAGTTTTGGTCTACTTCTTGAATCAGCTAAAACATGGAATTCACTTCAGTAGTGATAACTTATTTGCAAGATATGTATCTGATTAACAACACCATGACTTCTATGTTTCGAGTAATAGTAATATCGATTACATTTACTGTCCATAGCCGGTGGTAATTTTGTTTGTTTTCGCGCACCGTCTCTGTCGTACTCGGCTTCGCCGTAATTACGACGGGGTCCAAAGTTGCTCCTTCTGTCCCCGTCTCTGTCTCTGCTGCCCCTGTCATAGCGAGACCATTCTCTGTCTTTATCATCGTCACGGAAACCACCTCTGTCTCGCATCATTGGCCTTCCTCTGTCGGTGTTCTCACGCCAGCCACCAGGTTTGTTGTTATCGAAATCGGAGGCTAAGCAACGAGAACTTTACTAATATCTTTACTGTAACTAATAATGGGGTCATTCCACACGAAAACGGACACTTCTTCGAGTAAAATTTCGGATTTTGTTCAAATTTAACAAAAATGCAAAATAAATGGTGAAAAAAAACATTTTTTTCAACTCACAACATTTTTAACAGATACTTTCTGTTTTCTCTAGAAGCTCCCAAAAACTCATTTTCATTGGTTTGATAGTTCTAAACTTATGATTTAATGAAAAAAGGGTGACACGTTTTTTTGCACGTCTGTAAAATCAACAATTTTTAAGATATCGAAAAATCCATTGAGATTCGTTAATAGGTCATTAAAGACTACAACGTATTTAAATTTGAACATCCGAAATTTTACTCCAAAAAGTGTCCGTTTTCGCGTAGAATGACCCAATGGCGACTGTATTTAAAAATGATTGATTATAGTACCTTCACGATCATCTCTTCTATCACGGTCTCTGTTATCGTACCGACTTCGGTAAGAATCCCCATCCGCAGGACTGTCTCTTGGACCGCTTCTCCAATCTCCAGACGTACGCTCCGGATCATCGTAGCCGTCTCTACGATTATCTCTACCCATACGTCCGCCGCGGCGATCATCGTTCGAGCTGTTCATCACATCGATTCGTACTCTTCTTGTTTTCATAGACTGTGAACGAGAGATGACATATATACACTTGATTCATATTCAATAATGTCCTTCCTATTGCTTCTATTTTCGAACAGGAAACTTACGGTATTCGGTAAATTAAGAGCGTCAATTAAACTCTGACGATCTTCGAATTCGATATATCCGTACCCCTTTAGTTTGGTTGAATCTTTTGGTAGACGTATATTAACAATCTAGAAAGTAATAATAATGTAAAGTATTCTAACAAAATAATCTCGACAGTAATGAAGAAAATAATCAGACCTTCATATCTGCAAAGAATTCTGTCAGATAATCTTCATCCACATCGTAAGGAAGATTAGAAAGAGACGCTACAAAAGGAGGACTGGTTGGGACGTCGTCATCCATGCCACGTGGATCTCTTGCAGCCCTCGGGGCGGTAGGCAAGACCACAGGCTCCTTGCTGCTCCTCGATGTATAAGTTCCTACAGTCAATTAACAGTTAGAAGTGCTAGCCGTCTATTATTTTTTTTTTGAATTATTTATCTTCGATTTTTTAAAATGATTATTAATCCTTCGCACTCTGAGATATTTTAACTGGAAAATTTCTTCCGATGTAGAATATTTCCATTCTCTATGATTTTTTAGATTTTATGGATACGAAATTGGTATAATACCTCATACAATATCTAAATGTTTAATAATTGATTAGATACAGACACATTTGATAATTTAAACAATATTTAGAATAATGGTACAGCAATTTTTAGTGGAGCCTCTCTCAGAGTCACCATGTGTGGAAAGGGTTAAATAACTACTAATTCAAAAGAACATGAGAATCTTATGGTATATACGAAAGCTCTAACACTTTCATCACTAGGATTTTATGCATTTATGATAAAAATGAGTAAGTGTAATTAAAAATGGAAGAATTTAAACATGCTGTTATGTTTTATTCCAGGCGTGGGCGATGCTGGCTCGTGGAACAGATGTGTCTTCTTCTCTCCCTCCCGAAGGGGAGTAGCAGCAAGATCTGTTCTGCGAGCCAGCATAGCTCAGGCCTGTTCTATTCAATCTATTAAACATATTAAGAATGAAAATAATTTTCTATTTCATATTATTCATTAATCTTATTATATACAGTGTGTCCCACGCAATTGGAACAGGCTGTACCTCCTAAACGGTCGGGAATAAAGGAAAATGTTACAAGAGAAAGTTGAATGGCATCAGACGATGCATACTACGCAACTCATTTTATGCACTTTTGTACATCGGTGCATCAGAAAAATGCAACTGCACTTTTTTTAAAAATGGAAACCTACATTTTTGACTACACCAATCGATGCAGTTTGTTGTGCTCTACATAAAAGTACTAACATACTTATGCCCTAAACTTATTCGTTAGGAAGTTATCGAAGCTAAAAGTTCTCTGATTTATAATGGAACATAACGTAGGTACTCCGAAACACTTGCCGAGACCAAAATAATTCAGTGAAACTAACGAATAAGTTTAGGGCATAAGTATGTTAGTATTTTTATGTAGAGCACAACAAACTGCATCGATTGGTGCAGTCAAAAATGTAGGTTTCCATTTTAAAAAAAAGTGCAGTTGCATTTTTCTGATGCACCGATGTACAAAAGTGCATAAAATGAGTTGCGTAGTATGCATCGTCTGATGCCATTCAACTTTTTCTTGTAACATTTTCCTCTATTCCCGACCGTTTAGGAGATACAGCCTGTTCCAGTTGCGTGGAACACCCTGTATATAGAAGCACTGACATTTTACCACTAGACAGTGGATTTTATGCATTTATAACAAAAATGAGCAAGCATAGTTTAAAACACTAAAAACATTAGAAGAAATTGAACATATTGTTGTGTTCTTTCCAATCTATTAAACATAGTAAGAAAATAATTTTCTATTTCATATTGTACACAGTGGATTTTATACATTTATGACAAAAATGAGCAAGTGTGATTTAAAACGGCAAAATCATTAGAAAAATTCGAATATATTGCTGTATTCTTTCCAATCTATTAAACATAGTAAGAAAGAATATAATTTTCTATTTCATATTATTCATTCATCTTATTGTATATACAAAAGCACTGACACTTTCATCACCAGAAAGCCAATTTTATGCATTTATGACAAAAATGAGCAAGTGTAATTTAAAACAGTGAAAACATTAGAAGAATTTGAACATATTGTTGTATTCTTTCCAATCTACTAAACATATTAAAAAAGAAAATAATTTTGTATTTCATATTATACACAGCGGATTTTATGCATTTATGACAAAAACGAGCAAGTGTAATTTAAAACAGCGAAAACATTAGAAGAATTTAAGCATACTGTTATATCCTTTCCAATCTAATAAACATATTAAGAAAGAAAATAATTTTCTAGTTCACTCAAGTTTGTAGCAATTCAGGTGGACAACTTTAATTTTGCATAAAGATCCGCTTTAAAATTTATCACACTTAATTAAAGAAATTGACTACACTCCATTTTTTATTCTATGCTGGATTACTAATTCTAAAATTTCTCTTTTTTCTAAATTATTTTTATGTATTATATGAATATGTATGAATATGAATAAAGATGTATTTTATTATTATCGTTATTCAATATAAATATTATCGAAAATGATTGCGAAGATATATTTCAATGAAATGGCGATAGACGAAATATTTATGAATTTGTTTTACCATGATGATCATCTTCTACATCATCTGCCCAACTCAATGGTTTTATTGGCACAGTGGGTGTTGTACCCCTAACATCCAAAAAGTCCACTAAATCTTGGGTTTTTTGCCACTTCTTCTTAGCTTTTTTGCCTGGAACGAACGAACGCGTGCGTCAATCGGCATTTTCCAACGAGATCTTTAATACATAATACTACAATATTGAAAGCATGCTGCATCTAGCAAGAAGTTTGGTTATGTCGCAATAAAATGAGAAAAACTTATCAACGCCAACGATTCCGTTGTTTGTAATGCGAATCGACGAATAAAACTCGCGGCGTCGTTCTGTATTTTCTATGATAAACGTACCTGAGGGCATGATTGCTGCTCGAATCCAACCGAATGTAAATGAAATCCGCGTTTCGATGGAGCACTGGACCAACCTCAGGATCCATAAGGCATGAAACACGTTTTAGAAGGACGCATGTCGGCCAACATTGGACATCGGGAATTTCGGAGGCATCGCCAGGCATCGTAAAACATACGGATTCTCGAACTTTTATCTGTACGTATTTTCCAAACGAACGAATGATATATAAATAAATCTGTACGGTTTTCGAAGTTGTCAATTATAAAAATAACTTTTCATTTCTGCCGTTACGTTGAATGTGCGAAACGATCGATCGAAAATTTCGAACATTTCGGTCATATGTTATATTGTGGAACGATATTGCAATATTGTGAAACGATACGGGAATTTTCTCAGCGACATCGAAATTTTTAAAAATTTCGGTCGTTGTGGGCAATGCATGAAATTTCGATCGATAAGATTATTATTGGTGATGAGGACTATCTTATAGACTGCTTATAGACCAGCACAGGATGTGCAGTGTTTCAAGATAACTGAGTATCTGGTGCCCACAACTGACGTCACAAGGTAATTGAAGATGTTGGATAGTGGATAAGACGAAACGCGTGTTACGGTAAAAGCGTTAGTTACGAGTGGTTACGAGCAGTCACGAGCAGTGCTTCGATTGAACCCAACATTACATATTTGGAAGCATATTTGTGAATTATTTTGTAAACGTTCGCGAAAATGGTGCAAACTTGCTGTATAAAAAATTGTAAGGAACGACAAAATCGTGATAAAAATATATCTTTCCACAAGTAAGTACTTTTTACTTAATATCGCATAACCTATAACGAGTTGAATGCAATGTATACCTCAGATCAGCGGTTTCCAACCTTTATTTAAATAATAAAGTTTATTACAAAAAAGTGAAAACTGCAAATTAATTTTTTATTAAATAATTTTGTCGCCCCCCAAGTTGGAAACCGCTGCCTCAGACGAAATTCTTTGTAGTAAATGTAAACTGTAAACAAATATGTTTATAGATTTCCAAAAAATCCAGAATTAAGAGAGAAATGGATAAAAGCAATTAATAGGAAAGATTTTGAGCCCTCTGTACATTCAAGAATTTGCTCCAAACATTTTGAAAAAGATTCCTTCGTTGGAAATGCCTGGAGTACCAAGCGTAATTTAAAATATGATGCGTTACCTTGTGTATTAAAAGCACCAGCTGAAACACCATGTATGCAACCGATAGAAATTGTTAGCATCCCATGCATTAAAACAGAAATTGAAAGTGCAAGGTATAAATCATTTGATAAAAATACTTGAACTTATAATTAGTCTGCAATAGTCCAGAATTCTATACATTTGTTTTCAGCTCAAATAATGAATTTGCCGATGATGATGGCAGTTTCGAATCTGTTACTGATGAAGACGATGTTCCAATTCACGAGGTACCTAGGAGAAAAAAGAGAACAGCTTACGTCGGTGATATTCTTAAATCCAACATGATAACTGACCAAGACAAGCATGCACATATCATTGGAAGAACTTTGACAAAGAAGAATAAGCAAATTAAAACTTTACAACAAACGAACAGAAGACTGCTTAGAAAAGTGAAAGAGTTAGAGGGGTTAGTGGATGAATTACGTAAAAGAAGTATGGATGTATGATTGACAGAATGCTAGGAAAATAGAGCAAGCACATTAAAACATTACAACAAACTATTGTATTAATATATAAAGATATTAACTTTTTCAAGCAGTCTTCTGTTTGTTGTAATGTTTTAATTGCAGGCCATACTAGGATAAGGACTACACTTAATTAGAAATAAGTATTTATGTATATATGTTATTATTATTGTTGTATATTATGTATTACGTTATACTTAATATATGTATTGTATTCGATACATGAATTGGTGGCTGGTGCAACGTTGGATATGATATTTCCTTAAGATCTATTAGTTTTTATTGTTGTTCTATCAAATCCTGCTCTCCTGTAAAATTTGCAGTTTATATCATCCAATGTTGTTCCAGCCACTGATTCATATATTGTTCTTATTATTCTTGTTTTAAACAAAGTAAGTTGCGAGGAAATAAATACAGCTTTCATATATCATTAACATCTACATTAAAATTTAACTTTTTCCAAATCATAATTGGCAAAGGATCTTTATGCATTCATGGCTTGTGAAAATGTTCAAAAAAGCGTAGTATGTATATAAAATTCCACAGAATCTAGTACAATTTTTATTTATTTCAAATTTGTAAAGGCTATTACCACCGGAAATAAGATTCTATTTTATTCTACTTTCTTAAAATTCATCTTATCAAAAATTGAAAATTGCATAAACAATCGCAGTCTAATAATAAGAGTAAAGTAAAAATGAACGAGTAATGAAATAAAATATATATTAGAGTTACAGTTTCCATAAATATTCCCTTTCTGCTCTAACACTTTATTTATATATATAGCTTCGCAGTACTGCGACTTCTCAACAGACTATAGCGCTTTGCCCACAACCGTCATCTGGTAGACGACGTAATCTTGGAACAAGAGTTGTTATCTGAAGCCGGGTCTATAAAGTTTTGATAACTAATGCATTGACATTGGACATCGGTTCAATTGCGTTATTTTTTTCAGCCTTTCGAATTTGTTTTCACGACTTTTTTTCTGGTAAATACGTAAATCCTATGCTATAAACAATAAAGCTCAATTGATAAATCTTTTAAAATTGAAACACGCGGAATTTTTCGTTGCAACCACAGATACATATAAGTTTCCGTTTCGATGTTGATGGTGACCATCTATAGAAACTTTCTGAACGCACGATTCAGTCATCAGATCAGTTCAAGACGGTCAGTAGCGCCGACTGTAAACTGTAACACGGTCTGTGCTCTGTACAGGAAGCAAGAAGCAACTGCAAAGGAGACCCGTAGTCACGTGATTGTAACATAGTGTGCTGAAGACATGGCGGACAAAGACGAGAATGAGAAGACCATCGCCGAAGACTTGGTTGTCACCAAGTATAAAATGGCCGGCGTGATCGTGAACCGTAAGAAAACGACTTAACGTTCTCTAACGAAACGCAGAATCCGAATGTGGCTCATTCCCATAAAACTACAAGCCCCATAATGTTCTATTTTCCGGTTGGCCATATGGAATGTGGCGCGCTAATGCCGGGCTCCCTTACCATGTGGGATAGACCAGCCTTGACTATTACACGTTTCGATAACTCTTCGATAATTAACGTATCCCACGTTTTCTTTAATGCTCCATCGAACAGAAAATTCCGTACGATTTTCTACTCGATTCAACGATTCGTTTATTATCAGTTCTTATCTGATACTCTTTCTCACGTTTTCACTTGTGGACCACGACTCGCTCGTTCCGCTGCCGTCTCGTACAATTTCCCTACGAGTTATCCAGCGATCAATTGCTTTCCCGTTACCGAATTTATTTTCCGTCAGTTTCGATTTTTGATCGTAGAAGTACTACCAATCAATCGCTAGTATGTTGACCAACATTTACGAACATTACGAATTGGTTTTTAATTGCGTAGAAGACTATTATTCATTGAATTTCACGCCGATCGTAATCGAATAAATGATTGTTTTTCTTTGCAGGAGTGCTAAAGGAAGTTTTAGATAAATGTGTTGTTGGGGCATCCGTAAGAGAGATATGCGAGTACGGAGACAAATTGTTATTAGAAGAGACTAGCAGAGTTTTTAAGAAAGAGAAAGAGTTGAAGAAGGGAATTGCTTTTCCTACGTGCATATCGGTTAATAATTGTATTTGTCATTTCTCACCGATTGCCAGCGAACCAGATGTCCTCCTCAAAGACGAAGACATGGTAAAAGTGTAAGTTCATTGTTCAAGTATTCGCACCGACTTTACAAGAAAATAATGTGTAGAATTGTTTTTATAAGAATGTTTGTGTAATTTTAGAGACCTTGGGGCGCACATTGATGGCTTCATAGCAGTTGTTGCACACACTATTGTTATAGGTTCATCGACAGAAAAAAAAGTTACTGGTAGAAGGGCAGACGTAGTGTTAGCTGCACATTACGCGTCTCAAGCTGCCTTAAGGCTTCTGAAGCCAGGTACAGAGGTAAGACTCCAGTCTGATATAAAACGAATACTGTGCAAACAGCTATAACAATTATTTATGTAACTGTTTCTTTTTCGTTTTTAGACTTACACGATAACAGGCACTGTAGAAAAAATTTGTGAAGCATACAAATGTAAACCTATAGAGGGTATGTTGAGCCATCAATTGAAACAGTTCAAAATCGATGGCGAGAAAACTATAATTCAAAATCCCAATGATGCGCAGAAGAAGGAGCACGAAAAGTATACTCTCGAAACTCACGAGGTGCTTAATTAAACGCAACTCAATTAAGGGGGTAGACTCATTTCTAGGATTGCAATTCTCATTTTTGATAATACGAAGATGGGGTTTTTCAGTAGTCAAAAACGCTAGATAAATCGCCCTCAAAAGTCCTATTTTTACGTTTACGAAATCCCATTTTTGCATTATTGAGAAATGAGAAGCATTGCAATCCTGGAAACGAGAGTCTACCAAATGAAACATCTATATCTCATAACACTTTTCACAGGTGTACGCTATGGATGTTGTGGTGAGTACCGGCGAAGGTGTAGGCAGAGAACAAGACACCAGAGTCACAATATTTAAGAAAACAGAGGAAACATATCAGCTAAAACTGAAAGCGTCGCGTGTGTTTTACTGTGAAGTCACTCATAAACACGGTTTGATGCCGTTCAACTTACGCACTTTCGAAGACGAAAAGAAAGCAAAAATGGCGGTGGGGGAGTGCGTGAGTCACAGGCTGATCGAACCATTCCATGTACGTTTTAACGAAACAATATTTTCCTTTTCCCATTGTTCTATTCACATAGCGTACACAATGTAAACGTATATTTAATGTTTCAGGTATTGTACGAAAAGCCAAACGAATTCGCCGCGCAATTCAAATTCACGGTACTATTAATGCCGAGCGGGCCACATAAAATAACCGGACTTCCATTCGACCTTGATACTTACCAGTCCGATTGCGTTGTCGAAGATCAAGAACTGAAGGTATACATCGAGTATTTTCTTGGATGGTAATCCAACGTTTCTTTCTTATTAACTAATTTTGGTTTTATTACAGACTCTGTTGTACACCTCGGCAAACCCGAAATCAGCGAAGAAGAAGAAAAAGAAGGCTGAGAAGTCTGTAGGTGAAGTGGCAATGGAAGTCGACGCCAAGGCCTAACACAACCATTTTAGCGTTCATCTTAACGTTTTGACATCGTGCACTTTATGTTACTTTTCGTTTATTAGCTTCAGAGCAGAAACTGGACATTATTCAACGTCATTGTCCATTTGTACCTGTTCCGTCATAGGAACGTTTGACTATAGAAACTATGAGCCTTCGCGTCGTTCTGCCTGTCTAATACCACCAGAAAAATCATTGTTACTCGTATAATACACGCATACCTTTTTTAATCAGTTGAGAAAAGTGCCGAGTTTTCTGCCCTGTAAGAATTCGACCTTACAAAAACACATTATGCAGCCACTTATCAGACACTTACGTTTTTATACCGGAATATCTTTTTAATGGACCATGGTATTATATATACTGAACGATGATTATTCATAAGATATTATGCAGCTGATTTGTATTACATTTCGAGTATGTGGAACTTGTTTCGCAGAATAATGGTCGATTTTTGTGACTGTATTTGTGCGAACTAGATCAACCGAGCCAGAAAGTGGAATCGCACGTGCATTCATATCGTTTCTTTCTTAGGATAAACAACAATAAAGTACGACTTTTATTTCCTAAATATTCTTGCATTCTAACGAAAGTATATTATATGTTAAACGATATGTCCGTTCGAAATTTCATTAGAATGAAAAAATGAAATAAGAAAAAGAATAACTTGGTCGGAGTCACTACTAACCACTGTTATTGAATGCACTGCCAACGTTCGTCACGATTCACTTTGACACCGTTGCTGGTTTTGCACTAGTTAATTTTTCGATCTCGTGTCTAGTAAATGGGGGAATCACCATTAAAGAAAGAAAGAAAAGAAGAAAAAAAAGAATAATTGTACAATTGAAGTTGTATAGTTGGATTGGAAATGTTCACATTCGAATTCCGTATAAACAATGAAAATGCCAATGGACTCACGGATTATTTAGTTGTAAAGCTATATCCCAACCGTTAGAAAATATTTTATTCTATTCAGTTGAAATCCGCGCTTTCAGCGAGAGTTCTCCAAACTTGATAATCACAGGTGCACCTCGTGTTATTCACGTTCGAGCGAAAAGAAAAGTAATATGAAAACATGATTCGAAGAACAGAAACTATTCTTCATTGAGAATATGATAGTCTTGTCATGACAAAAGGCGGAAATTTATAAAATATAACAATGTAATGATAGTTTTGTATGAGGAGGATAGATAATGTATCTGTTATAGATATTTTTTCTACTCAAGTTGTGCATATGTCGAATGTTACCGAGTGTGCTTGTAAAAGAAAAGATATCTTAGGCCATCGTGCACTGTCCTTCCTTTGCCCAGATTCGAATACCTTCTTTTCATTAGATTTAATACGATATTAAGCGTATAGATGTATTTAAGTATTTATCAAATATTCGAAAACTCATTAAGGAAACACCTGCAATTATACCTGTGAGAGAAACTACATAGTTAAACTTATATTCGACACTTTTCTTGCACGGAGGTCAAAGATCGAAATGTCAACGATGCAAACGAGGACTGTGCACAAAGTTCATACTGAACATATAAAATTTAAATATGGTGATATGAAATTGTTATTGAAAGAAACTTAATAACATGCTAATAAGTATAGATTTTGACAAGTGCATATTTCTTTTTTTCTCTCGAGATTCTTGAGATATAGTGGCATACTAATGCATAATCTGTAAGATACTGTCTACTTCCGAAGGTACGCAAAAACTCATAGATTACAAATTGCTGTCGAACAAGATAGAATTTTATGGATTATGACTTACGAAGTTTTCTATGACCATATGATCTCTGATGGAAGTGAGAACACAACATCAGAAATATAGAAACGTATTTGCAGTCGTGTCTTTATTGTTAATCTATAACAGCTACGTCGTATAACTAACATAGTTTTAATATTCGCTTCTATTACGTTTAAGGAGATAGGCAATGAGAATTAGTACTACTAAAAACATGAAAATAACAATACCAGTTTATGACAGAAATTTAGAGTGAACTAATATTAAAACTATGTTACCATACTTATTTTATAGATCCATCGGGAACGATGCTACATCGAACATGTTCTGATTTTGCCGAGTCATGTTTTGTCTTCTTAACATTTTTAAATCCGATGAAAAAAATTGATATAAATACTGTAAATACACGATGACGATTGTAGCCATAAAATCGTGAACCAAACGAAGGAGTTTTATGATTAGAGCTTAAGATATCTAACATTAGATTATACAAATTTTAATTTCAACACAACTGTGTTAGGAGTGGTGATGTCGGCAACATTGATCTCGCTACCGTTTCTCAGTCCAAGATCAACTAACGTTTTCGTTAAGTTCTCACGAGTTTTCTCCTCGATGCTCGCAACAGTTTGCATATATAAAGTTTTATTTTTCCCATCGATGTTGGCGGTAAGACCCGGATTTTTCATTTGCAAGTCGGATCTTTCGCACAGAAGTTCTATCAGGTCCCTTAATTTAAATTTCGAGTTGGGAATCTCGATTTCTTTTGGAATTTGGCTACATGCTACGCAATCTTCTTTTCTCTCTGCCTCATAAGTGTACGTATAGATTCCATCTAAATCGTTCAGTACCTTTAGAAGAAAATTACTTTTTAACTAGAACATAGAGCCTGCGCTTGGTAGATACTATGGTTCTATAATTACCATGTAATTGTTTAATGAGGCACTGCAACTGCTAGCAAGCTTAAACGCTTCTGTAGCACAAGTTGCCGCGATTACAGCGTTCGTCGATGCTACAGCAGGTATAATATTTTTAACTACACCCTGCACCAGCCTATACGTTAAACCCTGTATACCAAATTGCGTTGCCCTCTCGATGGACTTTTCATAAATCCAGTTTATATGCTGAGGATCGTCTCCATCTATTGGACAATTGAATGGATTTTCTTTTGGCCACTGAATTACTTTTACATACTCTATACAATGCTCCGGTAAACGTGGAGTATTCGCTATTGTGCATAACGGATATGTGACCTATACTCGGAGGTAATTGCAATTAGAATAAAGACAGTTGTACAGATATAGCTGCAATCTATAGAAAGATAGAAGTAGATCGTTCACCTGAGGTGGATAGAGATCTAAGGTGCATTCGATGCACGCTGTTAGACCAGGCAAAATCACCCTGACGTTTCCTTTAAAGCCCTCAGTGCCACCGTCGATCATCGGTATGATACTAGACTTATCTAACTCTCCATTCTCGTAGATTAAAAGGGAGAGGAGCATGCCGTTGATCCATCTCCTCGCAACAATCGAATCTAAGCCGCAAACTATTATGTGAAATTGCCTGTAAAACTCCTCGTCTTTGTCCTGTATTTTGCAACAGTGCGGTACAACATTGCTGCCCGGTATTCGGGTGTTCACAAATCGCGCGGCGACGTCCGCCTTCGACGAGCCAATATCTTTGTGACGAAACAGAAACTGTCTGCAATTTGAATTCATTCAATTGCCATATCATACCATTCAAAAATGTCTCGACGGTGTCCGATTAAATGTTTTGTCGTACCGGTTTAGGTTAGACAATTCAATCGTGTCCATGTCTATTATGTGAATATGTCTGAACCCCATCAGGGCTAGATCTTTGAGCAATTCGCATCCTAAGCCGCCAGCGCCGATAATCAGGATCTTGCAATTTTCTGACAAAAACTGCAAGGTCTCCGAAGACGGTTCGAAATCCGGTCTGCAAAAAGGACCGGATCTCTCTAATACTTTTCGCAAATTACTCCACCGCCTGTGTGTATTGTCAGACCCCATCATTGAAAATCAATGTAATCTCGCGCGACCAAGATCACTGTAATAAATCCAAATAAATCAATTTCAACAGAACATTGTCTATTTATATACACACTACTTCTAACATAACCTGTTCATTCAAATCGAGAGCACTACATACGCACTACCGAAGAGTAGGGATACAAGAGGCGACACTTCGGCGGTACCTTTGATGTCGCTCGTTTGACCGTCAAGCGGGAAGTTTAAATTCGCTGAATTTAATATTCTTATTTCGTGTCGATGTCTAAAAATCTAATTATTTTTATTTAGAATGTACTGTTTGTTAACATGGCTTTTCGAAGTATTTAATTTTGCGAACACAATAAAATTATAACTGGACTGCGGATTTTTATGCGTTTATAGCATAATTAAGTAGATGAAATTCAAAATTGTTGGAAAATTTTAAAAATTGGAGATGTCAATATATGATTTCTCGTCTGTTAAAATCATTAAGGGAAGAAATAACATTCAATTTAGTTTCTATTCCTTGTGCAATCGATGCAGACAATTTTTATTTTGCTTAAAGATCTACAGTCCAATGATAACTGTAGAAAATATATTTTCAAAATATCTATACGAGTATAAGAATATTATCTACTATTATTCTTGCACTAAATTACCCGATCCGAAAACGAATTTGCGGGTACCCGCCCACCCCTAGTAGGGGGGGAGGGGTAAGAAATGTCGGTATTTCAGATCGTGAGACTCCAAACCGCGTATATTTTCTGGTCTACTGTGATACCTCGTTTATGGCACTACGCTAGGCAACCCGCAATACATCAGCGACATCAAATCACCGCGTCGTCTCGCGGTGCAAAACTGCATGTTGCAACCCGACAACAAGCAACGTCGGTAAAAACGTGTTACAAAGCAGCAGTAGGTAGATTCCCGAGTATTTTTTTCAATCATCTCGAGAAGAGCCGTTTCGTTTCCCCAAAAGGAACTTTAATCAACGGGTACTTCGATCAGCGGTTCTATTTACGAGAACATTTCCCTTATTCGTTCCGAGGTTCAACGTTCGATTAAATTATTCCTTTTCTACGATCGGATGGGAACGATTTAACGCTGCGAATCGGACCGTTTTTTTCCGCGAACAATTTTCCATCGAATTCATTCGTCAAATACTTTTTCTCGGTCCAGTGAGCATCGTTCGCGTACCGTTTCTCGAGCAGACCGCCTCCCATCACGGCGTGTCAACGCCTCATCTGCAAATCGATATGTAAATCGGTGTTGCACGGACGAAATACGGTGAGTGTCGACTAGACAGTATTCCCGTCGGATTCAAAACGATCCAGTAGTTATGACAGGATCACGTCGCTCTCGTACGTTCATCTCGAACCTTTTTCACCGTTTTCGCGACGCTTCCTGTGGAACCGGGAATACATCCTTCGGAAATTCGCTGATCGACGATTGTGTCGCGCGTTATTACACGGTGCGGATACACCAGGGTGTACACACAATATACAGGGTGTTCGCAATTGTCTATAGAAACAGTCAACAGTCTTTTCATTCTATTCAACCAAACCTTTGCGACCTTACGTACCATCGGCCATTGAACGCGCGTAGCGCAGCACTCATTGATCCGCAAGGACTACAACGCTGTTTGTAAATATTATTGTTTGCATACAAACGAGGTCGACGCTACCCAACTCTTCCGCTAGGCGTTACGTAAAAATGAAGAAAAACAAACCGCCAGAAGAGTGTTTTGTAGTACAGCCGGCCTGAGTAACAATTAAGGCTTAGCCTTATCTAGGAAAAAGGATAGCTGCTCATCGGTCGGTATCCAAAAAATCTTTCAAGTCGACGATTTGCAATGAACAATTCCCTCAAATATAACCAGACAAGTACTGTTGATTTGACTAGACCCTGCATTGAAATACATCCCTTTCGAACGCGTTCAATCTGGCAAGGGGACCGCACAGCATCGGAGATCGTGAAACAAAACTCTTGGCTCATTTTCTTCAAAAAATGAAGGATGTTAGTGCTGTTCTGGTACTCACTGCTTTATTTTAAAGTACATTCGATGATACATGAAATACAATATCATATAAACGACCACCACGTGAATATGACAAACCCAATTTCAAATTTGAGAAATGCGTCTCTCAATTGACCTCCAAGATTTTGCGACTTGACGCCGTTAGACTTTTTCTTGCGGGGCCATGTTAAGTCTCTTGTTTATTCCAATAAACCACAAGCTGTTAATGATTTTAAAGCAAACATAATTCGTGTTATCGGTGGGATACGACCTGATTTATGTGCCAGAATAATCGAAAATTGGGTTTGTCGTATTCACTCCACCAAACGCAATTGTGATGATCATTTATACGATATTGTATTTCATGTACAATGTCATCGAATATACTTTAAAATAAAGCAGTGAGTACCTGATTATCTTCCGTATTATTTCAATTCAAAGTTCTACTGCTCTTATTGAAAGACCCTTTAGAATATTTAAATACTGTGCGGTCTGCCTGAGCCAAACCCGCTGACAATGAGTGAGGCGGTACAGCGCGAGGCAAGTAGGATTTCGCGTCGCAAAGTTTTGGAGCACCCTGTATGGTGTATGCGCGGTGGTCATCCCCCTTCTGGCAACCGGGGAGGAGGACGAGCGATGCGGGACGCACAGCTGGAGAACGAAAATGTCGCGCTTTCTGCTCACGGCGAGCGAGGGAATCGGCTGTTGTTGCTCGGCGGCTGGGTGCCGGCGTAGTGCGATAGCGTCGCGGTTGAACGCGGGCGTCGAGCGGGTTCGCGGGTATCAGGGGGGCACGAGGCGTTTCGGCTTGGTTTTGCGTGGAACGGAAGCGCGGGATTGCTCGTTCGATTCGATTCGAGGCGACGTTACGTTGGAACGACGTTACACATCGGAATATCGCCACACTAGCTCTCGGGGCGACGACGTGCTCTTCGTGTGTTTACGTGTTGCGCGCACGTCGGTCAATCGATACGCGGCGCCGCGCCGCACCACGCCGCGCCGTGTACATGTGCCGGGTTCAGTGAGTGGATTACGAAATCGGAGAGTGGACAGCGGTGGCACGGTCGCACGTGGCCCTTTTGTCCACGATTTTCGAAACCGCAAGAAATTCCTCTCTCTCTCTCTCGATCTATCTATCTCTGTCTCTCTGACAAACAGGTACCGCGACATTCAACGATTGCCGGCTCTAAACTGAACTGCTATTCGGTTTTTAACGACTGAAATACGAACGCCGAGTATCTACACAGCACACAACAGGCTCTTTCTTGCTCTCTCTCTCTCTCTCTCTCTTTCTCTCTGGGCTGAGCTGGTGACGTGGGTCGAACCCGCGCGTGCACATTATTCGTCGAAGTACCAAAGAGATATCCTATGGGATATAATATCGCAAACTGGGAAATGATACGCTCGAGGGAGGAATTTGCGGAGAAACTGGGCCTGGACGCCGCGGATGACACTCACTCCCTGTTGAACAATATGGTAGACGTCAGAGCGTGCTACAAGCCCAGCGGAAAAGTAAGATTTCATCTTCTGATTCTTGTGCACCTGCCTGGTTATTCGAGTGATCGCTTCTTCCCGTTTATTTAGCCAATTTCTTTTTTCGTTCCCTGGTTTGATATGAACACTTGATTCGCTTGTTGTGTTTTCATGATCGATATGCTTCAATGATGCCCCGAAGAGGGGATGATGTTTCCTGTACCCCTTTCGTAGTCTCTTTCCCACTGTATTATTTTTTTCCTCGCTCGGAGAATGCATTGTTGTTGTGTGTGCACTTATTATCGATCCGATCGATTGTGTGTGTGGGTCGCCCGTCACCGTCATAGTGCGACCTGGCTGCTTTTGTTTTCGAATCAGGCTGTATTTAGAGCGCTGCCGGTTTGCGAGCGTGTTCGGCTTGATTTAAGGAAATTGGTATTGATTGACGACCGCAATCACGATGGGGGAGGGGAGCCAGTCCCACTTTTTCTTTTTATCCGTTTCTCCAAGGAAGTATTCGTTAAAGTTTCTAATCACCGATTAATCGGGGCACCAGGAAGTCCTTGCGGAGCCGAGCACCGGTGCTTCGAGAGCCCACTCACGGAATTCCTCATCCCCCTCGTTTGGAATGCGCGGTCATGAAAATTTCAATACACTCGAGATGCAAATTAAGTTCTTTCAAAGCAAGGCTCGAACGGAGAGTGGATTCATTAATTTAAATAGTTAAATGTAGAAAAGTACTAAAATTAAGTCGGACTAACGCCAGACAGAAATGGTCCGATGGCTAAGACTTGTTTCCAGGATTGCAAACGTGCAGAATGCATCTTCTCATTTCTCAATAATACAAAGATGGGGTTTTTCAGTAGTCAGAAGCGAGAAAGTCCTATTTTTACGTTCACCAGACGTAATTTGCATTATTCGGCAGCATGTGGCAGCAGCATGAAAATAATTACATGCGCAGATTCATGATTTATTAATGCAAATTACGCCTCGTTAAAGGTGAAAATGGGACTTTTGAGAGCGATCGAGAAATGAGAAGGCATCCCGCATCCTTGCAATCCTGGGAACGAGTGTCTACCCTCTTAAGAGAAACGGTATAATCGTTCAGTGGGCTCTGACTTCCCGTGTCGCGGAGACGATGATCCACGACCGCGTGCGTGGATCATTTCGCGGAGAGAGAGAGAGAGAGAGAGAGAGAGAGAGAGAGAGAGAGAGACGGTTTGCGCGCGAATTGCGCGTCATCCGACAAGACGGGCGGGCGAACGAGCGCGCGCGTTTCTATAAAAGCGTCACGCTCGCGTATTAAACACGCAGCGAGGAGCGTGCACCACGTGACACGCGGCTGGCGGTAATGCAGGCTCGTCTACATAGAGCGGTGTAGCGGCTAACTGGCAGTGCTTGCTCGACGACTTTCGCGATATAACGCGCGCGTGTCCGAAACTTGCCGATCGTAAAGAGCGCGCGCGGTTGTTGCTTCTCGCCTGGCCCTTCTCGCGTCTGAATGAATCGGCCAGCGTCGCGGCGTGCTTGGTCTCGTCTCGTCGCGTGACCACGTTTCCCTTCGCGTTCGAGCTGAATCGCCGCGCGGCGCTGAATAGCAAGCAAGCCAGCCGCGCACAGTGCGTTCCGTTGTTGCTCGGCTCTCTCTCTCGCGTTCTCGGCTTTATCTCGCAAGTACGTATACACACGTTTCGCCCGGGGAACGTTATTGTGCGCCAAGGGGAACCCGTCTCGCGCTTCCCACGGAAGTCGCTCGAGACTCCTCGAACTCGCGTCTGGTTCCGCCTTCGAGCCCAACGAACGTGGAAGACGTTCCACGGCGCCGTTCGCCGTCCCATGGACAAACAGGTACACTTTGTTTTCGTACACGTATACAGTGTGTCGGAGAAGTTCGCCCGTTTCGAACCCGCCGGGCCATTAACGAACGCCCGAATAATAAGATTTAACGAGGCTAATCGTGCGCGAACAAACTAAGACCTTTTCCGGCCACTGTACAGTCGCTCCGACCGCAGTTTCTTTGGTAAATTAACCCTTCGACTGCTGTGACGCGTACTCTTTCTATCGTATACACACGACACACGCGAAACTCGTCAATATTTGAGACGGGCACATACCATAATTCCGTTCGTATAGGTTACGCCGACTAAACCCACACCGCGCGAAAAAGTATTCCCCCCTCAGTGATCGCAACTGCCTAGAGTAATTCCACAGTTAAAGGGTTAACGCAAGTATGCGAGCGACGACAGGGCTTGAAACTACGGCGTTACCGGAAACTGTTTAAGACGAAATAGCTGTTACGAAGAGCCGACAAAACAACGGTTATGGAACCGGTATGGGGTCTGACATACTAGCTGTAACCATAACAAATGGTGAGAATGTTCGGTTCTTCGGAGCCGTCCGAAAAATCACGATCGATGTTTATAACAGCTTTCAAGCGTTGGATGTTGGAGATTATCAACGGTTAAGTCGCTCGACGAAAACAGGGCGGGCCGGCTTAACGCGAAGTCGCTAGATAACGAGGGGGCCGATTCACCGAAATCTAATATCGATCCCGTTTATCGGATAGTGATCTTGATCGCGCACAATGCTGGGAACACACCTTGCTTCTCATGCGCGTACGTGCTAAAATACAAAGCAGCGTTAGCTAAAGTTGCAGAACACGAGAACAGTTGAATTGAATTGTTAGTCGAGTATAGAAATAGTGACTGGTTCACGATCGCTGATTCCTGTGAACGGAACACCGAGACGGTCTCGCGGAGAATACCTGAGCTCATCGTTCCCCTCTTCCTGGACCGCGGACGACATTGATTCCGAGGAGTGACGTAAGCGCACGTGTAACTCGGCGTAGAAAGAAAATATAAGGATTGCATGCTTGTGCGGCCGAAGAATTTCCGGACACGTGGGTGGAGTATCTTTCCCCCCAGCCGAGCCACGATGGTTCATCCTACGATGAGACACAGCTGCTGGGAACGATACGGCTGTGATGGTTAAGCTGATCCTACGTCGCTAAACACCGAGCAGGACGCGTTACCTTTTCGTTGATCCAAGCAGTTGTGGGTAGAGAATCTGGAAAAACTAACAGGACCTTTACCTTCTCGTTGATCCAAACTCCCTTCGCTCTAACTCACCTGAAGGCAGTTGTGTAGCAAGATCGTGGGTAGAGTCTGATAGATCTAACAGACACGTTATCCTTTTCGTTGATCCAAACAGTTGTGTAGTAGTTGTGGGTAGAATCTGGAAAAACTGCCAGGACCTTTACCTTCTCGTTGATCCAAACTCCCTTCGCTCCAACTCACTTGTAGGCAGTTGTGTAGCAAGATCGTGGGTAGAATGTTCTCTTAGGGACTTCTTGAGGGGGTTCTTGGGTCTCAGTCGAATAGGATTCGCCTGGTGAGAGAATCAAATTCATTAGTATATAGTATTCACTACTGTTTGTTCATAGACTATTTTATGTGTTTACGACAAAAATGAGTAGGATTAATTTCAGTAAAGACATTTAAGGGAGTAGTCTCGTTTCCAGGATTGCAAGTGATAAAAGATCAATCTAGGCCGCAGTCGCCCTCAGAAGTCCTATTTTTGAGGGAGACAGCGGTGTAGATCGATCTTTTATCCAGCACTTCTACTGAAAAACTCCATCTTTGTATTATCGAGAAATGAGTACCCCTTAAGCAGTTCGCAATTCAGGTACACACTTTTTATTTTCGATAACGATCCGTAGCGATGGGACAGTGCCACTTCAGGTCCTAGCTCTCCCGGTGGCCCCGTTGGACTTGTTACTCTGCTGAGAAAGTAGGCATTGAAAAGCCGCCCGAAAAGTGCGGTTCGGGGCAGTTATAGTTCTCGTGACTCGAACGGATTAGCTACAGACGTTGTTCGAAAGCAAGAAAACGGTAGCGGTAACGAAATTGCAAGTCGTCGTCACGCATCGGAACGATGTTCGCGGCCAATCGAGGCTTCCCGTGGGTCGATCAAAGATCGCGAAGGCAGGGAAAGGGAAGAAGAGCAAGCCGATAGGTAACCGGTGCTCGCGGATCGATGCACTTGTAATTCGTCCTCGATCCGACGAGCGGTCGGTCCCTAATCGTCTCGCTCAACACCTCGTGTTCCCTTCTGTTTTTATTTCTTCCAGTAAAGAAGGAAGCGAAACCGAGCTAGACTCAAATTCTCCTATCGTTCGCATGCATGGGTCCTGGCTTGTACGAATTGCGACCCGCACAATCGCACACGCATACACACCACCACGTACCTGTTCTGCACTGGCGATCAACGTATCACAACGCACGTGTACCCGGCCGGCCGAGTCCGATCGGTATCAGACATGACCAACGATAAACAGGTGAGTGGTTTCGGTGTACAGCTGACTTTTGGACCAGTCGAACGAGTGTTCTCGACAGTTCGTTGCACATATCTTTCCAACTACTGGTATTTCCAGATAGCCGGAGACCTTTCCCGCGGAATTTGCATCGGCGCTTTCCGCTATCAAAACTCACTATTTCCTTCACTCTTACTTTCGTACACCTTTCTCGTGTTCAACGCCGTTTGGAAAATACGACGATTTCACTTCTTAATTAACATATAGACTGCGGATCTTTATGCAAAATGAAAACGTTTTGCATTGATCATGAGAAGGGGAATAACATAAAAATTTATTTTATCCCTCGATGACTTTGTTACATGAAAAGCAACGTTACGATATTTTTGAATTTTTCAAATCTTCTACCATTTTATATTTCGCCAACCAATTTCTTCATAAATGCATAAAGGTCCACAGTCGTTACAACCTCAACAATCGTAAATTAACATAATATATTAGAAAGATGACAGAATTTAATGTATATCTAGATGTCTCGCCATTTTAACATAATATATGGTTGCATTAACAAATTCATTCAACCATTTCCTACGAGTCTTCATAACTTCAACTTATTTCAAATAATCGGTGCTGGTAGATGCAGTGCTAAAAATATTGGAACGCGTCCCGTAAACATAATGTTATGTATATCCGCGCCGGCATCCTGCACAAGTGCATTGACTCGGGTCACTCCTTGCAAGGAGCAAATTGCCTGTAACAGGCTTATTATAGATCACCGCGCCGGCAGAGCCTGACGAATCATTGGAGTCAAGTTTCCAAATGATACGATCGAGTAGCATGTTATCGTACGAAAGCCGCAATTGTTAACGTTCATGACGGGTCGTTGGAATTCCACCTGTCGAGGACACTCGCTCGATCGATTCAATAGAAAATTGATACGATTCCGTCTGTCCGAGTGAGACGGGGACGCTTCACTATCGCTTCGAGGGAACACCGTCGAAGAACACCGGCAAGAAGTTCGATTTGAATGACTAATTCGCGCGCACGAAGCACGTTGTGTTTTATTCTTTGGCTTGATGCATCTTGATTGATATTTGCAACTGCATGATTACGATACATAGCCGTTTATTCTACGACTTATTCGTCGGGCAGGAAAACCTACTGCCCGGGTACTTGTCCGGAGAACTGTGTCGCGACAACTAACGAGGCAGGATGGTACTTCTGCAAACGAGTCGCTCCGATAACAACAATCTACAACGCGAACTTTAAAACAACGTTTCGAGAGACCGTTAAACCGAAAGTTCCATGCCACACAGACACATACAGAGAGAGAGAGAGAGAGAGAGAGAGAGAGAGAGATATCCGTGACCCTAATTGCAGTTCGCGTGGCACGCGATGATTATTACCCTCGGGTTACCCGTGGAACGCGATCGATTCGTATTGTCTGATCGGCTGCGAACGCGATCCTCGAAAAACGACGAGAATGTTGCACAAACAGGAATTCCGATTCTTCTCGCGAATCGAAAGAATCCTCTCGCGAGAGTCGTTTGAGCGTCGTAACAGATCCGAAGAAATCGGGATCACCGAATCTGGGCCTCGGCTTATCGGATCGGTGTTACACGGACGTACATATGTAAGCGCTGGAACCGATCTGATCTGGCACGGATTCGCGATCCCACGATAGATCCCGCTTTCGATTTTGTTCTACTCGATAATCGCCCGGGGAACGATCGCGCGCGATTATGTGTTACGTTTCGAAATTACAAGCGGCCGGACAACTTGACGATCACGCTCGTTTTTGATCGCGATCAACGCCGCGCGCCGCGCCGGCGAGGTCGTGCACGCCAGACGACTACACTTTTCGCGAGAAAAAGTCGCATAATTTGATCTGTCTCGCCGCGCTACGCTGCGCTCGAACCCTCGCCTCGCCTCGGCTTCTCCATGCATCACGCGCGACCAACTCCAAAGATTTCACATCGAGACGCGATTACCGCTCGTTTTCCGCGCGCGCGTTCCCTGCCAACAGCCTCGCAGAACACCTGGCAGAACGTAGAGCAGAACGTTGACCACGATTCTCGTAGTTGAGCGCGAACGATGGCGAATCGGTAATAACGTTGATAAACGACCAGCCGGGGTCGAGTGATCGCGCGCTTTCGGCACCTCCGCGCCGGAGAACTTTCTTCTTCACGGTTTCTGAGCCCCGGTGAGAGTCCCAGCAACGCATAAATAGTTCACGCTCGCGTGATGTTGGCCCGCCGCACTGCCACGATATATATATATGCACGATCTGGCCGATTTTGTCAAATTTATCGAGTGGAAAAACTCGTTGTTACCTGCGAAACGGGAAATCAATTTGGATACAAGCGAAATGGTCTGGTGAACATGCTTTTAGTCAGCTAGATCGAGCAAATACTGTTAGTTAGGAACCCAACGAATCAGCTAATTAGTACGGCCGATACATTATTGCCTGGAGCAGTGGCTTTCAAACTGTTCTGCGAGCTAACGTCGAATATCCCTGAAACTGGATTCCGTTAGTTTTCCTGCACATGTGTAAGGGCTTCGCTGGTCGCATCTCTGTACCAATTCCTCAAATGTCAAATGAAAGTAGGTTGATTTAATCGTTCTACGAAGCGAACTCACTGTTCGACTTACCTCGTTAGTTGTCGCTAGACGGGGGCCGTGCGGGATCAACTATCGAGACGGGAGGTTGTTCCGGAGATGGGAACAACGTGTTGAGACTGAAAAAGACCGGAAGGGAGTTCGATGAGGATCGAAGAGAAATAAGGGGAAAAAAGAAAATAGCGTTTGCATATTTTTCTAGTCCTGGTTCCGCGGGGTCCGCAGCAGCAAGTTCCGACACGTGTACGGCGTGCCGGCGAAGCGGGAGAAATGCTACGACAACGTGAAGATCACGAAGAACGCCCACGACTCGCAATTCTGCGCGGTGAATCCGAAGTTCCTCGCCGTGGTGACCGAAGTCGCGGGCGGAGGAGCGTTCTTGGTTCTGCCGTTGGATCGTGTGAGTTATCTAGCCGGATCGATCCGATACACCGCGAACACGCGTGTACAATGTCGAACCTCTTATCGGCGTCGCGAAGTTTATCGCACCACCCAGATTATTGAGTGCATCGACGCAAATAACTCGTTATCGTCGATGCTGCTACAACCTCTGCGGTTTTTCTGCGACTCTGACTAGTCGTTTCTCTAGCATGCGTTCATCTTTCAGACCGGGAGGCTGGACTTCAATGCCAGCAGAGTCACCGGACACACAGGGCCAGTCCTCGACATCAAGTGGAACCCGTTCAACGATAACATCATCGCTTCCTGCTCCGATGACTGCACCGTACGAGACGACCTTTCGACGGCCGTTCCAAACAATTGGACCTGGTTACATGGTTTCCGACGATTCGGTGGTGATCGAGTGCTCAATGTTGTACAGTAAGACCTCGCTCGCTGCATTTCTTTGTATTGTTATATCTGTGGTTGCAAGGAAAAACGCCACGTGTCAGAATTTCAAAAAATTTGAGCTTCGATTCAATAGTGGAAGAGTTATAGAGAAATATGAGAAAAACTCGAGCGAGTACCTGCTGTACTAAGATTGCAGGATTCGAGTAGAAACCCTGGAAACCAGTGTCCAACTGTGAACGAGAATCGTGTGTCCCTTTCACGATCGATTCCAGAATCGTTCCCGACGGATTCTGCTGGTTCTAGATCAAACTCTGGCACATACCCGACGGAGGTCTGTCCCGGAACTTGACGGATTGGTTGGTGGAGCTCCAAGGACACAAACGTCGGGTCGCTTACATAGAATGGCACCCGGTCGCCGAGAACGTGCTGTTCAGCGCCGGCTTCGACCACCTGGTGATCGTCTGGGATATAAACCGGGGTGAGGCGGTTAGCGTGATCGACAGGCACCCCGACGTCATCTACAGTATATCTTTGAACCGCGACGGAAGCTTGCTGGCGACCACGTGCAAGGATAAGAAGCTGAGAGTGTTCGAGCCCAGATCCGGCATCGTAGTCTCGGTACGTGTCTACTATGACGACGTTACAGACCATGGGAAAGTTTGATCGAACCGCTTGGTTACCGCTCGTATAGGAAGGAGTCTGTCATGCTGGGACCAAAGCTAGCAAGGTGGTGTTTCTCGGTGGTTCGGGACGACTTCTGACTACCGGCTTCAGCAGACATTCGGATAGACAGTACGCCATTTGGAGCCAGCACGATCTGACTGTCCCGTTGGTCTGCGAGACCATCGATTCATCCAGCGGAGTCGTCTTCCCGTACTACGACCACGATACTAACATGGTGTACCTGGCGGGGAAGGTCGGTGTAGCCTAGTTACGAGTCTTACTGTAATTCCAAGTGAACAAAGTTTTAGAGAAATCCTTGTGTTATCACCTGTTTGCATACATCCGACGAATCAATGTATCTACGTCTCTCTGCTCCAGGGTGACGGGAACATCAGGTACTACGAGGTGGTGAACGAAGCTCCCTGGATGCATTTCCTCAGCCAGTTTATCTCCGGCAACCCTCAGAGGGGCCTGGGCGTGATGCCGAAGAGAGGGATAAGCACTTCGATCTGCGAGGTGTTCAGGTTCTACAAGCTGCACGCGACCCGCGGCCTGTGCGAGCCGATCTCGATGATAGTCCCGCGCAAGGTGAGACATACACCCCCGTTGATACTTCTATCGATTAGCGATTCAATTCGACCGGCCGCTCGACTTTCACTTTCATTCGACGCCTGCAGAGTGACCAATTCCAAGAGGACCTGTACCCGGACACCGTGGGCACCTGTCCCGCTCTGTCGGCCAGGGACTGGATCAGCGGCATGAACAACCCGCCGATTCTGATCTCTCTGAAAACCGGTACGGTGAATTTTTCTGTTTGACAACTTTTAACATGTCAACGTAATCGGTGGAACACGTTGAACAGGTGGTAGCATCACCACGCACAAGCCGCGGGTTTACAAGCCGCCTCAACTGCCGGCTACCACGGACCTGAACAACAAGAAGAAATTCGCTTTCCTATCGACCGAGACGGTACCGGACTACAGGCCGATAGAGTTCCACGAAATCTCCGAGAAGAGCCAGAAGACCTCCAGCAACCAGAGCACCAAGTTCCAGCAGCTGCAGCAGAAGTTTGGCAACGCGGTGCTCCAGGTACTAGATCGTTATCTAGCTGAAGCTTAGGGTGCGAATACGCTAGCGAAGCGTGTATATTTGTCGCAAGTTACTTGCCAGCGCGTGTTTGCACCTGAAAAGCTTAGAATTTAAGTATCTCTCTGACTGGGACATCGTTTCGCAGAAGAACAACATTATCACTCCTCCTCCACCGGACAACAAGGTCCTGGAGACCGTGGACATCCCGAACAACGAGGCCGAGCTGAGACTGGCGTTCGCTCGTCAGACTGACGAGCTGAGACTGGTGCGACGACAGCTCGCCAACAGCCAGCTGCGAGTCAAGGAGCTGGAAGAGCAAATACGCAAGCTTCAGCGCCAGTAAACCTCCCCGCAAGTCCCCTAGCCGTGTGCCCGCTCTTTGAACCTTCTCACTTTCACTTTTGAAAGTAGACTTCCGTAGGATCGACTCTCCGGAGTAGAACCCATTGGTCGAGCGGACACTCGTGTGGATCCCGTGGACCAACACCAGTCGGAGAAAATAAGTATTAACCCCTACGCACCGGGATTCTCTTCGCGTCTACAACGATCGGAACTTCTTTGTCGTTCAGAATGTCCTAGAATATAAAGAGAATCTGTATACTCATCGCATTCTTATATTTTCACGGATGGTTAAATGCCGAGAACAGAGAAAGAGTTTAACAAAAATCAATGACCTACGTATGTACTCAGTAGATTCTTGAAGGGTTTAAGCGTCTGCTTTCGCACGCAGTCTGACGACCTATGGTCTTTGGGATCCTTTGGTCCTCGCTTCGAAAATATCTCCCCTAGAAGCTTTGTTGCTAGTTGCACGAGAGACACGGTACTTATGAGCGATACCGGGCTTTCACGGAGGGACTATGGCGCACGAGAGACTCCTTGGCAGAGAGAAGAACGTGCTTTGGCTCTCTGAACACCGTCGCTTGCGCACCCGTTCGCATAACTTCGGTAGAACGAGTAGACCCGGCGTGACGAAGCCTGTTAGCCGTACAACTTCATTCGTGGCTGCTCCTCCGCGAATTCGATGATGTCTAGAATCATTTCTGCTTGCGAACGTATCATTTTCTGAGTCTCGAGACCACGTTTTTCAATTGAAACACGTAAAAAGATAATGTCTCGTATCAATGCCCTATGTGTGCTTCACACGAATGAATTGGTACAGCTAATGAACATTTCTGTGAACCCGCGTTGCTCGAGTTTAGAAAGTTTTCCGGTGACTTTCTCGTCTTCAGCCTCTCTTTCCTATTTCCGTACGGTCTTGCTACCACTTTTCGCGAGCGTAGCCATCGAGCAACAATAATTTAGTCAATTTCCGTCTCTGAACACGTTCGAGATGCTGGAACACAGATAAGCTGAGTATGTGATTCAACGCTATTGCCTTCAGACGAGCTGTACAGGACGTACGAGCTTTTTGTCTCTGTGTGTTAGCTTGATACTTCTCTGTTAATCTGTCTCGTAGACATCCTATTGTACACACACGCCTCTACTCGTTCCTCGACGTGTAGATACAGTTAGTTACCATTTTCCTTGTTCCGCCAGACCTTCGAACGCTCTCCTGCCTCGTTTCTTGTATGCACGTTTACCGATACGCTGTGTAGCGTGTTAAGGTGCACGGAAGAGAATGATCAATCTGATATATGGACGCAATACCTCGGGGAAGTATTAGTTGTTCAGTACACGGAGAATTGTACCTGTCTTGTGCGTATGCACGTTTATCGTACACAGGTCTGACCTGTGCCGTTGCAGTTTGGGAGAACGCAACTGCAAGCTGTAGATGCAACCAGGATTCAGATGAAAATTGTAATCTTGGTCTAACAAGTGCCTGGAACAAAAGGGAAGCGTCATCAAAACTGATTCGCTCGATTGGATCGCGATAAGGGAGACGATACTTACAGTGACGAAATGAAACCTTTTGACCAGTCCCATTGAAGCATCCAACCAGGCACTGCTGCACAACTTGCGACTGCGTTCTCCGTGGCACTGCACAGCATTCCCTTACGTAGAGCGATAGTTAAATACGCAGAACGTCTAGAAATCACGGGAAGGATTATTTAGACAAAAGAAAACGCAATAAACATCACTCGGGAAGAAATGTGAAAGCACAAGATACATGGACTTAATTATAACGATCAGTAGACTGCGCATCTTTAAGCGAAATAAAAATATTTTTCAACGATTTTAAGCAACAGAAGTTTAATAAAAATTCACTTCATCCCTTGATGGATCTTTTACGTTGCGAACATCGTAATAATATTCTTGGATTTTTTCTGATCTTTTACTGTTTTATATTTCACCCAGCCAATTTCTTTATGAACGCATAAAAATCCGCAGTCTAACGATCGGCAACGTATAATGTAAGATGCCCACGCATACTTATCTGCAACCTCTCGATGCAATAACTCTCGACGCATTTATGCAGTATGTATATGTAATATTAATTGATTCTTCTAACGGTCGCTTTAAGTTTGCTGGTCGTGAACGATCGACCAGGATTTTATTTATTACACATTGCGAACTGCGGTCGTCTTGTGGACCAACACCGAGGTTGTACCGCACATTAGTATCGCCAATGGCTGTACATTAATTTATATGTTAGTTAATTTAATACTAGTTCTTTCTTACTCGCGCGAGAGATAGAGAATTTCGTTTGTGCCGATGTTCGAGCGTGTTTATCACTGCCACGCGCACTGCCATGATATCCAAGTGGCAATAACGATTAGTCCTTTTCTTGTTAGGGAACGCATGGCAGTGACGGTATTTATTGTGTACGCTATAATTCATTTCGTACGGTAATGTAGAGAGTGCAATACGTGCACACGTGGAAACCGTATGCACTGTGATCGATGACAAAGTAACGAGATATTATTTGCCTCGTTTTGCCAGCTGAAAGACAATTGGTTTTTTCGTTCGAAAAACTGAGAAACATTTTTTCGTCTCTACTGTTTCGTTCAAACATGCTCGAGGAAGACCCGTGAATTTTTATGTTAACAAACACGTTCAACGCTAAAAGTAGTTAGAAAGCATGACGAAAAATCGAGACTCGTCTCTTTAACAATCATAACACGGAATCTTGTTGTATATATAAAAGTTCACGAATCTTCGTTAAAAGTGCTTCACCGCGAAGCAACGCCGATAACGTGTGTGTGTCAAATTAAACTTTGTCTAGGACCAACAAACGGAAGATTGTTAGTCACAAGAAAATTCTATTACCGCTTGATAGTGATCAAATTAAATAATGGTTTATACACTGTTTATATATATACATATATATGTATTTTTCATACGACATATATAATTGTAATTTCAACCGATAAATATATATATAAATTTTCAGCAGAATTCCTCACCAATTAGTAGGATGTATATGCGTGCTTCGAGGTAGTCGTTCTCGGATAGAAAGAAGAGAAAAGAATGGAACGATACGTTCACCTAATTTGTCAATGTGTACTCGTTGTAACGCGAACTTCGAATAGATAAGTATGAGTACTCCGATTTTCAAAGAGTACTCGTACTCGACTGTATTGAGTACTCGTACTCGGGTATTTAAAACTTGAGTATCCAAATTTGCGAAAACGAGAACTGCGTGGGTACTCGAGTATTCGGACGAGAGCTGCGTGGATGCTCGAGTACTTGGCTATCCGAACGAGAACTGAGTGTGTACTCGAGTGTCCGGGTATCCGAACGAGATCCGAGTGTGTGCTCGAGTATCCGAACAAGAACTGAGTGGGTACCCGAATACTCGAACGAGAACTGCGTGGGTACCCGAGTACTCGGATCTAAATCGGATATTCGAGTACTGGAGTTCGTGTACCGTACAGCCAAACAATAGTAAAAGCCCAGAATTCTAATACCGCTTGCGTCACGATGGAAATGTGCTTCAGAAGTTCGAATTTCACCCTTGTGTAGTCAACCGGGTACCCATTTACTGTATTTCTTTCAACAATCTTCTAGTGTTCTTCTAAAAAAATATTAGAAAATTTCTCAGAAAAATTTTTAATAGAAACATTTTAAATAGAAAGGTTTTAAATAATCTGTACATTTTGGTTGACTACATAAGGATTAAAGGCGAACATCGATTCCATCATGACCGCCGTCGCTTCAGCGAAACGAACATATATTTATTTTGTTCTGTCAACACATGTGTTTACGTCTTGTCAAAGAGTGCTAGCCCTATATACCATGTTCGTTATATAATATATGTATGATATATATAATACACACCAAAGAACGTCGTCGTGCGAGTACCTTGCGAATTCGTCGTGAAAAAGGAAAATTTGTTACTAGCAGTTGATCGACTATCGTATTATATTTATATGCAGAGAAACGAAACCGGCGAGTAAGACTAACGGGGATCTTGTTCGTGAATAAAGAACAATGCATTCATTCAGATTTATCGTTATTTTATGGTCCACACGATATACATAAGGTACACTTGAATTCTTGTTTCAAGTTTCAATCAACACGCACACCACTCGCATCTCTCTGTGCTTAAATCCGTGTATAATAATATAATCTGTCTAGCGTGTACGGTGATGCATACTTTGTACAAAATTATACAAAAATGAATGATATAAATCTCTGGTCGTATACATATAATTCATAATATTAAAGGTAGGAATGAAATAAAAGTAAAAAATAGATCTAGAAAAGTTTTCAAAAATTAACAGCTCTACATGACACGTAACCAGAGAGGAAGTTAGAGTGTTCATGCCCAGGGTTTTTTCTGCCACCACTTTTGTTAGTATAGACGGAGAGATAGAGCATAACAATTTTTCTTTTTCATAATTTATGAAATGCTTAGTAATGGAACAGAACCTATATCCATATTTAGCATGTTAAACGTGGGTATGCTCTGTCTCTATCTATACATACTGACAAAAATGGCGGCAGAAAAACCCCGGACATAAGCATTCCAATTTCCTCTCTGACGTAACTTATGATAATTCGGCTTAAAGAACACACGCGCGCGCGTTTTAATCTGTACATTAATTAAGCACTGTTCATTTGCTAAAACTTAACGTTTAAGTTCTCTTACGCGACAATATCCATCGTTTCTTTTGAAAATATAATTTCTAAAGCATTTTTAAAAGTAAGGCACAATGGCGACAGGTTCTTGTGTTATAGAGACTATTCGTTTATAGTATTGCTATGACATGGACGGATTCGAATTCGATTAAAAATGAATTTCAAGCTAACCTTCAGTCAACACGGTGACGATAGTTTCTTCGAATTATGTCGAAGATGGAATCGTGATACGAAAATGTCACGTCGAATGACTGAACGTTACGATCGAAATTTCGCGGGAATATTCAATTGGTCCCATAAACATTTTTTTCAGCGCAAGTGTCTACCTCTGGGAGAACAGCCAGGAAGCTACTATCAGTCCGATCGGTAACACCCATGCTGCAGTTGGTCTCAAAGTGGTCGCCGGGTTGCACCCATCTCCGGTGCAGGTGAAAATACAGGTGCGATACGTCAACTTGTCCCCTTCTCGGTTCACATAATCGCAATAGTTGCCCAGATCCTTGGCCGAACAGAATCGCTTCGTGCCTATCCCACCTATTGCAACGTACATACACACAAATAAGAAAACTATTTTCTAGCAATTGTAATTTGTTCATCATCCGAACAAGCAATGTGTACGTAAATTAGTGAAAGTTAATTGAAGGGAGTGCGAGATGAAAATAACATGCAATGATCTTCGTGCTTTCTACAATGGCCGTGGAATGTGAAAAGATAAATTTCATTCTGACAGAACTGATCGCCAAATAAAGTTGTTCAATTTTCTCCGTTTCGAATCGACATGCGGGCTAAAATAAACAAAGAAGCGGACACCAAGAAGTTCGAAAACCACACGATAAAAACCTCCGTATCGTCCGATTGACTTGATGCAATATCTAGCACCGTAAACGTGACTGCAGTTCGCTGGTTGCAAACTGCTAGAAACCAATTTGTCGTCTCCACAGATCAATTCCTCCGCTGACGAGCATTGATAGCAATCCAGACTTGTCGCTTAATTGATTCGGAAAGAAAGTTACGGCAGATTAGTACAAATTGAACAGGAACAACGAAGAGGAGTCAATGGATCGGTGCCTGTCGCACCGTTCAGCCGATTGGTAAAGAAGATCGAAACATTTATTGTTAGCAGAAAGGATAACACCACTTTCGTCAGTATATGCCAAACATATTTCCCATTTAGCATGGAACAGCATTTCAACATGCTAATTAATGCTAAATATCGATAAGGGGTTCTGTTTTATGTTAAACCTGCAATTAGTTCCCAATTTTCCCGCCAAAACCACCATTGCGAAATGTACATGTAGCTCGCTACGCAGGCATGATTCAATGTGTTGAACATGTAGTAATTAAATTAAATTGAGATAACTATCGCGAGCATGCTTCGGTGAAAGTATGAATCACAGCTGTTGTACAATCTATTTAGCGTTAGTCGTCGATGTATGGCCAATATAAATAGTGTTAGGTTCCCCCATGCGCGTGACAAGTAATCTGATCTGCCGATGTATTATTTTACCCTCAAATCGGCCAGTGTGTTTGACACAGTACTGCGCCCCGAAAACACCATCGCACGGCTGTGGTTCGATATCGATGTCGCTCGAAAGAAATTCGTTGCATTGAAACGGGTGCGTGTTGTTGGTACTGATGCATTGATAGCATCGTAGACTGTCGCCTGAACGAAAACAACGCGTGAAAACATAGGACCTCGCATTTTCTCCGATTATCGTGTCTCATTGTCAGCTATTTACAATCTTCTTCCGATGACATTTGTCACTGCGAAATTGCCGCAGGCTAAAGGTCAAACCGGCGTTTTTGTATTATCCGTGGAAATGGAACAATGGAAATCTCGCGGACACTAAATCACTCGAAATATCATGCATGCACGTGTCAAAACAGGCGCGATATCGTCTGTAATTGCAAATGAGAAAATGATTCATCACTCTAGAGAACGAGTGTCGTTGCTGTTTCTTATCTAAACGAATCAATCGTGCTAAGCCGTCCTCAAACATTTGAATTTTTAAATATCCCGCAAACACGATATTTCCGTTTACACATATAAACGTTGAAATATTAAGAGACTGTTTTCAGCGGATGTTCGTTCTTGCTGTAACTATTAGAGACTGACTTTTAACAATCGAAATTTGGTACGCGTCCGAATACAGAATGAAATAACAGAATTACAAATGCCCCGCCCAAGGGACGCCGTGATGTTCGTCTGTCGTTTAGTTACGTGTGTATACGTGTGTTAACCTTACCAGTTTGGACGAGCAGCAAGAATGCCGCGAAAACGAAGAAGCTCGTGATGTTACGTTTAGCGGCCATTTGAAATTCCTGTTCGCCGTGGACCACCGATGAAATTTTATCACGGACGGGACACGTTTGTATACAAGTTCTAAACACCGAGATCACAACACTGCGCGACGTTAACCTAGCCAAAAGTTACGACAGAAGCGAGAGTCACGGCGACGCGAATACGACTAAATAAGACTAACCGCGGGAGAAGGGATTTGGAATGCACGAGACGCGGTCGTGTTCCCCCGAGCGCGAACGGAAACGTACGAGGCGTTCGAAAGTGATCCACAATCGATGTGCGCCGACATAGTTCAAATAACCACGTTTCCCGCAGGTCTGTTGGTATATATGTATATATTATCATTTACTCTACTTCATTTTACTTACATAAACAATATAGCAGATCTGGAAAGTTTATACATAGGTTGTGTACATAACATGTATATAGTACGTATATATTATACGCGTACACAAGAATACAATCGAGGGCAATAATTCGCTATTAAAAAAAAATGAAATCGACGCGTAACAGAAAATGTGACAAATCTTTTTCGAGAATGAATAAAACAAAAATATATATTATATATATTTATATATATCTCACTGTTTGAACGACGTTACTAGATTTCGCAATACTTTGTATCAGGCATGCTAGTCCTATATGTATGTATATTATTAATGGCAATTTTTCACGCATAGCGTAAATTATAAATCATTTCGCTTGATGCAATCGTCTAAAATAAATCATCAGAATCGCTATACGTATATGTGGTATGTATATGTATATATTTACGAGTTCACTTCGTTTAGAATTTTGTTTGGACACTCGTTGGTTATCAGGTTCTCTATCACTATGCTGCCTTTGCTTGCATCGTTCGATTTGGAAGACTTCAGTTTCTTTTGTTCTGCGATGCGACAGTATTTTTTAGTTGGTTTCGAAGCTTCCTTCGTGGTCTGTTTCTCCCGTAAACAGAACGATCTCGATGACTGTTTCATAGCTTCCGGTGTGCTGCTGGACGACTCGCCGACTTCCGGTCGGGCTTTGCACATTCTCGCCGAGACGACTTTCAATCTTTTCGCGCCGTGTTTGATCATCGCCGTCTCCTCGGAAGACAGGGTCATTTTCGACAGCTTGTTCGTCGCCGTTAACTTTTTGCTCGAGCACTCTCTTCCCAAGGTATCGTTCAACGGTCCCAAATTCGAATTCTTTAACCGACTCTCGGGACCCTTTAAAAATGGCTTCATCACGCTCTCGGTTCGAATCGCAGGAATTTTCGAGTTGTTCTCGACGCTGTTCACGCACTGATTTTTCAACGGTCTACGAGTTACGGTTTGCCGGCATTTCTTGTTGCTTTTAATTCGTTTCACCGCACTGTAAAAAGACGTGGTGCGCCGAATGATACTCGGCTTTTTCGCTAGGTTCGGTTCGCTCTTCATGGAACTCTTTGTCTCTACCGAAGAATCATTAGCCTGACACTCGATTCCCTTTAAATTGCAAGAATCTTGGGATATAATACCGTTATCGTCCTGCGAATAAAACTCGGTTTTAGGAATTTTTATTAACAGTAACAATATAGTCGTCGAGAACGAAAACAGAATCAATACAATGCAATGAATTCTGCGGAATTTCGTGTGTATTCATCAGCGACTGGCCAGAACCAGATCTTTGTGAGAGAGAGATTGACTTTAACTCCAATGTGATTTTCCCTGTACAACGCTATTTGAAAAAATATGTTTAATATTGTTAGAAACATAGAAATTACACTTAATACAACAGTGGGACCAAGGATCAATGGGGGAGTAAAATAAAAATAAGGGAAATAAATGATCGCTAAAAATACTGTACATTTATTAAAACAACGGGACGTGTATGTGTGCACTCATACAAGTGTATGTTATAACAGAATACATTGCAAAGATTCTATACATGAATTTGTACATAATATGGTTTTTCTTTGTCTTTCAATTAATAACATTTACATATACATGTATATAATGAACAACATGATAATACTCTATTACTCTGTGGCTATGACTCTCCAAGGATTATTTATGCATTTATTACTCTTATTCTAATCATGATTCTATGTAATGGTGGAACACACATTCGTACTTTGTATGCAATAGACACATATGATATTTCTCTTAAACAGTCAGTAGATATATTTTTATATATACATATATATATATATATATATATATATATATATTATGCATATATATTATGCATATAAAACATTCCGTTTCGTTATTTTGTATGAAAGATCTAGGAAATATCCACAATTATTGTCATTCGTTTGATTAATGACAAATTAAAAAGAAAATTCAATGAAACTCTGATTTGGAAATCTGCACATCATTTGTGAAAACACTCCATCACCCAGAGACTTACGGTTCAATCGTCTAAACCGCTATTTTTTGCCTTTCGCTAAAGAAATAGACATCATTAATCACACACGTGTGTATTTCTCATTGTCACTCGCTATCGTGAAATAATGTGTGCATTGGACACTAATTTAAGTGCACTTATCGTCAATGAAATTATAGTGCATCTCAAAATCCATCAATAAAAATGAAAACAAAGTGTACACTTTTCAATAACATTATAAGCATTAGCACAGAGTATTCGATACTCGATTAGTTCTAGTGCAAAAATATACAAAATTTCACAGTCTTCGTAATTACATAATAATATTGTAAGAGAAATTATGCAATAAAAAGAATTGCATATGCACGATATATTTTTGTTAATATATAATAAATATAGCTGAGCTCTCCCGTTTGTTTCTTTTGTTTTTATACACAATTTCCAAGTACGATTAAATTATTTAACAGCTCTACCAAAAAACGAGTAGACAAACAGTTTTTTCACAAACCTTTATGTAAAAATATATAAAATATTATTGTCATGCATACATGTATATTAGAGATGGAAGACCCATTAGCTCGACGTATTAAAAATTTTACAAGATCCACAACAGTTGTATATTTAAAAAGAATATTGTATACCTTAAAAGTGAATTCGGATTTAACAAGAAAGTTTTTCATTTACGAGATTGGAAGTGTTCTAAAATAATAATTATATATAATCTTTTAAATTTTAATGTAATGTTGTCGAAGTAAAATAATAGTATACAATTTATATGTATACGAAATCTCTCTCCCACGTTTTAATTAAAAATATAAAGGTGCGACTACTTAGGCACTAATGTGTCTTGATATATGTAATTAATGTACAGAAGCATACCAATTTAGTGGTATTATAAGTTACGAGAGTACACACTGTCTGATGTCAACAGCTGAAATTTCACTCTCATTATTGACATTGAAATTTACCTTATGCAGAGACTTGCCGAATGGCGTCGAGATATTGTTCACGTACGCTAATTTTAAATAAGATTTTACGCCCCTTAAAGAACGATACTGACTATTTGGCAGTCGACTATTGGAATTATTACTTGTAAGGTCGAGAATCGAAGGACCTAATGCTGCTCCGACCTGCGAGCACAATTGGGTACATTATTTATAATTACTTTTCATTACTTCAAACGTGATCTGTTTTTTTTTAATAGAATAAAGTATTTCACCGCTTCGAAAACTCCTGGAGTGTATTTCGGTGGAACAAAAATGGGAGGCATAGTTTTATTGATTCCATCACGAATTCTTGTAGGTATCGTATTCACTAAACGACCAGAATTATAGTTGCACTCGAGAGTATAGCTACGTATGAGACCAGTTAATTTATATACAGCTACCCGTCCAGATCCTTCCCTCGACATTCCATCCCTTTTGTCTCTGTAGAAAGGAAACGTTATCGCTATTAGAAACAAATCGGAAATTCAAGTTGCGTAAGCTTCGAACAACACTTACATAATGTACATATTTCTCTCTGTAAAATTGCACGAGGTGAAGTGGAAGTTTGGATTGTTTATCGACATCAACTTTGGCAGAAGCATGCACGATATCGTGTCTTCTGCATTGTCGAAATAGTTGCCATACATAAATACTCCTTTCTTCGAAGCATGACCATGGAGATCAATGTATAAATATAATCCGGAATCCTCTTTTGGCAATTGTCCTACGCCAACCGCGGAATACGTTGTCTTATCTGATTTAACTTCTACAGAATTATCACTCTCTTCTGTACTATTGCACAGGCCTTCTCCCCCACCTTCACATAATTTTACATATATAAGTAAAAGAATCTCAATCTTGGTACCAGGTTCAATAATACTATTTCAAAATTCATACCCTGGGGCATGTCATCCAAGCTGTGTGCTCTAGACAATGTGCGTTCCTGAAAAATGTCCGGTTTGTCTTTACGACGTTTTTCGTCTAATGTCATTAGTGTTACCTAGTATTAAGATTAATTGTTAGTGTAGATTATTCCCCACCACATTGGAAACATGTGCAAATTAGTATATGTTAGTAGAGTATAGCGATAGAGTACCCTATATTACAACTATAATTACCTGCTGTAGCAATCTAGTTGTTGTGTCACGTACTATGCTTGCGATTCCACAAGTGGAATCGATAATGTTCTCTCCATTTTCAAAACTTACGCTCGAGACGTCGTCCTCTTTTGGCAATTGGTACGTGTAATGGTAATACCTTAAACATTTTGTATTTTGTTTGAAATTTCTTATAAAAACTAATTTTATGAAAAGCAGAGTGTTCCCTTTGTTACCTTATTAAATTTCTTGCAGCGAATATCGTCGGGTGTTCTTTCAGTGAAGGATTCAGATAAACCCTATTGAGATTAACTCCTCTGGTGTCCATTCGATAATGACCTGCAGCTACTCCATCAGGATTGAGCATCGGTATTAATTTGAACACGTACAGGCGGCGGAGAGTGATTGCCAGTTGGTCATCGCGATTCAAAATAAAATTAAGAAACCCATTGAAAACGAAGCTAGACGGTGTTTCTCCTGGATGAACCCTCGCGCTAATAAAAATCACCTAGAAAATGCATCCTTGTTTAAACGAAACCGACCAATAATGAATCTCCCTTTGAATGGTCAAGAGAGCATTGTACCTTTTTATTCCAAAATTTGAAGGGTCTCTCCTCATGTTTCTCGGGAAACATGTTAGTCAGTCTATCTTCTCTCTCTGTTGATATGTAATGGAACGAACTAATCGTAAGGACGTCTAGTCTCCTTCCTTCCAAAGATTTTATTGCACATTCCCTGTGGTAATAAACATCGTCCGCGCACGTTACAGTCCTCTTTGCTATTCTGGTATCAACCCTTCTTAAATAATTTTGAAGATCGGTGTAAGAGAAAGGATAAGTGAATGCCACGTACGTGATAGCTTTCGAGTTCTCAGGGGTACAATACAGAAAAGACAGCGTGAAATCACTGCCTTTTTGATCCACCTGTAATATTTCAAGTTTCTATGTTATCTCCACGCTGGGAAACAATGGGTGTTAAGTTATATGGTGATTTACACTGTAGGTGGGTCTTTCACGAATCCGTTCCCAATGCAGATGACCAGGTAGAACTTTAAAAACAGGACACATTCCTTGGCTGAACATTTTCACTTGCTTATTCAAGTTGATTATGTTGAATCTAACATAAGCTCCTGGTGTGCAAGCTTTAAAGCCGAAATAGAACCATGTTCTATTGCTGTTTTGGAATTGTGTCCCGTGGCAATCGTGTTTCGTCCATATGTTGAATTCATAATCAACTGAATCGTCGGAGGTCGAACTTTTGCACGATTTATTCTCAACTTCGCTGCCATCTGGAACAATACATGGCAAATACTGTGATAGTTGTCATTCATAGCGTGTTGACATACATGTATATATCATAGATACATATATACATCTGTGTATATGTATAATGAAAAATGTAGGTCAGGGGAAAAATATAAGATTACCCTTTTCAGATGGTTCTGGCACTTTGGCCAACTCGACTCTATCTAAATTCGCTGAATCGAAGTTATTGTAAAAGACAAAGCCTCCGCAAGTAACTGGGTCGGCGGCTGCATTTGCCATGATGTGTCAAAGGTTATAAGGTCGTCTGGAAAATACTGGTATGAAATGCGTTCACGCGTGACGATAGAACATGATACTTTTGAAAGTAGGAAAATTCGTATTGTTCGTATTCTCACTTTCTCCGATATCAAGCCCGATTTTCTCCGTTTGTAGCGTTACTCTCATATTAAAAGGGTCATGGTTTTGACAGTTATCTTGAAATCGAGATACGATCTCTAAATAGTTAGCCAGCGGGTTCGCGTTCACGCTACGAAACGAACGAACGCACCAATAACTAGAACGCACAAATAATATACGGTAAATTCAATCCCCCTAATATTTTCACTAGCACCATTGTTACCGCTAATACAAACATGTTTGCGAGTTCATCGTAGCTATCGGACCGAACTGGACCGAACGACGATTATGACAGAACGACGACGACGACGACGACGACGAGTGTCACTATTTGTCAACTGTTTGTCAAACTTCCTCGACGTGTTTTAGTAGAAAATTGTGAATTTGTACAGTTTAAATTAGGGTTTCGTTACATGTTGATCGACGACCACCACGGAAACATTAGACCTTCCCGAAGTGTTACATTTTCGTACGGGACTCGATGTCAACTATTTCGACGCGCGTTATGTAACTTATTCATACAGTTATCTCTTTTTACATTTCTCGATATGTTATTTATACCTGAATCGCATGCAAAATTACCGGGTGTTCCTTTTTTTTGTTTTTCAAAGCAACACCGAACCTTTAACGTGTATACGTATATATCGGAAAACAATTGTTTAATCTTACAACGGTCGGCTGCACTTTAATACAGTGTAATACTATTTGAAAGAAAACCGTGCAGTTGCGCCAATATATAGGCACGTTTACTATAAGGAATTATTAGCGCAGGCATAATTTGGCACAATACACCGATTATTGCGTGCTCAACTGAGACGGTTGAAATTGGCGCGAACAGAAATGTCCAATCAAACGACGTTACCGTTCACCCTTCCTCCGAACATGTAAATTACGATTATAATCGTATATTTCGTATAACCGTATGTATACATGTATTTCATATTTACAATATTTCGGTCGCATTTATTTATAATATTTCTCTGTCGCAGTATTGTCGAACGAAAAATGGAAAAATATATAAAACGTTCATCGCAATCTAAATTATCGGTGGGAAGCGGCGCGACAGGTGGCGCCATCTGCGCCATCCGCAGACAGTGCGTGGAAGAATAAAGTCAACAAGAGAGTGAATGCCAAAAATTCCAGTGCGACTCGATTTATCCGATAGTTTGTTCGATTCCCATCGATTTATAGAGTTCGACTAGCTAGAAATACAACAGAGGGAACAACGGTGTGGTCGATCGGTAACAATCGTGTTATGACGTTATGACAAGTGGGTATCTGACACTACGCTAGTCGTAGCCCACGACGTGTCAACATTTCTCCGCGGCTAACGTTTTCCAATGCACGTTCGTTCGAGAGGACGTGTTTTCATCGATCGTACAGTGTGTTCCGTGTATACCGATCGAAAGGACTCGTCAAATTTCGTCACATTGTCAACGGATCGGACCGTTCCGTGTGCAGACGATGGAGCCTACTCCAGCCTACTCTGCCTACTGTCAATAGCGCTACGGCTCGATCATCGCGTACCAATACACACGAACGCCTCGTAAATGTGATCGTACCCACACCTATGTGAAATTCTACTATCATAAGAACCACGAGCACGGTGTTCTGCAGCTCAGATTCTGCTTCGCTGTGGGCCAGACTACCACGAACCCGAACCGGTGACATTCCGACTGCCTTTCGCCTCACGTACTCTTCTACTTACCAACTTACTTACGTGGCGGCTGTTCAACCATCGAGAACAACATGTGCGGTGAGTACGAAACCTTTTAGGAATCCACTTGCGAACGAACCACGAGATCTTCTCGGTCGGATCGATCGATTGCTCGTTAGAGAAATTTCGAGGGAGAAAGCGTGCGCGTTCGATCCTGTGGGATCTTGATTCTGACAGCTCGATGCAGCTATAGAGCCGGCACGCGAGTCTTTGATTGCGTTTCGATGATTGCCGACATCGTTGACAGCTGGACACGCATTTAAAATGTTGAGACGTTAACAACGCTTGCGAATTAACACTCGTTATCACGCTTGAACTGAACGAACTCGATTGGCTGTATGTGATCTGTTGCAATGTATTCTGATTTAGACTGCTACACACATCAGTTTTTCTAACGTTTTACTTAACGTGATTCTAATTCAATCCATAGTATTTCAGGCCGCGATTCCGGTACCGCACGGTCGCCAAACCGTTATTCTGTAAGAATGTTTTCTCTTTTATATTGTTTCTTTTTTCGTTAAATTTTTATTCACCCGAGTATTAAATTATTCTATTAAAATTCTGCATTGCTACTTACTCGAGTCGAAGGAAGATATGCACTTTCCTCTCCCGCCTGAACGGTAATGTCGATTCAAATCGACCTATGTTTCGCGCGTTTTTTCAAATTCTAACGAAACCGCGTAGGGGGCGATGAGTTCCCGTTGTTGACTACTTCCGGTAACGGTTTTAATTCCGTTCGAAAGTGCTCTAATTTGAAATTGTTTGCTGTTATCCAGTCATTGTGCGATCGAAAGGTGAGAACCATGTTCAATCTGATTGAAAACTTTCGAATTCCGATTAGATTACAATCGACGGGCAGTAATTATTGAATGTTGAAACAATCAATGTCGGAGGAGGTTACATGGGGTACTCATCGATAAAGCAACATATTAAAGAAAATAGTTAGAATGCACGATCGTTTATCTGATAAGGAACTATGCGAGCTTCCGATAAAGTGCCGATCGCTGCCTCGATTTAATCTTTCGCCGTTAACGTCAATTCGCTCGTGTGTTTTGAATATTATCTCCGATTAATCATTTCAGCGGAAACGTCTGCCGAGAATAGCGAAGCACGGTCGGCCATAGATAACAATTGTAGTTTAGGAAGGGGTGCGGAGGCTAATGGGATACCGATCGACGTCACTGGAACTTACGTGGCGTATCGAAAAGTGATTCTGATGGGCCACATTCTAGAGAAACACGACAACTTCGGCGCCGTGATTACGAAAGCATTTTGCGTCACTCGTTCACGGTGTAATACGTTGTTTTTGATCGGCGCCGGCGAAAGTTAGTCTCCCCGGCCGGTCCGATTCGAAGAAAGGGAATTCGACGTGCTCGTAACGCTCCCCTCTCCGCCGAGAGTCGCACAGTGGGGTATTTGGCCCGAAAAGTCGGAAAAAAGTCGATTTCAAAATTTTTGCTGTTCGACGCAGTTAAAGGTCTGAAGAATAAGGCTTCAGTATTCTTTATTTTTTATTTGTACACCCGTCAAATACTCTGCTATTTACTTTATCGAAAGTCAAGAGATTTTATACAACGCTTTGTGTTCTCGAAGGTCTCTGAAACAGCGTTCATTCATCAGCGATTGTCAAGTGTTTCAAGGAAATTGTGTAAATTCTTCTATTACAGAAGCTTTTCAAGTAGGTGTACGGAACACTTTCGCATAGATTTTATTTCGTTATCATCTAAATTAGTATAGCTATTAATATCTGAATATAATCAATGATATTGTTAGTTTTTTTATACTCTTTTTGCTATCATTACATTCGGTAAACGTTTGCGATCATAGTGCAACAGGAATTAGTCCCAGATTTGCACATATTGAGGATTTATAACTAATTTAAGCAGAAATTATAAATGAAAATTAATAATAAGAATTTAAACATTTCTTGAAATATATATTCTCTTATTAAAACGTTTCGCGATCTACATATTTAGTATTAAATTAATAAATTACGTCATTTTAATATAATTTAGATGCAGAAATAATTTTTTCTTATTCGAAACGGTAGGATCGTTCAAAAAGATTGCACGAAAACTTTATACTTTAATACTTCTTCCCCCACTCCACCTTCTACAATGCTATTCGTGCATGTGCCGGTACGCTAGAGAGGCGGTAACAGTTTCCCCTCGATTCGTGCTCCTTCCCCTCATCCGACGGCATTCATTCGACTATGTTTCCACGAGTAAACACGCTACGCATTAAAAGATGAAAGCACCGTGTCAATAAAAAGAGCAACCTCGCGGTTATCAGAGGATTTCCATTTAATGGATAAATATTTACAATTGGTCCGTCGTAGATTCTTAAGTCATAAACTGCACACCTGAGCAATCATTGTTACGATAACTTTCATTGCTACTCCCCGGTATCCTTGGATGCATCTCGATTTCTATAAGAAATTACGTATCGACAATAATGATAATTACTTGATTATTATTTAATCCTGGTTATCGCGGCTCGGTTGTAGGTTAACGAGAGACGTCAGTATGTATAATCGATCATGTCTTATCGCGAATTAATTAAACTATAATCGTCGGCGAAACACGTTTACGAATTGTTGCCCCGATGTTGGCTCTTCGTGTTTTTATTAATTTCACTTTCGATCGTCGGTGGTTGTCCGGGGACACCCATTTCCATTTTACCCCGGCCGACGACCTTCATGTTTACGTTCTGCGATTGCAGATTTGCGCTATCATCTCTAGCGTTTACATTAGAATCACTCTACTGGGTCTAGGATCCGTCTACGTAGGCATATGATCATAGGCTTTGCTCCACGGAGCGCTGTTCTGCATGCTTGAAAACCGGGAGCAACGAAGCCACGCCTCCTTAGGACATTCTATAAACAGTGCAAGGCAAATAGCATTCTATGTATAGTCTTGAATCTTTTATCTCTGGAGCTAGATTTTTGGAGGATATACAGTCCAGGGTGAACACGAATACAGGTAGCTCTATCTAGACTTGTTCTAGCTCTCTGAAAATTGGGAGCAAAGAAGCCACGCCTTCTTAGGACATTCTATAAACATTGCTAACCAAATAGTTTTAACTCTGGGTCTCGGAGCTAGATTTATGGAAGCATAGTCCAAGGTGAATACGAATACAGGTAGCTCTATCTAGACTTGTTCTAGTTTCCTTAAAATTGGGAGCAATGAGAAGTCACGCCTCCTTAGGACATTTTATAAATACTGTGAAGCAAGTGGCTTTATATGGTCTTATCTCTAGATCGCGGAGCTAGATTTTTGGGTGATATACAGTCCAGGGTGAACACAACTACAGTTAGCTCTATCTAGAACTGTCCTAGCTCCGGGAGCACAGAAGCCTCGCCTACTCGGTGCCACAAAGTGCATAGACCGTCTTCTATTGCTAGTGTTACATCCTTGATCCTAACGTTGTCGAGCTTAGGGGATCTACATGCAAAGCAGGGCACGGATTGATTCTTAAAAATCGAGGGACACGGGTTCTCGCGACATTCCACACATTTCCAAAAATAGAATTTCGCTGCAGTTCGTCAGATGATGCGAGGAATCCTTTCACCTGCGCGTCCCCCTAATCTCTCATAGAATTCCTGAGCGAATGGTCACGGGCTCCGGAATCCGCGTAAACAAAAATAACCGGGTTGCACGGTGCGGCGCGGCGCCACGCCTGATTTCTGGACAAACCAGTGCTGTCCTTACGATAAAGAGATGTCGATTGAAGTCATTCGGCATTCCTCTTCATTCGGTAGGAACACCAAAGTCTCGATAAGAAGCTGACTCTAGAATCTAGAGGTTTGATCACCCTCTAGCCTAGGGCGCAGGGGGTTAGACAAATCCTTATCATTAGGCTGCGGACTTCGTCGATTTATTTAAGATCTGAGCAAGAGTGTAATTTAAAACTGAAAACAAATCAGAGAAATTAAAATACACCGGTATATAATTTTCAATCTATAGAACATATTAAGAGAACAAACAAACTTCTGTTTCACTCCAGGTTGTCGTAACTCAGCTAGAAAATTTTTATTTTGCACAAAGATCCGCTGTCCAACGATAGAACTATTAAAGCGAGGAATACATTCCTATCTGGTTCCCATCCCTTGCAGTATTAACACAAACGATTTTTATTGTTCTGTGGTGTCCGGAGGTTGTAAATAAGCATTTCGTCAAGGCAACAACCTTCGAAAGGTTGCCTCAGCGAATTGCTACGGCGAAATGCTTATTTGCAACTTCCGGACACCCCAGTGCATAAAGTTGCAAATGCACGTTTAGCGGAGCCGTAAGGGGTATTGTTCACAGCATGGTTAAACAATGAATTGCCCGTGCTGCGGCGCTAACAATTCGGTCGTCGTGGCCGATTGTTGTCGTTCGCTATTGTTGGAACCTTGTCCGGGTGGAACAATGAGATTTTCGGATTTTTGTGAACGGTGAGCCTCGCAGTGCTCGTCTCGATTTCGCGGGTAAGGTAAAGGTGAACTGGTGTCGCTGGCGAAAGGATCCGCGAGTCCTCGTCGAGGATAACACGAGGGGGAGAAGAAAGGGGGCCTCGGCGCGTATCTACCTGTGTGATAGGTGTGCGGTGTACACCGGTGGCGGGGCAGGGGTGAGGAAGGATGGGGGAGGGAGGGGGGGGGGGGACACGTCTAAATGTCACGTGTAACTGTCCCGTGGCCGGGCGGCTGCACCCTATCGGGTTCGCCACGAGGAGAACTTTCACTCGTCGGCGGCGGCGGTCGTGGCGTGGCTCGTTGTCGACACGCGTCGCGTCTCTCGATCCTCCGGCCCGATTAGACCCCATTGTACCATTTACCATGCCCCGGTGTTACCATGGGCGTCGATTAGAAAACCGGAGGGACAGGAAAAACAAACGGAGAAAGAACGGTGAACTTTGAGAACACGGGTTGCTCCGCCCGGCTGAGTCAGCCGCTTGCAACATGTTGCAGTCCCGCCGCATTTTGCTGTACAGTACGGAGTATAATGCAGTATACGTGTATACAGAATATGCACCGAGTTGCACGGTCCCGTTAGTTGACGGTATGCCGTTTCGAAATTCCGCTCCTCTACGTTTTTCTTCGAGGAAATTGCTCGTTTCTTTGCGATAGGGTTCGTAGAATGATTTGGGGATCGAACCAATTGGGAATGTCTGTCGATCGCGACGGTAATTGGAACGCGGCTCTTCGCAACAGTGTTTCAAGAAATTGATATCGCCAGTCTTCCCGACCCTCCTTTCACTCTCGTAGCGATCGTCCTCTTCGAGAGGATCGTTTTGCTCGTGTCGCGGCCGTTTCCGCCGGAATTCGTACAGCAATGACAATCCGCGCAAGAATTTCCTGCGCCGAAGGCCACCGCACGGCACACAGGGTTCATGAAGTTTTTAGCACCATCTGGTAGTTTAAGGGCATAACAATGTAGGTCGTGGAATTCGGCAGTCGAAAATATATATTGATCTAGGTGACCATGATTTTTTATAGGATAAACATGTTTTTTACAGAATTTGTAGACCGATAAATCTTTACTAACTTTTGTTTAACAAATTTCTGCCTGAAAAATCATGTTCAGTTTTCGAATAAACGATAATCCATCATGGGATTCATAGAATGTTGATTTTTAACACTAGACTTACCACTGCCGGTCAAGTAACCGGTTTTATATTCTTCATTTTGCAATTATTGAAATTATGAAGTTGCTTACATGGAAATTGATTCGATACAGTTCTTTATCCAAGCAATTATTGTGTTAAAAATTGCACAAAATCTAAATGAACAGAGCCTTGTCATGTTTGCAGGCTAAAATATATTTAATTTAATAAATGACGAACCGTCATTCCAAACGAGGTATGCACTGTCAAGGTAAACGAGTGCTTTCATCTAAAAACAAACAATTTTTTCGAAATATATTCACAAAATGTTCATTTTTAAATGCTTGTTCCGATAATAATTTTTATTAAATTTCATTAATGTCGACATTTGCGGCAGCGTTGAACATTTAGAAAGTAATGTGGATGCACGAAATACCGATATGACAACCCGTTCCCCGAGAATCTTCCTCCGCAAGTTTTCGGTTTCCCTTTCACACTTCTCCGAGTATCTAGAAAAATGGATGCGTCGACGCGGATCGGCCGAGCGCGAGATCGTCCGATAAGAACGCGTTGATTACGCGGAATCGATCAGGAATAAAAGTGTTTTGACACACGGATCGATTGTGCAACCGCGATTTGCCGTTAAAAATTCTTGCTATCTGCAATAGATCATTATCGCGTTTCCATTATCGATCGAGTTAGAACAACTTCCGGCCGATGTCCATTCACATTTTATGAAACAGAACGCCTATCTCCGAAGTGTTTGCTTGGATGCAATTGATTAATTGGATGAATCGAGTAACTATCCGCTCGACATGTACTGGTGATTTTTTCGTACACAAATTGCGGCAGGCTCCGACAAAAATCGGATCGACACTAAGGTAGATCCAGCTGTGACTTCGTTGAGCGATTGGCGGAGACCTTGCGATAGACCTGCAACGCTATCGGGATAAACGCGTTATCTGGGATCGCTTTTCTTCGATTATAACGTTGTTAATAATGGACGATTTTTCATCCCCCCTACCTGTCGCGCGATTTCCGTGAATCCCGGGACGCCCCTATCGAACGTCAAATGATCTACTTGATCACAACGGCGATCCGATCATTCCGTCTTGTCTATCGACGGCTCTTTGATCGGAATCGAATTCCAGACGCATGGTAGTCGCGGTTCTTCTTCGCTCATCGATACCGGGTGCTATTACAACGAGTCTTCGATCATCTGTGCTCGCTCCACTGCGATGGGCGGTAGGTTCCACCTTCAAACATTCAAACGTTCCTCCGAATGTCGGATGACGCTCCGAGATCGGGACCTGGATCCTGCCAAGGATCTGCCTAGGCTCTTCGAACGCGTAACGTACTCGCTTCATCACATTCTGAGAGGTTTCTAACATGTGTCTTACATTCTTCCTGCCTTTTCCATCCTCTTGAACCTGGAGTTCCTCTTTCGAGATTCATTTGGACATTTGTCCGAAATCTTCCTGGTTGCTACAGTGTAGTGTGTCTTACCTTCTTCCTCATGTCGTTAAAGTTCCTTGAATCTGGAGTTGCTCTAGCCTCTTTGGGGATTCCTGCCTTCTCAATCCTCTGAATGAAAATCTTTTTCTAGAGTCATTTGGACATTTGTACAACATCTATCTGTGGTTGCTAGAGGTTTCTAACGTGTGTCTTACTTTCTTCCTCATATTCTTAGAGGTCTTTGATCCTTGAGGTTCTTGCTTCTCGAGTTCCTTGAGGTCCTTGATCCTCGAGTTCCTTGAACTTAGAGTTCCTCTAGTCTCTTACTGTCTTCTCAATCCTCGTCCTCAATCGTCATCCTCAATTCTCGTTCCCACAGACCTCTAACGTATACATACCATACTTTCTACCTCGTACTCAAATCTTCTCATCAACATCCTCCGCTTATCAAGGTTTCTCCTGAGCAGTCGTCTTCAAATCTACTGGAGTCAATTACGGGATGCAGTCTGGATTACTCGTTTTGTTTAAAGAATTTGCACAGTCTGCAGTATAGTGACCCCAACTAGAACAGAGCAGAAAGAAGGTGACGCGAGAGGGAACCGTGTGAGCGAACTCTGATGTCTTTCTAAGCCGAGGACGTCGTCCCGAACACGATCCTCTTGAATTCCGCCGGCTGAATTACTAAATACTATCCGCGTGTATCCGATCGACTGTCGTGGCGGGATAATAACGTAACGATACACGTTCCAGTCGCTTATGGTCGCTGTGCCGCGGAAAATTGATACGCTATCGATAGGCCACGGACGGCAGAGAGAAAAATGGCCGACGTAAAACAGGGAACCGTAGAATGGGCCACCTTTTGCACACCAGATATACACACGTTCTAACCACCGTTTTGTCCGATTCACAGGCACGCTTTCCCTTTCACCTGCGCGCGTTATATGTATCGCGAATTGCACCGACCAATTTCGCGTTTCGATGACCCGGAGCCGATACACCTGGTTGCACATTCGAGGAATTTCTTTTTGATAGAATCGCGTATCTCCAATTTTAAGGATTCCGCTCATAAAGAAAATTTCAAGAATTTATTCTCCTCCGACTGTACAAGTTGTGCGAACGATCTTTACGCAGAACGATACTGCAGATCCTCTAAAATGGCGTATTAGTACATAAGATTGTAAAGGTATGTCGCTTTCGTTGCAATAAAGGGTCGCGGTAGTTAATAAGAGTAGATTCATCAAGTATCGCGAGTGTCCGTGGACTTTCGCAGCGTAGCACAGTGGCACAGTGGGTGTCGGTGTCAGGGTGAGCAAAAGCGGCCGTGTCGATAAATCGAAAGTTTCCGCGTTTCATCGTCGACCTTCGCGCGGTGAACGCCTCCGAGAAAAGCGCATAGGTGAAACGAAGGTCTACTTTTACTAAGCCTTTACTCGCCACGCGTTATCGGACCCCGTTGGACACTGTCAACGGCGCAGATTAATGGATCGTCGAAAGCGTCGACTACCTGCTAGACAAACCTGATTAGAATGCAGAACGTGTACATAGTTTTACAAATGGCGTGTCCAATAAGGAATTGTTACGTGGAAATGTTTTGTTCTAATTCTCGTTCCGATTTTCCGCAGGAATCTTCGCGTATCTGAACTACCTGACCCCGAAGAGCAGGAAGGAGATCCTAGAGCTGCTGGTCGGTGGCCTGAAGAGGCTGGAATATCGAGGCTATGATTCGGCAGGTGAGAATCGCAGAGAAACATCTACTCCCTCGAGGGAAATATTTTTTATCACGCTAAAAGACGAGAAATATTTAAAAAATATTTATGCGATTTGCAATTTTTGTAGACGAATTTTAAGAAAGTGGAATAAAACAGAATCTTAATTTTCGTATAGCATTTTCTGAAAATTTTCGAAAGCCATAATTAAATACCGATTTAATGAACAACTTAATATTTTATTTTTTTATAAAAAATGTATAAAAGTCGTGTAATTTTTATTATTTTTACTTGGAAAAAATTGCACGTGTACTTCAACTACCAGTAAATACGTGTATAATATCCCAACGTAAAAGGTTCGATAATTTCCCTGAAAAAAGTGCTGGAATTTCGAAAACAAGAATCCCCCTTAAGGGGATTTCCAACGATCTAAAAATCAATTTTATTTAATTCTCTCCAAGTGTATCTGTTCTCAACGAGGAGCAGAATAGAATCTTTGAAATTCCCCAATATTTGTAAAATATTTAACGATGACTCTCCGTTTGTCCTGTTGCAGGAGTCGCTCTGGATACCGTCGACGGCAAGGATATCTCGATCATCAAGAAACAAGGAAAAGTCAAGGCGCTCGAGGAGGAAATTTTTAGCCGTGGGTATCGCGCCATTGCACCTTGAACTTTAAAGCTCCTATGGCCGGTCGATTATTTATGAATTTTCCAGGCAGCAACATCGACTTCGATGCGAAGACACAGAGCCACGTGGGTATCGCGCACACACGTTGGGCGACCCATGGCGTCCCATCGGAAGTCAACTCACATCCGCAGAGGTCCGACAGCGAGCACTCTTTCGTCGTCGTTCACAATGGTAAAGCTTCTTCATCTTACAATTAGTTCTCGCTTTACGATAGAATCTCGGAGACACGACAGCTCAAATGTAATTTCACTCAGGTATCGTGACCAATTACAAGGAAGTGAAGACGCTGCTGCGCCAGAGGGGCTACGTCTTCGAAAGTGAAACCGACACGGAAGTCATTGCAAAACTCATTCACCATCTCTGGGTACAGCATCCGGCTTACTCGTTCCGTGAACTCGTCGAGGCAGTTATACAACAATTGGTGAGCGTCAGTGCGGATAATAATGAGACATAGGGGAAGACAGATGTCTGGCGGTTAGAACAGCTGCGATAATCGTCGCTGTTAGAGTCTTTTAAACGACCAGAACTTTGTTTCTCACGGACTGCACTGTGTGTGTGCCTAGCTTCGTTCAAACTCTTCGCTAAAGTGTTAACATACTATCTACTGGGAGCTTGTTAATTGGGCTGTATCGAATTCTTTTATCCAATAATCCCAAACGAAATGATTAGATTGCGTTATTGATGGTTGTTGGATTATGATTGAATCTATTAAAAAATCCTCAGCCATGGTCCATACTTCCAAAAAAATGGACACTGGTTTAGAGTCTATGGTTAGGTACAGTGCAGTTCGACAGCAAGTTCAGATTGTAAGATTGTAACGATGCGATCGCTCTTTCAGGAAGGCGCGTTCGCTCTCTGCTTCAAGAGCAAGCACTACCCCGGCGAGTGCGTGGCGACAAGAAGAGGCTCGCCGTTGCTGGTCGGCATCAAAACGAAAACGAGACTGGCTACCGATCACGTGCCGATTCTTTACGGCAAGGGTAAGTTAGCGTAACACGTCTGTCGTCCGATCCGGGCCTTCGATAGAGCTCGCTAGCATACCGAGGAGAAAGGTATAAATTAGTGAAACATTCGGAGAGATCACGCAAGGCTATTTCTGGCCGCTCGGACCAGTGTTCCGCTGCGAATATCCTATTAGAAACGCTTTTCTAAATATGTTCTCGAGAAGAAGGCCCCGATAACTATCGTCCTATCTACGCTCTCTGTTTCTCCTTGCAAGGAGGTTGGTATGGCAGCTCGGTGGAAATCTGTGACTCCGGAGATTCGTGGTTTCTTTTATCGTGTGTGCCTATCATAAGAACTAATCGTCCATTATTAATAGCACGCATCCATCTCGATTCGGACCTCGACCGGCGCTCTCACTTGTGGAGTATGGGGTTGTAAATGTTTCCAGGAGACCCCAAACGGTATCATTCCATCGCTACCGATACATTTGTAACCTCTCGACGACCGCTCTCGAAAGATCATAGCTCGACAGAGATATACAGTTTAACCATTTGTCCGAATACAACGGGCTACAAGGCTGTTTGGATAATAGCCTTCTGTTAAAAGTTCGTATATGTAAGGTTTAGCATTAATTAATTCGGATGAAGGAGGTTCCACTGTATTATCTCGATTAATTAATTTTATGTTATGATTAGACTGCGGATTTTATGCATTTATGATGGGTACGTACAATTTAAAGCCGCGGACATGCTAAAAATATTTGAAGGCATCAATATATTATATTAGTTTCAGCTCAAGAGTATAATTAAGAGAAGAATGCAATTTTTTTTGGCTCCTGTGTCCTGCAATCAATGCGAACATTTGTTATTTTGCATAAAGATCCACAGTCTACTTATGATGTCTTTGAAGTATTAAGAACATCGTTGTAGATGACAGGGCTCAGGGGCTGAGAAGAGCTTGATCTTTCTAGGGTTCAGTGTCCGCTGGTCGTCGAGCGAAGTGACATAACTACGTAACCAAGATCTGTGTGTTAATAATGACGACTAATGGACGAAGTATTTTGTTCACGCTGAGTAACTTCCGAAAATCTGTACATTTCACTGGAACGATCGATGTACTGTTTTGTGGCATAATCACAGCTAGAACGGGTGACCTGTACATCTCTGGTCGTGTGAGATAAAGTAACGTCTGGGTCAGTCTCTTAAGTTACGATTCCTTGTCTGTTTCTCTGGATGCATGCGAACTATTTTCTTGGTGAATCAGTCTCAAGTCGATACTATATGATGTTTCTTTTGCATGAACACCTTCCGGTTATGTTCTCATCCAACTTTTCGTCTCGACAGATGAACAACCACTCGTAAACAAAGGTATATACACTACACTACTCTACACTTGTTTCTCCTCTCGGCGTTCGACCTTCTTCCCATGAAAACATTTCTCCCGTTCAAAATCTAAGTCGTCTCTTTAGCGAAACTATTGAAAAATCAAGCACCGAAGGTCCAGCGTTCGAGGAATGCATGCAGAACCAATTCGCTTGATTCTTCCGATAAGTGTGTTAAAAGAAGATGTGCTATGTTTCTTAAACAAACAGATTCGTCCGAACAATAGCCCCCCCCCCCCCACCTTTTATATATCTTCTGCCTTTCTGAAACGACTGTGTCTGTCTCTTTTTCTCTCTATTTCTCTCCCCTCTTTCTCGCGTGTTTGTATAACAAAGTAACAAAGTAACCATTGGCTTCTTTTCGTCCACCCGATTTGTCTAAATTTGTTCAATCGATCGCTTTGGGAAACATGACAGAATGTTCTTATGTATTTGTTTATCGAAACGTACACACATACACGTATATTGATACATATACACATCGAACTGTATTTATCGAAAGAAATCCATCGAAATTCTCGTCTATCGTATCCTCGGTAAGAGCTTATGCGTTCGTAGCTTTGTAATTGTAACGACGGCAGGGAGCTCAGCGTACGTCCCTGCCGCCGAGTATGCGTGTCTCGTTCCGTTACTTGTTGTTTGCTAATCATTTTGTTTTCTTTTTCGTCTCTCCCACCTCCCCCCGCATCGAATATTTGAGCAGAAGGCGAAGCGCAGACAAAAGGTAATACATCACGTTCATGTACGCTTCCGTCTGTTTTGGTTCCGCTCGCTTTCCGCCTGTCTCTCTGTTTCTCTGTCTTTCTCTCTGCACGTATCTTCGGGTTGCTTCGATGGACCCTGAGGAAGGTGTTGGTGACCATACCCGTACGTATAATGCGTTTATCTTTCAGCGAAGGCCACGGCTTCTTCTGTCCACCACTTTGCTTTCAGACAGGTGTATATCTCTTTGGGATCGCTTTCGTTTAAGGTCCACGAGATCGTGCCCGACCTCCCTAATCACGATTTGCCTGCGTCAACGACGTCGCATCACGGTCGTTGAACTGTTAACTGGTAGAACGCAATAATCTGCAGTCTAACTCAGTGGCGGCTCGAGTCAAGTATGGACGTCGCAAGCGGTAAAAATCTTAGGGCCCTCAAACTCAAATTAGAGATAGAAGAAAACTCTCATAAACTTATTAACAAAAAAGAAAAGTAAACAAATGAAATACGGGGCCCTATGGTATCCCGGGGCCCACGCGGCCGCTCTCAGTCCGCTTATCACTAAACCCGCCACTGGTCTAACTACTATTACAATTAAAAATCGTAGAGAACTTGCGGTGTAACAATCGAGTTAGGGTGAATATACATATATAGCGGGGGAATAAATTAACAGATTAACGAACACCTGCGAATGCTTTGTTATTATGTATCACTGTCAACGGAGTTATCGAGACGTCGTCGATACGCCGTCACTTTTCTAATTCGGTGTGGGGCTTGCGAAACGGGGGAAATGGCACGATGCGAGATGACGTAGAGACTTCACGTTGCATCGTTGCATTCTAGCTGACCAGCGTCGTGCCGTTTTTGGTGTACTCTGTGCAAGGAGCCTGTATTATTGTATATTAATCCGCATTTAAGACGAACATCTCTCGCGAGAATCCTCTACGTTATCTACACCTTCTGTCTCACTATAATACGTATACACTAACGCTCAAAAGTATCCGGACACTTGCGAAACGTGTAACAGCAACGCATAAAAGTTACTTAAGCATCTGAAATAGTGACTAAAACCGATCTTCACTACTTTCTTATGGAATACCTAACGTTTTAAGTTAAATACTACCTATGTGGAAATGCTCGAATTTGGACAGTAGGCTGTGTCAGCAGAACAACATACTTCTGCTTCCGAATAAGTATCGCTTTATGCTGGCACGGTATGGCACAAGCTGAGGGCAGCTCGGTCTTTCGTTTAAGAGGGCAGCACGGTCGCACTAATGTGGCGTACGTCGGATATTATCCCTTGTGTAGTTAACCAAAATGTATAGATTATTTAAAACCTTTCTATATTTAACATGTTTGCACAAATCCTCATTATGAGACTATAAATTAATATATTACCGAGTAAAGAATGGACATTCAGAGACATTTTGTAATATATATATTAGTGGGTACCTGGTTGACTACACATCCGCCATATTAGTGCGATCGTGCTGCCCTCTTAAACGAAGGACCTAACCCAGACCGGACCAGCAAAAAGCGATGCTTCTGCGTCCGAATAAGTATCGCTTTATACCGGCAGGATGTGCTGTCCAAAATGGAGCAGATTCCGAGCATCCTGAGCTTCGAGCGCGTCCTGACTGCTTAATGCTCGCCATCAGGCTGTGCTCGATGTCTGCTCGAGGCAGGCCTGGCTGACTGGGTGGATACTTTTGAGCGGTAGTTGTAGTTTAGTTGTGTTTGCGATATAAGAAAGCTAGAGGACTTTGAACGAAGTCAATTATTAGACAGAGTGGATATATAACATATTGGATTCGCGAATTTCTGAATGAATGCCACGAAAACGCGAGCAGCCATGAAAGGGGACAGTTAAGTGTTCTTTTTCGGTAGACCACCGTCCACACGGCCGCAACCCAGAACTTCCGGTGATTCCCCGCAGCGAGAGCACCTCGGAGTTCCAGCCGCTGGAGGACAAAGAGGTCGAATATTTCTTCGCGTCCGATGCCAGCTCTGTGATCGAGCACACGAACCGTGTGATATTCTTGGAGGTAAATCGCCCCTAACAAACCAGAAGACCCCCTCGAAGAGCGGCGATCAATTTTTCAATGAGAGACCGGTGGACAAATGTTTCCAGCCCATCCCCTCCACTCGCGGAGTTTGTCCGCGGGTTTCATTGAAAAGTTTCCGTCGGGCCTGAGACGCTCTGGGAGTTTGACCACCGAATCTATTGAAAAGTTTTTGGCCGGCCGCAACTTTGCTACCCTAATAACTTACAGCCTTCGAGTAACTTTGGGAAGTTGGTTGCGTTTCTACGTGGAGGGGGGAAAGTTTTCAGACCTTGGGAGGGGAGAAGGCGTAGCTTTGGGGAATAGATCTGTGCAACGAGAAAATGAAAACGATTTTTCATTGTGCTGAATATTTTCCATTCGTTTTTCTAGGACGATGATGTAGCTGCGGTGAAAGAGGGTGCGCTCAGCATCCACCGTCTACGTCGTTGCATGGACGACCCTCATGCAAGAGAGATCACCACGCTGAAGATCGAGATCCAGCAGATCATGAAGGGCAACTATGCGTACTTCATGCAGAAGGAGATCTTCGAGCAGCCTGAGTCGGTTGTGAACACCATGCGAGGTCGCCTGAACTTCAGGGACAACTCGGTCACCCTGGGAGGCATCAAGGTATGGCGAAATACAAGTTGATTGGCCACCCCATCTCCTACTTTATAGCAGTCTTCTAATAGATGCGTTATTGTACCTATTTCCTACCTTTCTAGGAGTACATTCCCGAGATCAAGAGGTGCAGACGACTGATGTTGATCGGCTGTGGAACCAGCTACCATTCTGCTATCGCTACCAGACAACTGCTGGAGGAGCTGACAGAGTTGCCAGTTATGGTCGAGCTGGCTTCCGATTTCCTGGATAGAAACACTCCTGTGTTCAGGGACGATGTTTGCTTCTTCATCTCTCAGTCAGGTAGATTCACTGAAAGCAGGGTCTTCAATATTAAACTAGGTTTAGTAGATAAATAGGTATTTAATTTTGGCTTCCTACTGGCACAGGTGAAACCGCAGACACACTGATGGCGTTGCGGTACTGCAAAGGACGCGGAGCGTTGATCGTCGGGATCACCAACACCGTGGGTAGCAGCATCTGTCGCGAGTCCCACTGCGGTGTTCACATAAACGCTGGCCCAGAAATTGGTGTGGCCAGTACGAAGGCCTACACCTCTCAGTTCATCTCTCTCGTGATGTTCGCTCTGGTTATGAGCGAGGACAGAATCTCCCTTGGCACGAGACGTCAAGAAGTACGTGTTGATATATCGATATCGGTGAAATTTATCTATCGGCGATTCTAATCGACAAATTTGTATCCGTAGATCATCGAAGGACTGAAGAACCTGGACAAGCTAATCCGCCAAGTGCTGCAGCTGGACGACAAAGTGAAGGAGCTGGCCAAGTCCCTCTACCAACACAAATCTCTGTTGATTATGGGCAGGGGATACAACTTCGCCACTTGCATGGAAGGCGCTCTGGTAGGTCCTTTTAAAAATACTGTTATATTATTTTCGACGTTTTAAACATATTAACAAACAAAATGAATTTCTATTGAAAATTTTCGAAAAAGGGTAGAGTATAAAATTCGACAGAATCTGGTACAATTTTTATTTATTTCAGATCTGCAAAGGCTACTACCACGGGAAATATGATTATATTTTATTCGACTTCCTTAAAATTCGTCTAGAAAAATTGAAAATTTCATAAACATCCGCAGTCTAGTGATCAATCTTGAATTGGTATGTTAACGAGATCATGAAATTGTGTTTACAGAAAGTGAAAGAGCTGACGTACATGCACAGCGAAGGTATCATGGCGGGTGAGCTGAAACACGGACCCCTGGCTCTCGTCGACGATTCCATGCCAGTCATCATGATCGTGATGAGGGACCCCGTTTACGTGGTCGGTAGAATTTCAAAAAATGAAACAAAAGAGGTATTCAGGATAATGAAATAGTCGGTTAACCTATCGATTTCTTGCAGAAATGTATGAACGCGCTGCAGCAGGTGACGGCCCGCGACGGTAAGCCGATTGTTGTTTGCGAGGAGGGTGACGAGGAGACCAAAACGTTCGCGGACAGAGTCCTAGAGATCCCCAAGACGGTCGACTGCCTGCAGGGAATTCTCACAGTGATTCCAATGCAATTGTTATCCTTCCACATTGCGGTTCTGCGCGGCTGCAACGTCGACTGTCCTAGGAATCTGGCGAAATCGGTCACGGTCGAGTAAACCTCCTCGGACCATCTATGCGGAATATTCCATGTCCAATTATCGCCATTGAATTCGAGGATCGAATACCCATTATAGGGACAATCTTCATCTATCTTATCTCAAGATAGAATACATTATATCTACAGGTTGCAACAAGTTTGAGGTGTGGCAACCTTTGTCAATATATTGCTTTACTTTCTTCCTCAACGTAACATTTATAGACCGTTCAATAACCTATGCTTGGATAACATTTATCTTTCTATTTAAATCCAAAGAATACATTGACAAAGTTTGGTACGTTAAACCTGGGCCGTCCTGTATATACATGTATAATGGGATTAAAGATCGATCCATACTCTATGTACTTAACGAGCGTGTTAGGATTGCGATCTAGCAGGCGCAGATATTATGCTCGCGCGCGCATTTATGCGGCTCTTAGGATTAGTTCGTTTGGACCACACTTTACATCGAATCATTAGTGACGGAGGTGGACGAGAGCTGTTTCTCCGAAACAGGTTACAGTGCATTTAGGGTTGTTCATATTCATATCAGGTCGACGGGGACGATGCATTTTCAGTTCAATGTGATTATTCCAACGAGACTACGACGAGGACTGTCGCCGTGTATCGCGATCAGGATAATCGTTTCGCTTCGTGCATCTTATTAGAGAGACTTATGTCCATGCGAGGTGTGTGCGAGAAGCTGTGAGTGTCATAAATTTTCATCACGTCAAGAAAATCGAATGGATTTGTGAGGCGAGGATCATCGATTATTGATACGGATGTCCGCCATTGTCCGTAGGGGAGAGTGGCGCGCATCGAATTCTTTAGAATATAGTCGTATTTTGTACAGTATTTAAGAGGAACCAGTGAAATTTGATACGTTCCCTTTAATCGTGCTACGCGGTACGCATTGTTACTGATGGAAGTGTAATCGTGTTCTAGTTTAAGGTCATATAAACAGAAACTTTACCTACACCATGGGTTTTCGAATTCTGCGACCTGACTCCCTTTCCATCGCCACTCGAAACTCCATGCCGAAGGTAAACTGTTTCTTGTCTATTTCGTGTTAGATCACGTTAGTTGTCTCTATTCTTTCGTGTGGAAGAGTTTATTGACGATCATCATTTTAACACGAAACATATACCTATAAGTGAGAATATTCAATTTACTTAAACTTTGTAGGGTTTTCCGAGTGTATTATAATACACTCTCATCCATAAATCATCGTTACTTATCTTCAGCAAAATGGTAATTAAAGAAGCTTCCAGCTGGTTTTATTGTTTTATCTTTGATTAGATGCGGCTATTCTATCATAATATTTGAATGCAAAATTAAATATATGCATATACTATTTGAATAAATGTTGGAACAAAGAGATTGAGAAATTGTGGATGATTTTAGACAGCTCTAGGAGCAAAATTGGAAAACAATTACCCCACTTACACTTTAACAATGGGAAAATATAAGAATAATAATTAAAATTTAGAAAATATAGGATATTTTGGTCAGATTTGATTTACATGTTCTTCTGTTTTGTTGCTCTTTTATCTTTATTTCGTACAATATAGGTTTTTTGATAACAAAAAATCGTTTGCATGCATATTTGAAAAGTTCCATAGCAAATGTTTCAATAAATTTCTTTATTCCAGAATATACTATAATAAAAGTTGTGCACAGTCCAAGTAAATGCAATTTCCTCATTTTTGTAAGGTAAAACAATTTAATCGATTTTTTGGTAGGTTCAGTGTTAAATAAAGAAGTCAATTCAGTCGTCTGCTGCAAAAACGTTCTTACAATGTCAATAACCACGGAATAGGAAGCCGGTGAATTTGACCGTGGTCGGTTCAGTGTCAACATCAGCAGAATTCGAACGGTCGTTTCGAATATTTCGGTCGCGGCGAGCAGCCAATAAACGCGCGGGAAAATCGTGACGCCGGGCCGAGAAAATTGATATTCCTAGGATACCGCGTTCGTCTAATAATTCCTCAAGATCTATGCTCGTTGAATCGTTCTAATTGGACGTGCGCCAGAAAGCCGATCGAAGCGATACAGACCGGGGCTCTCCGTCGGGTTCGGTTGGCGTATGCGCCAGTAGTAAATCTCGTGTTTATGTCGGACATGCGGAATCGAGTCGGTGCGCGTTATCCCGTCTGACCAGGGACGGTACGCAACTCCTTTCAGTGATCGTAACCGTGAGAACGTGACCGCGTGGGGGTTGGATCGTATCCTCGGGTTCATCTCTCTCCGCTTTTGCGTTCGAAGCAACAATTCATTGGTGTCTGCCGGAGAAATCAGCGAAAATACGCCCTCAGAAAGAGAAAGAAGATAGAGACAGAGAGAGAGAGAGAGAGAGAGAGAGAGAGAGAGAGAGAGAGAGACAGCAAAACAACGTCGACGTTGAGAGATCCGGTAACGAAGCAGAGAGGAAACGACTGCTGAATAACGACCGGTGAAAAAAAGCGTGGTTACGGAAAATCGTTGGGAATTCGTGGAAATTTAAATGGTCGCTGCATCCCCTCGGGTTATTTCGTGCAGGTTGGCCACGCCGACTCGGCCGAGGGTGGTACCACTGTTAACCGTCGCGTAACCAGGTACCGCGGACCGTATAGAGGAGAGCCGGATTTCCGTCGTTTCGTACTGATTTCGTTCGAAAATCTATGGTCCCGATACGCCCTCTGCGGACATTATTGCTCTCAATTTGAAAACCGATCGTTCCCCAGTACGTTACACAGACTTAATCCAAAGCCTGCGCCGAGTACGAATAAGATCCCCCAACCGGAAATCGCGGGTCGGTAGTAATTGTTTCTCAATCTTGTCGCCATTGCGGTAAAACAATAAATGTCAGAGCGTTTCACGTGTGGTGTTTCGACGGTCACGTGTGCGCGAATAATCCGCGGGGCCTACTCCTCCTCGAAACGGATTCTTCTTAACCGACGCTATCGCGGTCGGTAAAGGAACCGCGAAAAACCGCGACGTGTCGTGGTTGTCGTGACGGCCCTCCTCTATACGGCTGATCTGTGCAGGTACGTGGTTAGTGGTTGTGTCGCCATTGCCGGCGGTGTACAAGTGAGGGAAGCAGGGAACCGGAGTAGAGGAGAACAGAGAGGAGAACGGAACTGAGAAACGGCGGAGAGCACGCACCGCAGTCTGCGCCATTGCTTGGGAGGCAGAGCGGAGCCATAGCCAGCGGGGGGCAGCACTACGCGAGTCAGTCGACGGTCTGCCGGCGAGCAGTGCGGACGCGTCGTGGAAAAGAGAAGACACATACGACGCGCGGATAGAGAGATAAAGAGAGAGAGAAAGGGGATAGAGAGGGAGAGAACGAACGAAAGAGAGAGAGAGAGACGGTTTGTCGTCGGTTGCCCGCAAATATTTGCTGGCACGGCCGCGATTTCGCCCGACCGTCATCGGTGGCCAACGTTGAACGCACGTCTCCCTTGGACAGAAAATCCCGATTTCGCCTCCCCTCTTGCCTGTGTCCGGCCCGGCCCGTCCCGGCCCGATCCGACGAACGAACGAACGAACACCCTCCCCATCCCTCACCGCGGACCGAGCGTTACCCGCTGTTCTAGCAGCGCCGCGGCGGTTCCCCTCTATTGATCGAATTCGACCAGCGAAGTTTCCCCTAGCGTGTGCGGTAGTGGCGGCCGGCAGTGGCTCTCGCGCTTACGTTCCTCGGTTGGTGCGGTAAATAATCGCGATACCTCGGCATGGCTACTCCGACCGCTTGCACGCGGTTCAGTGACAACTACGACCTGAAGGAGGAGCTGGGCAAGTAAGTGCAACAACGTTTCTTTCTACCCGTGCATGTTTATATACGACGTCGTCGAAACTACAGGGAGAACGGTGCCGAAGAGAGACGACACAGAAAGATAGATAGAGAGAGAGAGAGAGAGAGAGAGAGAGAGAGAGA
>CM052296.1:11487513-11846365 GCA_028455765.1 Lasioglossum oenotherae
AGAGAGAGAGAGAGAGAGAGAGAGAGAGAGGGAGAGAGAGAGAGATAGAGAGGACACGACGGTGTATCCGTTTAACGTTACACGCGCGCGCGTGTACTGGCGACGTGTGTCCGCCTCTGTTCAAGTTTCTTTTGGCTCCGCGTATTTACGTGTACCAGCACACACCGCTACTCCCGTCTCACTCTGTCCCTCTCTATCCGTCCCTCTATCCGTCTCGACTGTGTCTCTCGCGGCTGTCTTATTCGTCCCGTGTTTGTATCTAGCGAAGCTCGTGTCACGACTCGGGCTCGCCCGTTCAGAACCCGCAATGTCACGACGATGCTTCTTGCTCGTCGTACACGGTTATCGTATTCTTCCTTCTCGCTGTCTGCCGGTCCACGACGACGGTTCGAACCGTTCGATGGCTAGCAGACGACGCGGTGTCGCGTCGGCCATGATTATTCCCTGCGTAGACACACGGGGACTCTCTCTGCTCTCCTGCCCCACTCCCACCGCGTATCGGTCTCTTTTTATCCGCGTTCCTCGCCCGTGATCTTGCACCGCGAAATTCGCCGGCCACAATTAGAGCCATCATCCGAAGGACTTCCGGTTCAATTTTCGGAGCGGTTCTCGACTAGGTCGTTGCTCCAGGTGCTAACAGAGAGGGAAGTCTCTCGCGAAGTCCCTATAGGTCTAGCAAAGTCTAGCAAGTGGGCCGACGTTTTGTTGATAGAGCAGCCGCCGGGTTGTTTCGCGCGGCGGAGGGTGGAGAGTGTCTAGTGGAAAATCGGGTCTGTCGGCCATGAGCGGATTTAGGTTAGCCGAGCGTGTATGCCACTAGGGGAACCACCGTGGAGGGTCCCCGGATTCTTGACCCGTCCGCTGCTGCTCTGACATTGAGAATCCCCGCGCCGGTCTGTCACACACACCCCTCATCTACAATATGTATACCTGTACAACCTGCTCACCCGGCAACCCGCTGCTACCCACCCGCCACGCTATTTAATCCGGTAGAGCGCACCCTCGCACGAGGCCGTGCGTCCCTGCTCGACTCGCACGGGAGACACCCCGTTGCATTTCGTCTATATTTAAGCGGCACGGCCTGTCTGCTCGTGGCTCAGCCTCTATATATAAAGCGTCAGGGCCTGACGGTAGCTCTGGTCTCGGTAGCCGCGCGCGTTTCTCGCCCGTCGAAAAACCCGAGGCATCCGCATCGTACGCGCGGATCTGTCACCGAATCAATACGATGTCGTCGCGCCGCTTTTTACCTTCCTCCCTCCCTCCCTCCCCCCCCCACGCCCCGCACCCGACACCTTACCGTCTCTACCCCTTCTCGGTCTCTTTCGACCGCTTCCTCGCCAAATACGCCATGGTGTTTCCTTTCCGCTCCGTACATTGGTGGATGTCCTCTCGCTGGACTCTTCTCGCAGGAATGCCAAACCCGGAGGGTGGGATCTCCAGAGCAGGTGGTCGACGGACCACCCGGTCTCGGAAAGTCACTGTCGTGAAGCTGGCTTCTCCCGAGGCTGATCTTCCGTTGTTGGCACACAGGGTTTCTATACATTCTCCCGACTATAATTGCAGAGAGGGTGGGAATACTCATTTTATTTTTTAATCTAGAAGCTATCATAAATGGAATAAACAAAATTAGGAATTTGAGGAATGTGCTACATAAACGTAAATATTGTGAACGGAGCACAACGATCTTCAATGCCAGATAGCATCCCTCCATTCTTTTTCTTGCACACAGGGTTCTATACACTCTCCTGTATATAATAGCAGACATTCTCATAAATGGACTGAACGAACCTAGAAATTTAAGGAATGTGCTACATCGAATTCTATAATGAACGTTCAAGCGACGCTGATGTTTGTTGTTCGAAAAATCGACCGCGCGTCATGTCAGTTTTTGCGGAGCGGGTTGTCGGCGAATGTTATTGCCATGGAGTCGGCCCGATGGACACGAGTAGGTTGCCGGGACATGCGGCGGTTTCCTATTTGGGTTTCGAGGTTCCGTGGAACTCAGCGTGGCATAGGTATCGGTCTCGTGTCACCCGTGACCCCGAGTGACCTCGACTCCGGAACCGGCCAAGTTGTTAGGCCGTGCACTAACACGCCGGCGAAGAAGGAACATTTCTGACCACACCCCCGCGTCTTTTTGGCCGAGTTTCCGCCACGGTCGATAAACACCGAGCCGTGGCTACGGCACACGCGTTACAACGCTGTGTCACCTGTCCGCACGGTGACTCGTCGCCTTTTCAATTAGTCGAGCAGACGAGGCACCTAATTTTCTCTGATCGTGTTCGAAACTCGCGATTTTCTTCGACTCTTTCGGATAGCCCATAACCAGACTGTAAATTTTGTGCATTTCAACCAAAATCGAGTAGGTATAATTTAAAATAGTGGGAAGATCGAATGAATTCAAGGATGCCAATATATTATTTTCAATCGATTGAGATGATTAAAGAGAGAAAGAATTTTCTGACTCAGTCAATTCAGATTGAGTCGGACAATTCAGATTGATTCAGGCAATTCAGACAATTCACATTGATTCAGACAATTCAGACAATTTTTAATTTGCATAAAGATCCGTGGTCTACCCATGACAGACAGCCTCGTATCTATTAACCCTGGCTGACCAGAAATGTGTTCCACATCGACTGCAAGAAGCAGAAACCAAGTAGCAATGTCTTTCTTTAGTAACTTCGATAAGTCCGGTGAAGTGGTACATCGATTTCCTTCGTATCTTCCTTTACTGTCAGCAGTTCGTGCCGCGACCTAAGTAGAAACGGTAATTCATGGACAGACACGCTCGCGCCTATTAACCCTAGGTGGTAAAAGATTCGATAAGCTGAAGATGGATACATCGATACAATCTTTGCGCACTTTAAATTGCAAATTGCAGTTTTAAAATACGGTAATTGGACTTGCGAGCTCTTTTCGACCGATTTTTTTTCGCCGATTGATAGACCCTGTATCTTCCCACGACCACTGTGTTTCCACGGCTGATCCCCGGAAGCTGTGGGAACAATGACGACAAAGCGAGGCTGACCGCCTCTGACCGTCTCGCTCGGAACGCGCGGGACCAGGGGAATCTAATTCAAGCCACGGACTTGCAATTAGGTTCGGTTGATTTAGAATATTGTCCGTGTTGGTAAACACACCGGTCGGGAGCGGATCCCGTTTGTTTTCGCGGGCCGCGAGAACGTGTTCCGCTGCTTGAATACTGTAACTCGCGTTGCCGGACGAATTCGACGACGATCAAGATCCGAAGAGAAGAGGAATAGAGAAAGACGCTGAGAGATCGAACAAAAACCGGAAACGCGACGGTATTTCCGCGAGTTGTTCGGCCACGCTCAAATAATTCCCACCGCGTGGATCTCCGCACGCGTGCTGCCATAATCAAAACAGCTCGCCGCCCCCGCGTTGAATAATTCAACCGGGTCAGCCGAACGGAAGCCTTTCCTTTGCTATCGATTTCTCGCGCCGACCGTGAAGATACGACGAAGAAAACCGAGCCATCAACAGAGACCTGTCCGCGTTTCGACTCTCGCCAAGGTTTTTCCGGGATTGAACGCGCGATTAGGCTAGAGAGATCCCTCGGGAGAACCCGGATAGATCGTAGAACCGACACCGATCGACGTCGGAACCCCTTCTCGATTTATGGCGAAACTTTTGGTTTCTTTTTTAACGAGGATTCACCGCGGGGTCCATGATTTATGGGGTACCTCGATGACTTTCGAGTACGCCGGAACAGGAGCTTTGTCGGTACATTCGTGACAAAAGCGGGGATGAGCAAGACATTTTCCATGAACGTAGCTGGTTATTTATTTTCCTTTCAAATGAGTACATACATGTAGTATCGAAATGTTCTGTAAGAAACAGTTGTCGCAAAATTGTCCTTAACAATTTCTAGATTAAATTTTTGTTTCATTCAATGCGGCACCTTTCTATTGCAGATCTTCATCGATCCGAAGATGTATTAGGTCGGCAACTAAGTTCGCCACCTCCAAATTTTTTCAAACAAAGTTCATTATACAGGGTGTCTGAAAATTCCTTCAACTTCCGTCACCGTCGAACTAGTGATTGGCAGATCGATCGAGCGATCAGCCAATAGGAATCCCCTTTTTGGGGTCGATAATCGATTCTAATCGAAGTCCGACGGTGCTGGTCTAAGCTACTGCGAGCTGCTTATCGACTCTCGATCTCGCGGTTACGCGCGGGTCCGCCAATAGCTGGGCGGCGCAGTAAATCGGCGCGTTCACGCTGCCGGCACGCTCAGCCAATCCCAAACAAACTCCTCAACGAAGCCGCGCATGCCATTTTTTACAAAGGGAAATGTTGCTTCAAATGATCTCATGATCCCTCCATTTCTGGATGTTGAAGGAATTCCGACACACCCTACATATATTTTTTAAGGACCAATATTTTACCCGACATTTTCGGATATCCGCACACGTCCAGCTTCTTGCGACAGACTTCGCAAAAATGTCGATTCCGCGCAAAGATCTGTCTGTCGATAATCAGCGCGCTCCCCGCGGCTGATTAGAGCGACCGATCGAGCGTCTTGCGTTTATTTCGACGTGTTCGTAAGCCTGGGGACACACGCACAGCGTTCCCGCGACCCATTCGCTGAGCCTTTCAATCCGCATCACTCTCGTAGAATTCATCAATCACCGGGTTCCACCGTACACCCCCGTCTCCTCCGCGCCTCTGTTTTAAATAACCAGCCCGCGGGGGTGGCAAGGGAGAACAGGCGAAACGCGGTTTATTCGGGCCAACGATGGGAAAACCAGACACAGACAATCGGGTCATCCCTCGAGCACCGGGAATATGGAATATGTTCCGATGGTGAGCTCGGATAATTGCGGTGTCGGCCAGGATTCTGCTCTTACTCGCGATCTTTTTTTCCTTTTCGCCGGGGTTGTTTCGCTGATCCACTATTCTGCCCCCGTGTTTGACTATCGTCGCCCTTTCTACTGGAAATCATTGTTCCTCGGGGTTGGGAGAACTCGTCTCCCTCGACGCACAGAGCCGGCACGTATATAATAGGTGGAATTCATTCAAGAGCATCGTGATACACGTTAAAACTCGGTCTTTTCGCAGATTAATACTTGGTCGAGTTAGAGTGAGAAAGACTTGTATTCGTTAAATAAATAGTCAAGTGTCGAAGTGTTCATGCCACGTTCTACAGTTAGGAGCAGAACTGATCCTGAATAACTGAAATAAATGAAGTGTAAAAAACATGTTGAAAAAATGCTTCGGAATTGTGAGGAACAATAGTAAAAATTGATTGACTTGTGTAAGTTATATACGCTCCGAAAATTTTATTGAAATTGGTTCACTCATCAAAAGTGGTAAAAATGGCAATTTTTACAAATTTTTGGCCTTCCTACCACTTTTCATTGATTTATAACTCGTGAACCAATTAACCAATTTCAATGACATTTTCGGAGCGTATATAATTTATACAAGTTGATCAAATTTTCCTTATTGGCCCAGCTAAAAAGTCATAATAAGTTTTTCACAATTCTGACCAAATGCATTTTTTCAACTTATTACTTTAGATATCATTTACTAAACTAATGCACCTAGCCTTACGGAGAAATTGAAGTCGTTTGGTCCATTCATAAAAAAGTTATTCTAATTTAAAGTGTGTGTGATCAGTTTTCCTAAGCGAAATTACACGATTTCTTAAACGAACTTAAAAACCCCTGAAACTGTTCAGTTTGTAATGACTAAAACGGGTAGGTTTAATTTATGCTAGAAAAGGATTGGAAGAATTTAAACATAGTTCATAAATATTTATTTCGTCCCAGCTTATTGCAATTCAGGTAGTAAGTTTTTAATTTGCATGAGGATCCGCAGTCTAGTAATTAACGATTACACCGCGGATTTTTATGCAGAATAAAAATTTTGTACCGGAATTATAACCAACTGAAATGAAAATTTATATTCTCTCTATAATATGTTTAATAAGTCGAATATAATGCAACAGTATTTTTTAAAATTCTTTTAATGTCGCTACTGTTTTAAATTACACCTACTCAGTTTTATCATAAACAAAAATCCGCAAATAATGTATAATTAACAGAGACACGAATTGTGACTCGATTCAAAGCATTGCAACATTGCACGCAGGATAATTAGGTAGGATTAACCCCTTTGCACTCGGTTGTCCCCTCTGAGGCACCACTAAAAATTGCTGTACCATTATCCACAATATTGTTTACATTACTAAATGTGTCATCAATTTAAAATCGAAATTAATCCTTAACAATTGGGGGTAGCTCAGTGTAACCACTAAGAATTAAATGTGTTATCAATTTAAAATCATAATTAACTCTTAGCAGGTAATTCATCATAACGAATTCGAGGTAAAACCCTACGAATTCAAATAACAAAAAATATGCGAACTATGTAATATAGATATTATAAAACTAATACTTATTAAATAAAATCCCAAAAACAATCTTTTTTCCCCAAAAAAATCTTATAAAAATAATATTTAAATATTCCGAAAGGTGACTCAGAGTCACTAACTAAAAATTACTGTACCATTACTCAAAATATCGTGTACATTATTAAATATCATTGGTGTCTAATCAATTACTAAACATTTAGGTACTGTACGAGGTATTACATCAATTTCATATCCATAAAGTTTCTAAAGCCATTATATTCTAGTAGTTAATTTCCATCGGGAATGGAAATATTCTAGATCGGTAGAAATATTTAATTTTCCAGTTAAAATAGGCCCGAGTGTAAAGGGTTAATAGTAATCGACCCAACACGTCCGGTCACAAACGACTGTCTCCACTTAGAAAGCCTAGAACGAAGTAGCTCTTACATCCCGCAACAAAGGCAGCCCATTTTTCCAGGGGAAAATCGCCGAGTTGGTCGTCGATCGGCGAAAGAGGCGGCTGATCTATATCCGTCTGGATTCAATTCGATCGGCGATTCACGGCGGTGCCGGTGCTTACGGCCTCGCCGATTCGTGTGTTAGTTTTGGCAACGATATGCGCTGACATTAAGACCGTAGGTAAATATTGGCTCTATGGGAAGCCACGAGGGGAAATGCCAATTCCCGGTACGAAGTAGCGTATTCGACACATCACCGAAATCATTTTTCTCGAAACGAGTTCCTACACGCGGTTCCAATTTATTTTCTCCCGCGATTCCATGCATCTTCGGAAGAATGAAACAGCCAGCCGTATGCCCAATAAAATTATAGTTGTATTTTAGAATTTTCCTTGGATTATGAAAGTCAAGAAATTCGAACTCCCAACAATTTCAATTATAATACATCGTTCGTATTGGTCGGAGAAGAGCAGAATTTTCGTTCAACGTGTGAGAGAGAGAGAGAGAGAGAGAGAGAGAGAGAGAGAGAGAGAAGAACAACCATTTAACCCTCATCCGCCCCTCATTTCACGAACTGAATCTGTCCCTCGGTGTCAAATTGACACAGTGGTAAAAGATCAATGAAACAACAAGTTATTAATAACGTTTATTAATTTTTACTAATTATTAATAACGTTATTCGACGTTGCTTTATCTAAATTGATGAGTTAATATTTACGTGTTAGGTTTTTCGGTTACTTTCGGTTGGCAAGAAAGTAATTTCGATATTTAAGATGAGAAAAGCTGAATTTCGGCAAAATTTTCAAGTTTTACGAGCGCGGAATTATGAAGCTACCAGAAAGATGGCAGAAGATCATCGAACAAAATGGAAAATATTGTACTGATTAAAGTTGATTGCCTGGATAGAAAAACTGAATAGAAATGATTCTCTTATAATATATTTCGCATTGCAGAATAAAAGTCGCGAAGTTCCGGGCAATTTCACCTACAGAATTGCTATACATAACAGAATAGTATAACTTATTTCGGAATAACAGTGTCAATTTTCCATGAGGGACGAATTTTTCGTGTAGTCGCCACCCGTTAACCGATGACATTGCACAGGAACAGTGTCGCAAAGAAACCTGGAACAATCCGAAACGTATCGGGACCGAGAAGCAGGGGCGACTCGCTCCATCATGTTTCGAGGATTTAGTTGTTCGTGGTCCCTTAAGTCGAGGTTAATTGTGCCAGACAGGGGGACAGTCGGCGTTCGATCGAGATTATACGGATGGGAGGCTTTGGGCTAAGTCGTGGGTCGACACCGAGCCGGTTAGGGGCTGGGTCCGAGCGCGAAGAACTGTGGTGAACAGTTTAGTGGATCCGATTAAAAAAAAGGAGGGGAACCTCGGCGTATAGGAAACAACCGGAACAACACGCCGCAAGAATGAAAATCCCAGCTTCGAGCGCCGTTAACACGAACCGCGACGGCAATAATCCTTGTAAATCCAGCAATTTACCGTTCAACAGGTTCGCGTTGTCGCGCGGGGAGGGTGGGGTGGTGGAGGGGGTTGAACAAGTCGCGTTTTAACGTTACAACAGCCCTTAAATCTCCGATCTGTGTGTTTCTGCCTCGCGAATAATCGCACCGGTGATTTGCCTTGAAAATTCGGGTTTTCGTGTCGAGAGGAGAGATGCATCGATGAAGATTGGAAATCGGCGCGGTTCGGAGAAGCGTGAAGGCGCCGCAGCGCTGCGACGCGGCCCGATAGCCCGTGTCGTTAATTACGCGAAGACTGAGCGGAATTTTACGAGGCGTGTAAACGTTGCGGCTCAACGAGGCAAAAATTACGCGCGACGTCCTCCTCGTCGTGATTATGATGCGTCCGCGATCGACCGTGCATCCTGGAACGCGAACAGCTCCGGATAATTCTATTCGTTCTCGACCGGTGCTCCACTTTTCGGAAGCCTTGTTGCACCACTTTATTGTCCAGCGAATCGCAATTGTTCTGAAGACGCGCGAATTCTACGTGCGATCGATTTGTTCGACGATTGTCTTGACACCGGTCGCGCAGTGGTTCGGGCGGTCGGTCTAACAGTTCGTTTCAGCACTATTTGTAAGTTTAAGGGTATGTTGTTTGATGTTTAAGAGCTAGCTTCTATGAAGGTCGCACAAGAAACACAGGTAGGCCGCACGTGCCCCACCTCTGATCTAGGTTTTTAGATTCGTTTTGACATTAGCTGCAATATTAGGAAGTCGAAAATATATATCGATCTTTAAAAATTACAGGTGACTGATTTTTTATAGAATAAACATTTTTTTTCAATTTTTTGCTGCCTGATAAATCGTGTTAAGTTTTAAGTGAAACAATAATCCATAATGGAATTCATAAAATGTTGATTTTTAACGCTAAACCGACCACTGTCAGTCAAGCGACCGGTTTCATATTTATGAAGTTGCTTAACTTTATCCAAGCACATATTGTGTTAATAAAAATAAAAACTAAATAAAAAATTAATAATAAAAAACTAAACGAATGGAATGAATGAACTAAACGAATGAAATGAAGAGTCTGGTCATATTTGCATAAATATACATAATGCTATTCATAAAATATTTTAATCATATTCAGAAAATGCTTGTTCTAATTATAATTTTGATTACACTTCAATGATATCGACATACCGAAAGTACCGGCCCACTGTGGATCGTTCTCGACGCAGCGGCGTCGTCGGGCTGATATCAGCGTCGCGTTATGAATTCCCCTTGTTCCTTATCCGTGGAATTACGTGCGCGTCGGTTCTGTGCCGTTCCTTGTCGTTCCGTTCCGTCTGCGGAAAGCGGCGAAATTGCCTCGTAAAGCAGGAAGCCCGGCGAGCGGTAACGGCTGGTAAAAATGTCGTCTTTAAAGACCGTAAAAACTAAGGGCGCCTCGTAATTCCCGCGACCGTCCCCCCGGAGGGTTGTGGGTGGGTCGCCGTCAAGGCGGGACCGGATTATCTTCGCTCTCTGTGCTTGGCCCCAGCAATCGGCCCGAATTCTTGCGAAATTGCGGCCTTGTCGCGTCGCCTCGAGATTCGAATTGTTTCGCAGGGCTCTCGCGTAAACTCGAACGAATAGGCCCCGCTTTCAGTGCAGAATCATCTTCTCTGCGTTAAATTCAATTTCAAACTACGCCTCGCCCAAAGAGACCGAGGAGACTGAGAGACACGTGTTCCATCGACAGTTTCTCTCGTCCATTTCACAGCTATTCTGGACGTTCTCAGTCTTGGCTAGAGATCTGTTACTGGGACTACTATCCGTAGCTTCTTCGGAACCATGTTCATTGGAAACCGATTTGTCTTCGCTCAACTTCTTTTTCTTTCAAGCGAGGATTTTCAAATTTTTCGGAAAAACTACTGGACCTGTTGCATTGTAATTTTGCACGCATACTCATTCATATTGAAAGTAAATGCGTGATTTTTTTCAAGGCAACATTATCACAATTGTACGATTTATTCAATGCGACCTTGAACTTCAGTGCGTCGTATACGAACGAATTCCTTCTTGCACGCGATTCAATATAAAAAATACATAGCCGACACCATTTGAGCCATTCATTTCGAAAGTGGCCTAAGTCATTCTACGTTATCTTTTCATTCTGAAGCAAATTGTAACTAATATATTTAAAATCGTAAACATTTTCTAAAAAGGAAATTAGCTGGTTAATAGAATGATACAAATGTTTATTTTGAAAGTGGCTCGAGTCTATTTGTCAGTTGTTTGATAGACCATCAATTCTTAGTATCAGGACATTCGTTTTCACGGAATGACAGAGATTTTGACATCGTAGAGATGTCATTGAAGAAAAATAATTTACTGTTTGTCTCCGAAGATTATTATAATGTTGTCAAGAAGTGTCGGAAAGGTAATAACTTTATTCTAAATGAAATGAAACTGGAGGATTTCGTATCAACAAGATTTTTGGAGGAGATGCAATTTTTAAAAGGGTAAAGAACTCTAACGGAGAAACAATTTAAACTTAAATGGACTTGTGCCACTTTCAAAATAATCGGCTCATTCCATCACTGCATTCTTTTTGAATTACGATAGTTTCTGAGAGAAACGCTGTTTAGTACCGACAAGAACACCCTGTATATTTGTTTGTGGAGTACGTTTCTGACGGCGGCGCGCGACGATACAGTGGGAAACGAGTACTGAAGGCGTGTCGGGAATATCTTTTTTAATTTCCGTCGCGTTCCGCATCCATCTTCCGGCATCAACGACTCCCCGACCAATAAATAAGCAACCAAATTAGTATTCATGGATCGGCGCGGGCTCAATCTTCCTTGGCCTCTATTCTTTATCGTTGCACGCGCGATTGGGGACCGTTGCGACGCGCTCCGCGGATAAATCGATATCAAGGAGGAGTTATCGAGTCGGAGTTTACCGTGTTTTTATTGCCGGTGCCGTATCTCGAACTACCGAGATAAAACTCGCGCACCGGGATACGTACCTACCTCTCTTTCTATCTCTCCTCGCGTCTTTTCCTTCATTCCTCTATTTCTCTCTCTCTCTCTCTCTCTCTTTCTCTGTCTCTCGTACTCGATCGATCCTGGCTTTCCCGAAGTGGCAGACCCCGTTACAACCCTCTGGCGAGTTTCCGCGACGAATTTACAAGCCTGCGAAACATTGGCCTCGCAGAATTTCGGATAATCTCCCTTTCAATTCGGTGGGAGTCGATCTTGCTTCAACCTTCTCCAATCGGAGATAGCCAAATCTCGTTCTGGGAACGATTCTCTTCGCTGTGATTGGTTGATCGCGGAGTTCGAGATACGGGAACCACGGAGACATATGTTTCTCTTATTAACAATTTATTCCCAATGGGTATGGTGGACCAGGCTGGTAAAAACGGGTATAGAAAGTTGAAAATGTCTAAAAATATTCTGGGAATGCTGTCTGTGATACGTTTCAATTTTTTTAAACTCTGCGTACATACAGTAAGGAGCATAACTGATTCTACACACTTTAAATCAGAATAATTTTTATATGAATGGACCAAACGACTTCAATCTCTCTGTAAGCCTAGAAGAATTAGTTTAGTAAATGACGTCTGATAAATGAGTTTTGAAAAAATACATTTGGTCGGAATTGTGAAAAACAATACTAAAAATTGATTTTTACGAATTTTTAGCTGAGCCAATAAGGAAAATTTGGTCAACTTGTATAAATTGTATACGCTCCATAATTTCATTGATTCATTGGTTCATTGGTTTACGAGTTATAATCGATCCAATTGGAACGTTTCTTGATCAATAATTTCATCAAAGAAAGATGTTACCGATGTATTTACGCCGATAGACGAGTATCCAGACAAGTATTTCGGACGGAGATACCTTCGCGTGACGAATAACTCCGGCGTGGCATAGGGTTAAGGTTGTTTCCAGTCGTGTCAATGTTAAGAGCCCCCAAGCAGCGATCTCCGAGGCGTCCGACGTGATTCGTCAAGATACGGCGATATTTGCGGTGGTAGAGTCAATGTTTGCGGATTACAGGCCGATTCATCGCAGAGCCGGTGTCCCAAGTTGTCGGAACATTTTCCCAATAATTCTGAGACGATCCAAGACGATTCCCCGGGGAGTTTATTACGAAACCTAATCGAAAGCGGCAGCCCCGACGCGGGAACGAAAGTAAAAATCGCCTGACTTCTACGAGCATGTCCGTTGAGTTGCACGGGGAAGATCGATCGGTAGACGAAGAGCGTCCTCGAAATCGATGATTCTGGAAAACGTTCCAGGTTTATGTATTGAGTGACGCGATAAGTCAGCTCAAAAATGGCAAAAAAGAATAGAACAGAATGGAAAATATGTTATTGAAGAAATCTGTGTATAAAAATCGCCTGTAGGGAGCGCAGAACGCGATCACGTACTTCCGAGTAGTTAATATAAACATTTATTTCTCCTAGACGCACAGTTCTTTTTTAAAATCTGTTTTTTAATATTGCATTGTCATCCAGTTCTGATTTATGTTTAAAGTTTCAAGTCTCTAGCTCATCGGGAAGTGGTTTAAAATTCGATTAGTAGGTAAAAACAATTGACAAATGGACTTGGGCCACTTTCAAAATGAACGGTTCGATTGTAGGAACTCGATGGTTTCTGTTGTTGTTTGAGTTATGTCTTCGCTAAGGGCTGGCGTTGAATCGTAATCGGATCGACTGAAACGGGGAGTAAGTACACGCCGCGGCGCATAATAATTAGGAGGCATTAACGAGAGCGCGTTAATTAATTGTGCGAACGGCGTGGCGCGGTCAACGACCACCCTGTGAAATCTCATTAAACGATCACGCGACCGGTCTCGAATCGAATCGAATGGAGAGCCTCCTCCGCTAGCCCATAACCACCCCCGACAATTCCCTCATTCGGATATTGCGAACGAATCCAGTATCAATTTTCCCCCCAGCTCGAAACATCCTAATATTCGACCACTCGAAAGGCCAAGCGGAATCGCATTCGCTCCGATCGATTCTGTATCTGCTTATCAGCCGGCTTATCGAGCCCACGCTGATAAGATTCCATCGGCGAGCCGGCGATTTTCGATTTCGCCGGTCTTTCCGCTCGTTTTCCGTCTTTGAACAGACCCTTTTTATAGCCCTTTGTCGCGATCTCATTGTTCCCATCGGAATTCCACCTTCTACTTCCCTTGCACGAGGGTAAGTCGAAACTCGCGTACACGTTCGACCGAAAAATAGCTCTTATAAATTCCTCAGAGGGAGAAAGAGAATGAGGAGGGGATCGTCGATCCTGAAGAACGTTCGATTATTATCTTTGACCGTTCAAGGAGTTTCTTGTTCCGTGAGAATGGCAAATGGCTCGACGAAAAAATAATTTGGACAAGAGAATTTTCTCGCTCGACTACCTGCCGTCGAGTCAATCTCTTACTAGTTTCTTATATATTAGGTTGGAGAAAAAGAAATCCATTATTTTTACGTTATCTCAAGCGGAGAAATGATGGATTTCTTTTCCCCAACCTAATATTATTATTGGACCGCGGATGTTTAAGCAATTGCAATTTTCGTAGAAGAATTTTAAAGAAATGGAATCAACTAAAATCTTGTTTTCTTTTTCTACAAAGACATTAAATTGGGGTTTTATGATACTTGATGTATCATTCTCAGGTATGGAATAACATCAGTACAATAAAACAATTTTCCGCTTTCTACCGTTGTTTATCCTGTACTAAGTTGGGGGGATATTCTTGGTAGCATCTATCGTATAGAAATTGTTGCGCCCATAGAGGATTTACTGTACAAAGTTTTTTTTTATTGGTTATTTTACGTCGCAACTGCCAGGGATTTTTCGCGACGGGACCTACAGTTTTTATAAGGTGGGTTCCGAACCACCTTTGTACAAAGTTTCTTTCACTGAATAAATCAATGAAGAATGAGCAGAACAGGGGTCGCAACATCAGTGACAGAATCTTCCACCGAAACTTTCCTGCTGGAGTCCTTTCGATGGCGGTTTCCGTGACGGCGAAATTACTTTTGATTCTCACGGAAGGAGGCTTCAGCCTGCTGGGCGGAAAGGCGCGACAGAGGGTAGGACAGGAAGCGTGCAGGACAACTCCTCGGGGAGCCGGTGGCTCGGCTCTCGTTACAGAAATTTCTGTTAGCGGATCCATAGGGCTAATGTGGCTGGTCTAGGGTTCGGCTCGGCTCGGCTCGGATCCATTCGGTCTAAGAGGGTAACTCACGTGTCCTGCAGGTTCCTCCCTGGAGATATTCCCGAGGCGGCCGCCGATCGATAACCCGGCACGCTCTCGCCTCTCTCTCTTTTCTCTCTCCCTTATTGCGGGTACGCACACTGCCAATCCTAGAAACTGTCCCACCGACGATTCAGACCCGCTCTTCGCCAGCGGACTTTCGGAATCGAGCCTCAGGATTTCGTTCGAACTGAAATTTTCATCCCCTATTTCGACTAACCCTCACCGTTCCTCTTCACCATTCGAAACTCATCTGTCTTTAACATCTTGTAGTAAGTTAACCCTTTGTAATCGGAGCTATTTTAACACATTACCGACCGGTGATTATTGCATAATTTTGAAAAATCTATGATACATGGCTAAACACTTTTTGATGGAACCTTCAGTAGCGACAGCAATTTTCATTATGAACTGACAAGACACCCTCAATAACGTCATTTAATAGTTTCATTTAAGATTGCAATGTAAAAGAAAATTTCTATGCTTTCTTTCGGTGCAGCAAAATTGTTGAAAATCCTATTAATAGGCTTCCGGTTGGTAAAGTGTTTACTTGAAAATGAAACATTTCTTTCGACGTAGAATAATTCTATTGTATACGATTTTCTAATTTGCTGGATATGAAATTGATGGAATACTTCATAGACTGCGGATCTTTATGCAAAATAAAAAATGTTTGCATTGATTGCAGGAGCCAAATAAAAATTGTATTTTTGTTTTAATTATTTTATGAAGCTGAAACTAATATATTAATGTCCTTAAATATTTTTAACATATCCACTGCTTTAAATTACATGTACCCATTTTTATCATAAATGCATAAAATCCGCAGTCTACTTCATACAATACTTAAATGTTTTAATATTTAATTGTATACCGACATGTTTAATAATGTAAACAATATTGGTACAGCAATTTTTGGTGGTGCCTCAGAGTCACCACTCGAGTGCTAGGGATTAATTGTTCTAACTTCTGAAAAAATTCATATTAAAAAAGTTTTAAAAGAACTTGTGCAATATCATCCGATATTCAGTGTTGGGCAAATTTTATTTTAAATAATAAATAAACGTGCGATTTTAATTGCAAATAATAACTAAACTTTTTATGTAAATAAAAGTGATTTAAATAATTTCAAAAGTGATCTATTTATTAATTCTTACTTCGCAAATAAAAGATTATTTATTATTTGGACTGAGAGGTGGAAATCAAATAAATAGTTTTTGATCTTCTCTTATTTCTTGTCGATATAAATAATAATTAAAATTGTATTTGTAAATAACAATTAACTTTATTACTTTAAATAACTCATTATTTAGACTTTCTCATATAATAAATAATTATTTTTGCTTTTTATTTGAATATCCAAATAGCAAATAACTTGTTATTTAAATGATCATTTGTCTAAATAAATTTATTTATTGCCCAACACCTTACAAAGTTGAACCACGAAAGAGAAACCTGGAGAATGTTCTCGAGAATCTTTGAAGAAAGTACATTTTCGGGAGACTTCGTATGAAAATGATTCCACCAATGTCCAGAGTGTATAGTTCAAGAACGTGTTGTATATTCCGCAACTGTTTGGAGATTCGAAGCGCGACCATATTACTCGTTGCAGATAATTACATGGTCGGATATAATAGGATGATTGATAGACGGAAGTACGCGATTGAAAACGATGCATGATCCATCAATTAGCCTTTTGAGGAGTATCATCGACGTAACGCTGACGCGAGGTATCACACGTCGAATTCCCGAAGCTGCAAACATGCAATTCCATTCTTATCGAGTCGAATGAAATTGCGAGTATAGCGTGGACGAAACCGTAAAAATATACCGCGAACAGGAAGGAGCTCGTTTCGCGTAGCAGAAATGATTTCTAGTTCCGTGGCCTCCCTCGCGTAGGGGTTGATTCTGTATCTTTCCCGGTAGTCGGTTCGATCAAACAATTCTTCGCCGGCGCATGCGAGTTACCACCGTGGAATTGTCACATGTCACGTTGGATATATTGTCATTAAAACGTCGTCGGGGCAAGATAAGCCACCCCCGATTCGCATTCCACGCGTACGCGTTCCAGTTCCACGCGCTGTTCTCGGCGATATCGATCCTCGGCGTTTCCTTTCCGTTCCAACAACAATGTACATATATGTATATATACAGGGTGTCTCGAAAATGTTGGAAAATCTTGGGGTGACTCCTGAGTTTTAGTTTCCCAGATCCTTGGCCGAACAGAATCGTTTCGCACCTTTTGTCTCACCTATTGTAACGTACATACAGACACAGTGCATTCACAAACGAGTGAAAACAAGTTAAACAATTAATTATATTTTCTCTGTATTTCACGCGACGTGATATTAACCTAAATAGGAAATTAATTATTTCCTCTATATTTCACGCGACGTGATTTAACCCCTTGCCCTAAAGTCTCGAGTCAGTCACGTGAAGATGTTTTTTTTATTAATTCTCTTTAAATCGAGATGAAGTTCTATTTTGGTTTTGTTAATGTACAGTTATTGGAGAACATATAGGCATACAATAGATATACATTTTCTTCTTCCTTTCAAGAAATTACGAACTACAAAAAAGTTCCATCATACTGAAACCGTAAAATAGATCGTAGAGCAAGGGGTTATGTGTCTGTGCCTTAATGATCAACGTGCACAGTTCGAAGATCGCTAAAAGGGTGTCCCCGACGGCATCGCTTACGGGAACTCTGGGAGGCCGAAGTTCCCAAGCCCGATGATTATTTAAGGAAACTCTGCGCGAGTGGCGGAACCCGCGGAAGAAACTTATCCGCACTACGGCCGGACGCTTTATCGACCAGTGTGAAAGTATAATAAACTAGGGTCTACGCATATTTAGCGTGGCTAGAACAACGAGTCGTTTAATAAACATGCAAACCGTTATCGCGTACCCGAGGGAGTTGCGTGCACCTCTCTGAAAATCCCATTATCAGGATTGATTTATCGCGGATCGAGGCGAACGCGGTCTTTCCGAGACTGTACACGTATGAGACTGTAAATCGACGACGGTAAATAATCCTCGGGGTCGGTGGAAACCGAGGAAGAGAGAGAGAGATTATTTAAAATAATAAAGTTAATTGTTATTTACAAGTACAATTTCAATTATTATTTGTATTGACAAAAAATAAATTAAATTGTATTTTTTTATTGAAAAGGTTGCTATAGCAAACAAAAAACGCGCACGTGTTCATTGTATATGTATACGAAATTCAAGAAATAAGAGAAGACCAAAAACTATTTATTTGATTCCACGTCATCCAAATAATAAATAATCTTTTATTTGCAAATAAGAATTAATAAATAGCTCACTTTTGGAATTATTTCAATTAATTTTATTTCAATAAAAAGTTCAGTTGTTATATGCAATTAAAATCACACGTTTATTTGTCATTTAATTATTTATGCTATAAAATAAAATTTGCCCAACACTGCTAGTTGCAATACAGGTAGAAAGTTTTGATTTTGCACAAAGATCCGCAGTCCAATAATGACATTCGATCCGAAGTTGCTTCGAGGTGAAGGATCCTCGATCGCACGATCTCTTGGCGATCGTTGGACAATTTCGTCGGCCACGTGCTCTTGCTCACGTTTTAATGGTGGTCAGAGGAAGGCGGCGGGGGTGTTGCGTGAGCCAACGCGTCTATTTACCGGCGATCTATCCCGATCTCTCCTTTCCTCTCTTCTTCTCCCTCTCTCTTTCCCTTCCCTCTTTCTTCGCCGGTTTTCTCTGTCCGCCTCTTTCTCTTCTGCCTGGCTCTTCCGCCCTTCTCGCGGCAGCTCCTAATAATAGCAAGCGGCACAGGACGAAAATAGGCCTGCAGAACTATGCAACACGCGGTTCAGGAATTTCATCGTCTGCTGACCTCGCACGGCCGTTTCCCTCTTCCTAATGAGACGGCGGCGCATATCGCGCGGGAAAACGCGCCAGCTCGCCGTTTCCGAAATCGAAATCGCGAACCGGAAGCATCCGGTTTCCACGCGAGTAGGGTTGTCATACGTCCGGTTTTCCCCGAATTTGTCCCACTTTTTAGTGCGTCCGGAGACGTCTGAAGGGATTTTCTTCAAGTCTCCAGGCTTTCCGTTGTTACTCGCTCACACAGTTGGCGTACTGTTTCGGGTTTTGTTCAAATTTAAATAAGCTTTGATCTTTACTGATCTATGAACGAATATTAAAGGATTTTTCGGTATCTCAAAAAATTGTTGATTTTACAAACGTGTAAAAAAAGTGTCACCCTTTCTTCATTAAATTATAAGACTAGAACGCTAACAAACCGATGAGAATTAGTTTTTAGGAGCTTACAGTGAAACAGTACAGTGTTCCCGCGATTGATGTCACTTTCGGGTATGCGGATGATGTGCCTTTTTTTATCCCCACTACTAGGGGATAACTGTTCTTTCATCGCGGAGCTCGAACGCACACCGAGCTCCTTCGGTGCGAAGCGGGTCAGTGGAGTGGGGATGAGTCGGAGTTGAACGCGTAGTGGAGTAGGGAGCGCTGTCGCGCGGATCGACCGGAGGTCGATCTTCGATCGTGAACCGATCGCACTCGGAGATACTTTTATTATAGACTAATTCATACCGACAACCGGATTGTGTGCCTCTGTTTCTCCATTTCCGTTTCTCCACGCAGTTTTCATCCCCTAAACTGAGTCTGAGATCCCATTCGCCCGCACTTATTTACCGGAGATTTCCGATGGCATAACTCATATCCGAAGCGATTATCGCCGGCGATCGAGGGTGGGCGTTGCGGGGGAGGCCTCGAGAATTCAGAATGTCTTCTCTCGGTAAATCCCGAGGCCTTAAAAGTTCCCTGCTCCACCGTTCGCCAGTCTCCGCCTCCGAGGAAGCGTCCTGGAAGTCTTCTAATCGTAACTGGTCTCAGCTGGCTCCGGGGGAAGAGGGTACACGCACACACAGTGGTTTCTCTTCCGACGAGGCGGGGTGGGCCGCAGAAACGGGGGTTGAAGTTTAATCGATAGTCCGCCGCAATTTCTCGGGGGCCGGAATTAAAATTGCATGCGCATGATACATACGTTCCGGGGGGAAGGCGGGCGACTTGAATAATTGAACGGGACAACTCGGTACAATTGCACGTGAAATCGAGAATTAGGTTGCCGGATCGTTCCGAGGAATCGGCGCGCCGCCTTTTTCTCCTCTCGAACGGCAAACCTGCACGCCACCAGCCGAAAGTTTCTAGACACTCGCGACTTTCCGTGAAACGCGAAACGAATGGTTGTTTCGTAGGAATTGAATGGAGGTTCGAGCGAAACGGTGCCCGTAATAACACGCATAGTTAACGCTCCCGCGAGTTCTGCGCCTATGCCGGAGTGATTACTGAGTCCCACCGATATTTCACTAATACGGATCTGTTCCGATATAAGACGATAGACCGGGACCGCCTTTCGTCGTATTTCGAATACAGCGACAAACAACAACTTAAATACAATACAATCTTTTCGGAGGCAGCGCAAAATTGAAAATTTTCGACACCGAAAATCCTTCAATTCTTCTACACGCTTTCACATATTAATGTATCTTCTCTTCCCACCTACCGATTTCCAAGTTCATCATATTCCAATCAAGTCATAATCACCAACATCTGTTATTTGGAAAATTTTCAATTTTGCGCCGCCTCCGAAAAGATTGTATTGTACTTAAGTTCGTGTGTATTTACATAAATTAAATGGAAATTATTTCATACTTTTTAGTGCGCTTTTTCGAAATCTGCTCGATTTTTTTTATAACATTTTTTTATTTCACACTTTTCAGTGGAACGAGCAGAATTTGTAGAACAACGTAGGATGGTTTTTCGGTCTTATTGGTTATTTGCAGTAAGTACCGCAAGGAATGAAAAAATGCAAAATTTGTTTTCGAGGGCCAATCGGGAGACACTCTTAAAAATGCAGAAGGAAAACCTTGAAGGGATGGTTCCTTAGGTCAATGGAAAAATTCAAAGTCCTTTCTAAACGTGCAAGAACAAAGTCTGTATCGCACATGTGAAAAGAATGAACAAATTGCAGAAAGGTTAAGTTTGTTACTAACGTACATGGTTATCATTGTAGTTCTCCGACGAAACGGGAGAGAAGAAGGAAGAACAGGGGTTAGCAATGTTCCTATTTCGAAATAGAAATCGTCGTCTTATATCGGAATAAAATTGTATATGACTGTTGCTCGACGTGTCCCCATCGCTACGGGTCGCGAATGATTCCGGACGGCTAATACTGGACGATAGAAATGGTATTCGACGTTGTTATGAATAAAGGTTGCTGTCTGATCGCGTTGACAAATGCACAACGCCGATGCTTAGCCCTGAGGCGGCCCTAATATAGCTTGGTCGGTCGTAAACGTTCTCGATCGGGCGATTAAAAGAAGCGGCTTCGATATAAATGCGGGCCGCGGCTCAAAATAAGTCTGCCTTCGATCCGAACGCCCAAAAATAATATCCGTGAGCCTCCGCGGGTCGCCGATTCCGCCTCGTTCCGTTTTCTTGCGGATCAGAATGCACGCGGAGATATTCCATGGACGTTGATCGTCGAATAATCCTGACTCTAACCAGTAGTAAGTCGAACCAATCTCGCTAGGAACTGTAAAGTGTCCATGATGGACTCTTCAGTCGTGATCCTTGAACGATTGTCTAGGTTGATCCTTGAGGAAACGAGCACTATGGCGAATCTTCGATGCTAACGTGTATCCTCTAAGGTGTCAACGTGCTCTTCTATGAAACTAGGACTTTGAGGCTTAGACCTCTCAGGACTTTTCGGTCCTTTAAGATGAACAGAAGGATTTCGAAGGAGCTATGAGTATCTTTGAACGATTGTCTAGGTTGATCCTTGAGGAAACAAGCACTATGGCGAATCTTCGATGCTAACGTGTATCCTCTAAGGTGTCAACGTGCTCTTCTATGAAACTAGGACTTTGAGGCTTAGATCACACAGGACTTATAGGTCCTGTAAGTTGGACACAAAGATTTGGAAGGAGCCTGGAGCGTCTAGAGGCTAGCAAGTGGTCTTGCGTGACTCCAGATGTCGGAAGAGACTCATGGAAGACAACAGACGACATCGGAACCGCGCGGCTCGTGCTCGTGTGACATTTCTCCGCGGTGTAGCGAAATTCTGGCGCCGTCGATTATTTATAGCCCGTCTAAACATACGCGGGCCGGGCTGTTGAATTAGAAACTGTCCCTATACAAGAGAGGGGGAGCTAGCTAGCTGGCTAGCGCCGACACCAGAAGCTAGAAAATCGAACTGGCCATCGGGATTATTTTCGTGCAATCTTCCCGCTCCTCGGGAACCGAGGTTGCCGTTTCGCTCGATCTGTCCGCGGTCGAATTAGTCAAACGCTGCCTTGGCCAAATCTCTCTCTCCCCCTCTTTCTCTCCGCTGTCGTATGTAAACAGTATGGTGGAGATTCATTTTGTAAACAGTACCATCTAGCCAGCTCGGAACGTAGACGAGTCGCGAAACAATAGGGGACAGTCGGTCATGGATTTTTCGGTAGCTCGTCGCTGGACGTGTGCGAGAATTCGAAAATGTCGCGTCGGGCCGGGTTGGGAATTGTTTTTGGGAAAATTTAACCCGAATTACGTTTCGGGTATAGCTGTGACCGCTACCAAGTCGTGTCGTTGTTTATACAGATTCATTTTTAGTCAGTCATTTTTAACAAACGTAAATACCTAGTTGAGATGCAGATCTGATTTGTTCTCGATTCGTCCCGACATTTTCGCATAACTCCACTCGTCGCAGATCCATCTTATCCCTTGTCGGGGCAGTGTAATATTGAGTAATTCTGCGAATCTGTATGAACACTCTCTCAATTTTCTACAAGCTAAGAGAACGATACAACCCCCACCCAGTGGCGCGGTACCCTATAGGCATCTTGGGCAAATGCCCGAAGCCCCAAGCAAAAGAGGGCATAAATCCTAGATCCAAATTCTATATTCTTCTCATAAAGTGATTTAGTTGGAGCTAGGCTCCCCGAAATTCTACTTTGCCCAAGGCCTCAACTAGTTGTAACGCGCTACTGCCCCCACCTCCGAGACCTCTCCCTGTCAGTGGCGAAATAAAGAATCGAAATTCTGAAGGGTGTTGTAGTCTTGAAGGCGAAACGCTTCGTTTCATAGATTTTCTCGGCGATGAATTTTGCAAGCGGATTACCAGTTGTGATTCCATCGTTAGCCAGAGTTGCCATAGTTGCTGACAAGGACGTCGTCGATAAGGTTCCGGCAGCGGTTAACGGTCGCCGGTAGCGCTCGCCACTCTTTGTTTTAACTCGGTGGCGGCCATAATCCGTTCGGTCGTCTTTCAGCCGGTGATTGCGTTAGGCGATATAACAGGAACGGCGATCCTCGAAGACGTTTTTACGCGGACAATAAAACCTGCTTAATCCGCGAGAGCCCGGTCCGTCGCAGTACCCTGAGCCGTTCTCCGGTTTAATTATTCCGAGGGTAACGAGATTTCGCTGCACTTCGGCAACACGCGGAAAGTTAACTGCGAACACACACAGAGGCTTGTGCAAATACAGGGTGTCTGAAAATTCCTTCGACATCCGGGAATGGGAGGTTTCTCAGATGATTTGAAGCAACACATTTTCCTTTGCAATAATCTTATTCGCAGCTTTATCAATCGATTTAATCAATCGTCGATTATTCAATGATTACTTTTTTTAATCGTATACATCAATCAATCAATCTTGATTAAAATTCTAATTGATTAATGGCCAACTCTGCTCGAGACAATGTCGGGAATACCGAGAGTTTTGGGAATCTATATATCACTAGGTGATGTTACACATCACAAGGCCGCAATGTCACAATTAGGTAATTAGTAGACTGCGGATCTTTATGCATTTATAGCAAAATTGAGTATATGAAATTAAGAATTGTTGGAAAATTTTAAAAATTGAAATAAAAAAATCGCATAACTTTTTAGACATTGCAATGAGCTACAAACGTTTAATCGTTTACGCTTGCAATCGTAATAAATTTTTGTTTAGTTATTCTCTAGCGAACTAGCGAGTCTATCATCTTAAAAAATTCAAGTCCTTGGGACCAATTTTTAAAAAGTTATGCGATTTTTAAGATTGTCCACTTTATACATATAGTGCCGCTGATTCTAGTTAAGCGCTCCACGCTTTTTGTTTATAATCACCAATGTCTAATAAAATTATTCTCTCCTTTTTAGTGTATTTTAATATAAGCGTGGTTTTTGAAAAGTTTTTTTTTATATTTGAAGGTCCGCAGAGTCTAGTGATTAGCTTTGTTATATGACCATGGCTTCAGATTTCTTATTTTCGAAGATCAACACGAGAAATCTTCGGGAATATCGACATCTTCGAGACTCGACATTTGGGACGCGAAAAAATTCTCGGCCCGACCCTGCCCGACATTTTCGGGTTCTCGCACACCCTAGTATTTAGCACGGTGTGTTCCATTGTGTCAGCAGGTCGGATCGATCACGGGGCAAGGTCTTCGCCGCGTTAGCGGACGGAAATTCCGCGATGCTCGTGCGTTTTGCGAGACGGAAATATCCTGGATCTACGGTTCCGCGAATCGTACTAACAAAAATTCATTTCTTCGAAACGCGATTGTTACGAGCCAGAATCGCGAGCAGCAGGAGTTGCCGGTGTTCGATTGGTCGGAAGCGATCGTGAAGAACGGGAACTTGCGTGAAGAATTGCGAGGACATTCGTCGGGAAACTGGATGAAAATCATACTTAATGGAATGAAGAGAGGGGACGTGGATTTCGAAGCAGCTGACGAGACGGTATCGTCGGTGGGCGTCGAAAGCCGCGATAACGACGAAAAGCGTGGATCCGCAGGCGAGAAGAGATACTCTTCGAGTTTGATCAGAGAGAGAGAGAGAGGTTCCCCAGTGATCGATTACGTGGAATCAAAGGTAACAGGTTTCCTCCTCGTCCCGGGAATTAATTAAAATTTCAGACCTCGAACGAACCCTGTTTCAATTAATTCAAGACTCCGTCTCCCGCTCTCTCTCTCTCTCTCTCTTCTTTCTGTTTCTGCCCTGGCAAAGGCTCGATCGACTATTTCCCATCGCGAGATTGGTCCGACTTAGGATTAGAGCCCGGGATTATTCTACGATTTTGTTGATTAGCATCGGTAGAATGTCTGCGTTCTGATCCGGTCGAAAACGAAACCGATTTCTCTCAGAGTTTCGTTTCCTTTTAATCGTGTTACGTATGGAGAACAGATTCCGGTCGACTTTCTCGTGGGAATGTCTTCGAGAATCCTGACTCAAGATCGTCTCTGGCAGGAAGCGTCCTGGATAACCCTTCGTAGCAAGGTTGGCCCTTTTAACGAAGACCGAACTGTGGCCCGATTTAATTGGAAGTGACAAAAAACGAGAATGTGGCCCTACGTGACCTTCGATTACGAACAGACCATCTCCTTCATTTCATTGAAGTCGTTTGGTTCATTCATAAAAGAGTTATTCTGTTTTGGAGAGTGTGTGTGTGTGTGTGTGTGTGTGTGTGTGATCAGTTTTGCTCATAACTGTATAACTAGTTGCATTATTTGGCAACCGCGTCAATAAACAAATAGCAAGATTAGAAAGGAAGGGGAAAGAGAACATTTCCAATTGAAGTCCGTGTTTTTCGTTAATAACTCCTAAACAAAGGCGCTTGAAATGGTCTCAGGAACCACCTCCTTTCGGGATTTTCACGAATTTTGGGACACCCTGTATTCAGAGACAATTGTCTTTCTATTCAACATCCTTGAAGGACTCCTTCCACATGCAACTTTCTCCACTTGCCAGTGCTGAAACACACCCTCCGAGGATGCGATCCGTACACAATTTTCTCTACTAACCCTAAAAACCATTCCTCAAATGCTATTCATACTACCACCCTCCGAATTCTATTCCCAGACGGCGAGGGACCCTTCGAGGGTGGCCTTACGACTCTCTGTCCTACATTAATTCCCTTTCTACTGGTCCACGCGTGTTCGAACGATCACCGTACTTAGCTCTCTGTTTCCCTGGATCGATTTCCCAAGACACAAGGGTCGCGTTGACTCTGTCCAGATGGCGACCTCCGTAAAAATCCATTGCCCTCCGGCGGAGTGATTAAGGGACAAAGGGACAAAGTGAATTTCGGCAGCGGCGGCGGGCAGCGTTTCATTTCAGGCTTCCTCTCTGACAGGGTTCGAAAGGCATTGTCGGAAAGGCCGGAACGCCGGTGATATTCTTGGAAACTGGGACGGGAAAGTTTCTTCCTGGCAGGCAAGCGCAGACAGGAGCAGAGAACTGCCTCCCTGTGCCCTCTTTCGTTCTCGTTCCCCGTTCGACGTGCCTTATTCATCCGCGTGTTGTACACGTCGATCTTTCGAGCAGGTTCGCGAGTTTCGCAAACGCCGCGAGACGTCGATAAGTCGGCCTGATTCGTCGCGCCGCGCCACGCCACGCTGTTCGCCCGACTTAATTGTCCCCGCGTTCCAGTTGTTGTTCGTCGACCGGAGAAATCGCTCGACGACAACGCCGTCGCGGCTTTATCGTAACACCACCTATTATTTCCGTCTCTTTTTTCTCTCTTTCCTGCCGGCTCGTCGCAGATAATCGAGCCGTTCCCTTGCCAAATCGATTAACTCCCGAGGGAGAGAATCGTTTCTGCGAGGATGCATCCCTGCGATGCGCTACCGCGACGTCTACTACTGTTGCACCAATACACGCGAATTTTAACAGTAAACCTACCGTGCACTGAAACCGATTAACATGTTTCAGTTTGCAGAAATGACGAGGCTCTATTTATTCAGATTTTCTGCAATTTTTACAGGCTCATTCCATGATAAATTGATCACTTTTTGCAAGCACCATCGTCGATTTTCTTCTACATGAAATATGTTGCAGTCCATGTGAAATTACGGGGGGTTTAAGTCACATCATTTCGCCGGTTTCGAATATTTTTAGAAATGGCAGGCCTGCAAAGTATTCAAAAGCGGGCCTCGCTTATGAATTTTTATCTCTGGAACGGTTTGTCCGATTGAGCTGCATTTCTTTTTGTTTTATTCGGAAAGGATTGGGCTATTACAAAATAATTTTTTCAACCTTGAAAATCAATTTTGTAATGCCAAAAAATTTGAACGAATTCTTTTTTTTACGTTTTTTCGATGAGGAGCCGGAGTGATTTAAACTTTGGAAGGAATATGGTTATATTCCTTGAAGTTTCCCCCTTAAAATGAGCCCTTGGAAAAGATGCTATCATTAAAATTGGTTTCAAATGTTTTTACAAAGCATTCCACCCTACGTAGATTTCCTGCACGAAATATATAATTAGTTGCACTGTCAACAACCGCACCAATAAATAAATAGCAAGATTAGACAGAAAGAGAAATAGAAACATTTTTAAAGAGAAGAAACAAAGGAAGAAGGACTTGAAACTTAAACTTGAAAGTAAGAAGAACAAAAAGTAAAAGAAACAACAGTTATTTTACAATTAAGAAAGTAAGTACGTCAATGCATTTCCTCAATATCGTAAAATTAAATGTGAATCATCTCGACAAATAACGACTATTGTCAAAAACGCACGGATACGGGACACAGCTTATGTTTGCTCCAGATTCGCATCAGGAAAAGTTTAAGTTTAATTCACTTCGGCGACTCCACCGCTGTGACCTCAGCTTAGGTCTACTTATCGCGAGCACGGTGGCGCTCGCCTAGTTGAAAAATGAACGCGTCGTTAAAGTGCAACGAACCAGCGCAATAATAAATAAATGGTCAAGTTTTGACGCCTTCGTTGAGGCCTGGGCAAACTTGCAAGACGAATGATTATCTTATAGCGATTTCAACGACGCGGAAACTTCACCCCGTTTGCGCTGCACATTAATGATGCAGGTGTTCTGTCAACAGCGTAACATACTTTGAAGCAACTGTCTAACTTGCGCGTGTCGACGCCTGTAACTCGACAATCGCGGGAGGATCGTTACCGAGAGCGGAATAGAGAAAGAGGGAAAAGAAAAACGCCCCGGCCACCCTTCAATCATCCATCTCGATTAGGCCAACCCCGCGGAATTACACCGTCACTTTACCCTTATCTAATCGCAATTCCTCCCCTCGTGATTCACGCCGTTGCGTGCCGGATCCGTCGGCTACCAAGAAAACCAGGTTCCTCGCACGTTCTCCAATCTGCTACAACAATAAAAACGCCGCCGCTGCGGTTGCGTTCGTTCCCGTAATCTCCCACAATAACGACAAATTCTACGTTCGGAGATGATAAAGCAGTGTTTGCCGGGACGGAACGGTGAAATTAAAAGGGTCTGGAGAGCGAGAATTACTAGTACGCGTTCGCACCGTCCAAGTATCGAGCCCAACATCTGTAGTAGCGTGATAAGGGGACAGAATTAGAGTAAAGAAGAAACTAATGAGATATTCTCGATGGAATACAAAGCAATGACCGTGCTGGAAAGTCATTAATCATTGTTTGGACGAGAATACAAATAATTATTTATAGTCGGCAGCAATATTAAGTGGACACCCTTAAAAATCGCATAACTTTTTAAAAATTGGTCCAATGCACTTGAATTTTTTTTAAGATGTTAGACCGGCTAGTTCGCTAGAGAATAAGTAAACAAAAATTTATTAAGATTGCAATTGGTATAGGAATCATAAAAAAATTTTAAAAATGATGTTTTGTCAACTTTTTTATCTGGGCCTGTAACGATAATTTCGAAAATGCGTTTTATAGATTTCGGCGACTTATATGCATACTGAAAATTTATTGCATGCGTCCCACGTTTTCCGTTTTAAATCTTACAAGTATTTTCACAGCTATTCAAAATTCACAATCACAAATTTTCAGGACTATCTGTACGGGCTTAGGAATCTGTATGGCGCTAGGAAAAATTATCTTATACTTTTTAGTCCGTTTTAAAAACGTGGTATTTTTAAAGAATTCATTTCTATTTAAATAATTATTTCCTGCTTTTTAGTCTTCTCAAAAGCAGAAGAGAGGGAAGCGATGTTGTCATTTCGAAATAAAAATCGTCGTGTTACAGCGGAATAAAATTGAACACGAGGGTCGCTCATCTCCACCGCTACGGGTCACGAATGACCCCGGCACACGGTGGGTTAAAGTCGCGGAAATTTGAAGACTGGTGCCACGGACGTTCATCGAGGAACGGTCCCCGTGGAAACTGTTTCCTCTCGGTTTCCAGCACAAGCGTTGCAAATTTTCAATGATCTCGCGGACGAACGTGACTCGAACATGTTTCGAGCCTGTCCCCAGGAGAAACCGATACGAGTTCATCCTTCGATGGCCGATAACAAGAGACCTTCGGTCGGTGTTTCTCGCCGCCTCTCTCGCGCCGGAATACGTGACTTCGAAACGCACACGTTTCGAAACGCGCGATTCATGATCGATCGCGCGGATGCCGGCGCCGATATCCGCATGGATTTCCGGCACGGTTCCCGTCTAATCTCGCGGAAAGCTGCCAGATAAAGGCCTCGGTCGGAAGCTCGCGGATCAGCGGCCCCTTGTGCGGCATAATTAGGTTATTAGTAAATAATTGAGTTAAATCGATCGGGAGCTGGAACATGCTGCATCCCCCGGCTGAGAAGGTCGGCCCTCTTTAATTCAAGACGGGCTCCGCCGTCAAAGAAACCGGAAACGACTCTCCAAGCGACCGCGACCGGTTTTTGCCACGAGAATTTCCTCCGCGTCAGTCAACCGTCCCCTCACCCTCTTCTCATCGGTTACGATAATACATCTTGTCGTATAACGTGTCCATTTCTCGCAAAAGACATTGGTGAAGCTTCGTAGACATTTTTTATGTATATATTCTTTTTATTCTACTTTGTACAGCAGAGAACAATCAACGCAATAAGGAGCAGGATCCTTTGATACGTGTTCTGTAGGAGTGTGTCGCAATCAGAGTCGGGCAGAAATTTTATTTAAATAAAAATTTTGAGTAAAGTGAGTTTTAAATCCACTTTATTCCAAGTATTTATTCGAATAAAATTTTTGCCCAATTCCGGTCACAATGAAATTTTGAAAATGTTCTTACTGTTTTGTACACTTGATCTATCCTCAATATATGATCTATCCTTGATCAAACCTCATACTGTGAAGAATTTTGAATGGATTATTGTAGACAATCTAGTAGATGGAGCCAGAGTTGGGCAACAATCAACTAATATTTAAAAATGACTGACAGTCTCTTTGAATGTTAGTCATAGCAAAATAATTAGTCAAAACTTTTTGATTAGTTAGTGATAACTAGACTGCGGATTTTTAAATATTAGTTTAATTTAGTCATTTTTAAATATTAGTTGATTATCGCCCAACTCTGGTCGGAGTTGCCTGCAGGAGATTAGCAGAGCCTAGTCCCCTAACTTCTGTGCCATTCGTTTACCTGAAGGAAATAGTTGACGAGAAAGGGGAGCGGTGTGAGATCAAGAAAACTCCAGGTTTGTTTTCCGGTGATACGTTGAATCCCTGGTAGGCCAGGCCGTAATTAACCTTCGATCTCGTCCGCGTTGATGAGAAACGCGAGCATGACTTATCTCGTCGTCGTGCCAAGGAGCCATAACTAACCGTGTCACGCGTTGAGTAGCTGTTCCCCGTTGTCAAGGTTCGCGTACTCTACCCGTCTCGGCTCGCCTCGCCTCGCCTCGCCTCGTCGCGTTTGCCTCGCGTTGCCTCGCGAGCCAACCCCGCGCTGTGTTGGCGACACACGTGACTAATTAGCGGCCGGCATTATACTACCGTTCGCTATAGATGGGACACGTCGGAGCCGTGAAAAAACGCAGACCGAACAACCCTGAAGAACTCGAGGGCGAGGAAGGGCAACGGAACGAACGAAACCCTCCGCAGAGACCCACCCCCTCCTCTTTGTCTTCCGCAGGCCGTTTGTAATCCACCCTCGCTGCCGACACGGGTCAAAAGGGCATTCCCTCTGTTTCTTCCTCCGTGAACTACATGCTTGTCGACGCCACTTTCCTTTTCTTTTCTTTTCTATTCCGCTACCGTCTCTTCTCTAACTCGTTTGAATGTGGCCGAATTCTTTACGGCCTCTTCAAGCTTCTCTATTTATTCGAACAAGCTTCAAGAAGCATTCGTGCGCAATTGTCCCTCCACTGGAACGCTCGTCTTTTGAGGATTCCGAGCATGTGCAATTCGTTGTCTACTCAAACACCCCTCGAGCACTATTCAGAGGCAATTGTATCTCCACTCGAGTGCCCGTCATTCGAGGATTCTATTCGTATATACACGGTTCTTTATTTAGCGCAACACTCCGCGACTCCGCGAGTGCTGTTCAATGAGAATCTCCACTTAAGCACTCGTTATTCCAGGATTCTATTCCGCGATTCTTTAGTTACTCGAATACTCCGCTAGGTCACCAGCAATCCTTTAGTCAAATGTCCTCCGATTGCTACAGCTTCTTTATGCCCTTAAGGGCTGATCGCAGACAATTCATTAGCTACTCAAACAATCTTCAAGCTCTACACACAATTGACTCTATCTTCTTTTTTTTTTCTTTAAAGATGTGCGGAAAAATTACATTTATGGACACCCGCGGAGTCTTCGGTTTCCCCAATACCCACTAAAAAACCACATATCTAGGATATTGGCCCTTTCCTCTCTGTCCTCTAATGTGCCTGAGAGAGCATAGTTTAGGGCTCCGTTTTACACAATTGACTATCTATAAACACCATGGAAGCATATGCAATTTTCTGTGTACTCGATGACCATGTATTTAGTATACATATTTCATAGATTTTGTAGAACGGGCCCAATGTGGCTCGTGACCGGCGAGTTTTTGACAGGCCTGGCTCGTCCAACTTCTTCTTCGTCGCGAGCCACACGGTCCCCGCCATCAATCAGACTATTCTCCCACTTATGTTGGTACATCGACCGTGTTAAATAGTGGGAGAACGTCACCGCCCACCTTAGCGGAACGAAGAAGTGGGGGAACGGGCCCAATGTGGCTCTTGGAACTGCTATAGCGCAAGGGGTTAACCAAAAAGAAGTTCTGCAATCGTTGCAGCCACGAAGTGAATAATGCTAAAGGTTTAAAGAGATCATAGCAAGGTCTCAACCGTAGCCTTGACACCACCTAACGATTGTATCGAGGCTTCAGCAGTGAATTACACCGGGTTACGGATTTTTGGTGGATTTTGACGGCCACAGAGGGCAGGTGTCGTGATCTCGAATCCTCAAATAAGGTTGTAAGCTAGAATCCAACGACAGAGCCTTCCGTTCGAGTTAACACGGTTTACGGGGGGATCGCGTGCCGGGCCAGGTGTAACCAACCCGTGCTCGAGTTCGGGTTCGGGTTTGGTTCCTCCTCATCGATTCGGCTGCTCGGCTGCAGGGGTCGACGTCGGTTAGATATAACTCGGATTTCCCAATAATAGGAGGTAACTGGGTAACGGTGGCCAAACCGGCGCGGTATTACTGTACACAGTGTCTAAATTATGCCTCAGCTCGGCTATTTAAGCACGGGGACGATGGGACCAACGTTTGCACGCCTCGACCTCGCCGTAACCCAGGATCCACGAAGTCCGTTTGTCCTTTCGAAGAGATCTGGGCCGATCCTCCCCTCCCCCCCTCCGCCTCCTCTTCGAAATAACGTTCATCATTTTAATCAGAGTCGTGAACGTGTGCTGGTGAAAGTTCAATAAAAAAATAGTATAGCACGCTATACAACACGCTATAAACTCCATCCGATTGAGGAGTGAAAATACAATATAAATAAAATCAGTTTGTTAATGAAAAAAATTTACCGTAATATTTTAGGACTATTGAGTTTTGACCGGTGATTCCTTCTGCATTTTGTACCCTTTTGATGAATCGAATACGCTGAAATTGCCTTGAAATTCTGATAATTATATATTAATTGCGACATATATAATTTTTATACACCTTATACCTAGTACCTTTTGACTGAGAATTACATATTTAAATATCACACACTATAATAAACAAACTCAAGGTCACCTTGATATCTCGATAAAATATCAAAACATCAAAAAACTAATGTTCATGCTAATGTTCATGTTTGATGTACAGGAAATTTGGTTTGAAAAACTTTTCGATGCAACGGGTAGAGTAAATTCGGGTGGTACAGTTAAGTGGTGTCTCAAGTTCCCTCTTCTTCTTTTTCTTTTTGTTGTTACATGATTTTTTTTAAAGATTTCGAGGTCACATTCATTTTTTTTTTTTAATGGAAGCACTCTTTTTTAAACACCTACAATGATAGTCCCTTTCATTAGGAATTTAGTGACTATAATTACTCATGCGCGTATAAACCTTCTAAGTAGCTCCTAGTCCATGTAACAGACACAGAACATTATTATTTTCCATTAAACATTAAAAATTCGCAGTCTACTCGTTAATCATTCACTAATTTTCGAAGCCCCTTATTTGTAGATTTCATACTTAGGCTTTGAAAACAACAAAGATATTCGAGGTGGCAACGTTAGGTGACTCACCCTGTATATGAATTTTATTTAGTGTAGTACGAGAGTAGCAGACCAGTAATCAGTTGCGAATTCGTAATCCTGTAGGATAATCTGTATTACATAATCGAACTCGCGTTACTATGTAAAGTCTACGTTTGCCTTGGAGCCGCATAATCTCCGAGGAATGCAAAGACGGATGCCATTTTCTGGAACGTTCACCTCGGGGCGTCGCGACGCGTGGCGTCTCGCCGATAAAAGGAATTGTTTTCCCCTGTGATCGCGGCACGAGATGCAGTCTTGACCCTTGAATATTTCAGCGGGCACACGAAACGAAACGGCCGGGCAAATTGAATCAATTAATCTTGAATGAAATTTCTCGACGAGCTCTATCCGAACCTTTGTGCTCGTCTCTCCTCTCCTCTCTCTCTCTCTCTCTCTCTCTCTCTCTCTCTCGTCCGTGTTCGATTACCGCATAACCCTTACGTAAAAGCTCCTTAGCAGAACGTATGTTTCCCCGTGTATCAACCGAATAACCGTTTATTTTTCACTAAACAATTTCTGATTGCAACTGAGAAACGTACGCAACCGCGTTAAGCTAGAGCAGTGGTCGGCAAACTACGGCTCGCAAGCCACACGCGGCTTTTTGGTAGGGTTTGCAATCCCGCGCCATTTTTAATCCCGCGCGATGGACGTGGGATTCATTTCTCCAATCTAATATGATATTTAATAAAGAAGCAAATTTTACTTAATGAGGTGATCTCAAAAAATTTATTAACAAACTACAAACAATATTTATTAACAATTCACTAACGATTCGTTAACGCTTCTAAAAACAGGATTCTTGTAAATAAAAGAACTCTGAATCATTGTACTACTTTTGACTACTAAGTTTGCAGATTGACTTCCAAAAACGGGGTTCTTGTAAAGGAATTTGTCCCTCAAAAGGACTCTGAATCGTACTGCTGATATTTGGCTCTTTTGACTAATGAGTTTGCCGACCACTGAGCTAGAGAAAGGGTTTGTGAATAACGAAGTCTGCAAATGCACTTCCACACATCAGGAAACTCTAGTTTCTCGGTAGCACGAGTTGGCAGGTGTGCCCCGCGTTCCTTGACAGTTCGTCGCGATTTGACGAGCCCTAGAGATAGAGGGAGAGGGGAAAGGAGAGATTCACCGTCCGGAAGCGAATAGCATCGACGTGCCATAATTAAACGTCACGAGATGTTTCATCCGAGAGCACTCGGAAGGATTAAAGTTCACAGCCGGCTCTCGGCGAATCGATCGGGGAAAGTCAACGCTTCCGAGCGTTTCCAATCTCGCTAGGCGACGCCTCGCGTCGCGCGACGCGTCGATACCCGTTGATTTAAAAAATCCATAGAACCGAAGGGCAACCTCTCCGCGACGTCTGTAAAATAATGTTCATCGGATCGTCGCCCGCGGATAGGATCTCGTTCCCGCGTCACGCTCCTAAACAAACTCCCACGAAAAAACGTCTCCGAGGAATGTTGTGCACCTCTCTCTCGTCGGGAACGAATTTTTCCACGAGATTCCAGAGCGTCGTCGTCGTCGAGGAACGAAGTATTTTCCTCGCAGGTTATCGGTAATAATTCGACTCGGTTCTGTTGTATAATAAAATCGCGAAGGATGTTGATTCGAGGGAACGGTATCACGCAAATATTGACGGAGCCTCGCTCGTATCGACGCGGATAATGAAATTCTTGTTTACCTCGGACTCTTTAAACGCGACTGGAGAAACGGATCTCCGTGGAAACAAGTCTGGAGCAGTTTTGTTCTCGAAACTAGGCTAATCGCGATCTCAAATAAATTTGAATAATCCTGCGCTTGATGACCGTGTTACAACAGGACTCATTTGTGCTCGCTTTAGCGAAGAATTTACAGGTGAAGGATTTCTATGGCGAATTTCAGGGTTGTAGGACCTGAGGGGGTAAAATCTCATGGAAATCACTTTCACCAACATATTCGTGGCCTTCTTCTAATGCAAGATGATACCAAACACGATATAATTTCGATGAGATTTACTTGTGCAATGAACGATGAAAGTTCTCGACGCAAAGAAGGACAGCGTATGGGAAAGAAAGAGACGCGGAGAGTCGCAGCGAGCCGGCACAGTTCAAAGAACTTCCCATACGCTGCTCCCCCTTGCGTTCGAAACTTTCGTCGTCCATCACACAAGTAAATTTCATCGGAATTGTATTATATTTGGTATCATTTCATTAGAAAAATGCCACGAATATGTTGGTGAAAGTTCCATAAAAAAATAACGGAAAATAAAGAAGTTTTGTCATTGGATTAGTGTGGTCTCACCGATATACCCGAGCCGTATGATGTCATACTTCTCGGCGACCGAGGCCCCTCGAGTTTCGTGGCACCTAAAGGGGGTGCACCCCGCAGTAGTGGGGATCGATCTGGGACATTTACCGGCCAGACATTTGGGACATTTATGGACAAAAATACTGTACCCCCATAGTTGAGCGGGATGATGTCCAAGCCAACGATGATAGCGTAGTGCGAGGAGACCGGATTCCACCCCCGCAGCAGGGGTTGCGAGCCGCGAGGAACGCAGAGAACCAAAGTATCGACCCGGCTAAAGCCATCCCCGCCCGGCCAAACCGACCAACCCTCGTCGGCCTGACACCCTCCCACCACGGCCTACTCGCCTTTCCCGTATTCTCCGTCTCCATCATCGTCCTCCCCCGCATTCCCTCGTCCTGCTTTCCCACCCTCGCCCCGCGACCTATCGTTTTATGGCCGGTAGAACCGAAACCAAACAAATGAACGGAACCGAATCGCGGGGGACAGCGAATCCTCCGCGTTTGCTTTCGGGGAGCCGAACCGAACTGAATCGGGATCCCGAGGGAAAACTAGGGTATCACGGCGACACGCGAGCCTTGATCATGGGACTTTCCGAGTCATTAGGCCAGACGCCTCACGGATCCGCGGAACTGTCTTCGACGCGGCGATATTTCTCCTTCGATGATGCTTCGAGGACCCACTGCTAGTCGGTTCAGTCTGAGTGCTAGAAATTGTTGTTGTTGGAGGAATGAAGGGTTGTTGATGAAGTATTCTTGGGTTCATTGACCGCGTTTGAGAAATTCTTGCTGTTGTTGGAAGACGAAGAAGCAGATGAAGGAGAACGGTGTTCTTGGGTCCATTCCTCCCATTTGAGAAATTCTTGTGATTGTTGGGCAGCCGAAGAAGGAGATAAAGTAGAATGGTGTTCTGGAGGGTTCATTGCTCGTATTCAAGAAATTTTTGCTGTTGTTGGATGATAAAGTAAAATGGTGTTCTTGGGTTCCTTGCTCGCATTTGAGACATCCTTGCTGTTGTTGAAAGACAAAGTAGAATGGTGTCCTTGGGTCCATTGCTCCCATTTTAGAAAATCTTGCTGTTCTTCGGATAATGAGGAAGGAGATGAAATAGAATGGTGTTCTTGGGTCCATTGCTCCCATTTGAGAAATTCTTGCTGTTGTTGGGCAGCTGAAGAAGGACATGAAGTACAATGGTGTTCTTGGGTGCATTGCAGATGAAGAAGTAGATGAAATAAAGAGATAGATGAAGTAATGGTGGGTCCATTGATCCTGGTTGGTTAATCGCCCTGTACCGTTCTGCGCCCGAAGCGAGCGCCAATAAACGTGACGCGTGTAGGACCATCGCTCGACAAGTCGTACGACACGATCGTGTTTGGTACAGCTTCCCTGTGCAGAAGCGTGAACAGTGATTTCGCGAGAACGATCGTCGCCACGTAACTCGACGGTTGTTTCGTAAATTGTTCGCCATATTTCCGCCGCCACTGTTGTCCCGCCCACGCAACAGCAACTTCTCGTGTACGGTAACTTGCCGACGTCTTCGACAGCGTCGCGGGGATCTTGAACCATTATAACTTTCGGATTGACCTCTCGAACATTCTCTTCCATCCTTCTCTCTCCCTCCTATCAGTGTGTTTCAATTTGTCGTCATTTCAAGTTCAGACTTTGGGGGTGATGAATAATTTAGGTGTGCAAGGCTGTAAGGGTGTGCAGAATTTCGGGTCTGCGGGGTTCAGAATTTGGGAATATGAGACTGTAACGAGGTGAACGATCTGGAAATGTAACATGGCAAAGGGGTGGAAAATTCGGGGATGTAGTACTGAAATGGTGTGAGGAATTTAGGGCTGTGGGACTGAAAGGAGTTCAGAGTTTGGGGTATAAGACCGGAGAAAGTGAGACTTCGGGGAAGAAGGAAGAGCCTGTGTAATTTCCAGTTTGTTTTTATCATTCCAATTCACGTTTGAGTTGAAAATTGCGCTCATATAATATTAAAAAAACTTGACATAAGTTCTTTGACACCCATTCAATTGTTGTTAACTATCGAAAAAATCGTGTTTGAAAATTCATCAGGTTCTCATAGGTTTATCCAAAGTAGAATAGGTGGTGCTGTGGCCAGACAGCCAATTAATTCCACAACCAATATTGCAACCATCCGGCACCTCTGGAAATATTCTGTGTGCCATTTTAAACTGTGGTGTAATAACTATAGCAGTTCAAAAAGCGACGTAAAATAAATTTAAAAAAAATATTGCAACCAAGGCCCAACAAGATGCCAACCATAAATGATTTCGAAGGGTCGGAGAATTCGGAGGTGAAAGAAAAACTCGGACGAATCGTGTGTTCGCCGATTAAAAGCGACGCACCTAAGCGCCGATCGACATTAACCGAATTTCCGGGCGAACCTAAACGAGAAGGCGGTATCGTACGACGTAACGGTCTGTCGGGGTGCACCGGAACCAGCCGGCCCTAGGGAAATCATATTGCGAGCTGCCTAGGAGGGCCGCGGTTACCCGCGACCCGCCTTCTTATCCCTACCAGGCCGGCTAATTCCGAACAAAGACGCAACAACCTGCCCTAGCCCGATCGTTAGAACCGCCAGTCCGTGCGCCAGTTACCTTTTTTCAGAGTCGGCCGGGTCACGGTGCTAGAGGCCGTTCACGAGCAGTCGAACGATTAACACCGGAACGGGTGCAGCACATCGTTCCGTCAAAAATCGAACGAATCGATTGGGCTGTCGGGAAAATCACGACTGATTTTCGCAAGAGACGGATAGGAAAAATACCGCGTGACTTTTCCGTCAACCCAATAGCCGGCACCGGTTCAGTGGAGGATGTGGGTCGTCGACACGGCGAACGGAATCGTTAATGCAGCGATGCGCGAGCCGCGTCTCGGTCCGTCAAAGCCCGCGTAGCAACGATTCATTCTTCCTCTCCCCTTTTTATTTTTTACCCCCGCCACCTCTCCTTTTCGTCTGTGTGTCTCCCCCCTCCCCACCCCTCTCCGCGCGACTGTGTATTTTTTTTGTTGTTGCGCCACGCGGCAGCTCTCCTTTTTGTATCGCGGCCGCGGATGAATGCGAAACGTCGGCAGAACTATTGCAGCCAGTCTCGGCTCGCCGCTCCATTGTTCTACATACTGCGCCGGCAGACAGTTGACACGGAATAGCGCGACACAACGATACACGCGACCGAGAGAGAGAGGGAGAGAGAGACTGTTCGCTGTCAACAGAAAAAGGCGAAACAGAAAAAGGAAGCTTTCAAGCGACGACGGGAAAAGAACCCAGGGGGCCGAGGGAACGCCGAAAGCTTCGTCCCTAAGAACGGCCGGCTGGAAATGCCTTGGGGTCACCGTGCGAGGAGCCCCGTGATCGTAAACCCCTTTCGCAGTCTCGCCTTGCCACCCCTGAGATTTAGAAAATCGATCAATCAAGATGTCGTTACTGGATAATCATTTTATCTCTTGTAGAATCACACCGGGACCTCGTAAACTCTGATCTCGGCGACGATCCCTTGCCTAAATTAGTTAGGGGAAGGTGGCTGAATTTAGGTTCGGTGCGCAATTTATTATCCAGGAATGTCTCTTGCCGTACAGCAGAACTGTGTCTAGGTCTTGTGAGTAGAATGAACTCGTCTGGAAGCTAGCGGACCAACTATGGTAGTCATTTTAGCCTGTCCGTCTTCCGCGGAGCATCTCGAAGGTGTATCGGAGTGCAATCCCGTTAATTGGTCCCGATAATGGTCTCGGATAATTCTCGAGAGATCGCAGCGACTCGGGGGCTGGATCAGCGATTATTCGGGGGGCGTTGATTGGCGTCCCGTTTTCCACCCGTGGATTCCCCGGAACAATCGGTCTCCGATAAGGGTGGTTCAATCGAGAACCGTGTCGTGCAACCTGATGGCGCGTACGCATGCACGCGCCGCCAAGACACGACACGGCACGTTTCGCGATCGGTAGCTGCCACGCCACGCCACGCCGGGGAAGTAGGCCGAGTGGGTAACTATGCAAAGTGCAGGAAACACATTTTACGATGCGTCACGTGACACGCTGATCCGACCCGCTGTAAACCCGCAGGTTAGAATTGTGCAGGACGTGCGCGCGCAACTCTCCGGCTAGATGTCTCGGAGACTCGAACCGTTAGCAGCCCAGTTTGTTTCGTCTCTCAAGAATTTCCGCGTGAATCGCCTCGGTCTGAGGTGACAGACCGAAAACCCCTTTTTTGTTAAGAGGGAGGCTAAAACCGAGGGCGAACCCCCGTAAACACCCACCCCCGGGACGTTCAACGGACCGCCCCTCTACTATGCAGTTGGTGCCCGAGCTTATGAAGAATTAAGGGCCTCCACTTTTCGCGTTGCCCTTAGTTCTTCGTCCCTCGAGGCCCACCACCACGCCTGTTTTTGTCTTTCAGTCCGAAAACCCCTGGATAATCGGTAGATAGAGAACCACAGGTTCATAATCCCCTGGGTACCATCAGGGAGTTGGTACACTCTGTACAGAGTTTGTACAGAGTCCCAGAAGGAAGCATCCATCTTGTCTTTTGCGACAGTAGGCGTGGCTTAGGCGTCCCTGGTGGGCGTGGTTTCGTTGCCCTCGGAGGAGCTGGGACCTTGTTGCACAGCGCGATCTCCTGGTACGACTAACCTGGCTCCTGTACCTTCGAAAAGTTCCACTTCGATAACTATTTAACAGGCAGCTACTGGGAGATCCAAGTGCCAACGTCGCTTGGTGGGAGGGGGGGGGGGGGGGTACCTAAATGTTCGCGCTGTGCCTCTCAGATCGGTTGCGCCCGACGGAAGGTTAAGAGTAGTTTTTCCCTCTTTCTGCTTGGGAGATCCAAGTAGGCGTGGTTTCGCGGCTCTCAACGGACCCAGGGCGCTGCCCCTCTGGGTAATTTAAGTAAACGGACAGCCTAAATCCCGTATCTTCTAAACGTTCACCTTCGATCGTCGTCTCTCCATGTATTTCGCTCGGGAAACCTCGGTAGGCGTGGCTTCGTCGCCCTCGAGGAGCCGGTACGACGTCCCTCGGGGCGCATCGTGCCCCCGTCAGCCCCGCACGTTCCCCGAACGTTTCACCGATCGGGGAGTGGTAATCTCGCGAAATAGCATCGGCGCTGATGATCCCACGAGGAAGTTCCTGCTCTGTCCACGCGTACCAGCGTCGTAAACTTGCTGGGTGTTCCGCTAGATCCGGTGGGTGGGTCGTTCGCGGGGTCCGGGAGAACGGGTCCGGCGCGATGGAAGCAAACAAATTGAGATCTAACAGAGAACCGTCAACTTTGTAAATAAACGGGGTCTCTTACGAGGTTGGCTTGCCGGCTTCCGTCGTATATTCAGCCGGCTCCGCGAATTCAAGGATCTCCGGGTTCATAAAACAGAAATATACCGGCGCGGCGTGGCGCGCTAGGCTAGGTAGCTAGCCGGCCAACCAGCCAGCCAGTTCTCGCTCGCCATTCCAGTTCGCCCCGGCGAGCCGCGAGGGGAATCGATCAGCGATAAAACGGGTCGTACCGGGACACGTTTATAGCCGGAGAGAGAGAGAGAGAGAGAGAGAGAGAGAGCGAGAGAGAGCGAGAGAGTGAGTGAGCTGCGGTGCACTTACGGCACACGGTCGCAGGATCCGTGCATGGGAACGTGCACCGAAGCCGGCCCCGTGTATTTAAAGGTATCGACGTTGCGCGCTTGTCGCGGCGGCAAAAGACGCAACGTCGTCGTCGCCCCTAGGCTGCCAGGAGAGAGAGAGACACACACGTTGCCTCGCCTCTGCTCTGCTCTGCTCTGCTCTGCTCTGCCGTGCTCTGCCCTGCTCTGCTCAGCGCTACTCAGCTCAGCTCTGCTCGCCTCTGCTCTTTGAAGAAGGCGGCGCATCCCGCGTCGCTCTCTTGCACGCCCTAGTTGCGCGTCCTCGAGCGAGTGGCTCGATTCAAGGCCGCCGCTGTCGCTCGACCACCGTTTCTGCGTCGGTGGGCTCCTCCGCAGCTTTCCAACCACCCCGCCAGCCCCTTCTCGTTCCACTTCTCTTTTTATATCTTCGTTATAGATCCCCTTGAATTGTCCGTGGTTGGCCTCGCCTCGACGAGCCGAGCCGCACCGCACCGCATCGCGTCGTATCGTATCGCATCCCCCTTAGAACCTCGGCAAAAATAGTCTAATTCATCCGGGACTCGATGCACTGCCTGCCTCTCTCTCCCTCCCCCATGGATCCCCAGGATTCGGCCGAACCTTCAACCTCTCAGAGCTTATTCTCTGGATCACTTCTCTCGATTACTCAAGCGAACTTCGTACGGTGATCAGCGGGCGGCAACCAACGAGGCTGTACCGCAATCTCGGAACAAGCACGACATCGCCTCTCTGTAGTCTCGAGCACAATTGGACCTCATGATGTATTCATTTCTCCATAATCATTCCATAAGGAATGATGGACAAGGATCGTGAAGCATTACCGTAGTCTCGGAACCTGATCCTCATCAGTCTGTTTACGATAAAGTACAGATCTCTTTCGAGAGCGTGGTCTCTGGAAAGAGGGTGGCGAACAACCAACGAGGGAATAGTAGCTGGTGATCCGGAATACTTATTCTGATTGTAAAAAAATCCATCCCGTTTAATGTGAAATCTATGGTTAGACTCCTGGCAGCTTAGGATAGGTAGTCGAACGATTAGGGTGGTCCTGGGAACTCTTAAATTCCCGTTGGAGGCAGTTCGTCTTGTTTAAACTGAAATATATCCGGTCTAGATCGTCTGGAGCCCGTGGAATGGTGATTGAACGATTAACGGGCGAGTGCCGTAGTCTCGAAAGAAGCTCGCACAGTCCTCTCGAATCTGATCTGAACGTATGATCGTTCCGCTCCGAACTTGGCGATTCACCGAGGGAGGGTGATCGACCGATTAACGAGGGAGCGCCTCGGAAGATGCACGTGACTGGGATCTACAGAAACGACGATCCCTGGTCAGTGATAGGATGCAGAGCAACCTGAAACGAAGCACGTGATCAGGGTGTACCCGTGAATCGTGGATCAGGTCGCCCGTGCAATCTCCGCTAATGATTGGTCTCCATGGAGACTGATAAGCGGTCGCCTCGCCCCTTCTCCTGGCAGTCAGACAAAGACGGTCGCGGGGACAGGCATAGGAGAATGCAGGGGAATGCAGGGGCTGCAACGACGCCCGCAGGATGAAACATTAAAGCTGCGTTTGCGCCATTGCGATGCGGCCTGCCTTGAACTAGTTTAGGGAAGGATACAAGCGACGAGCCTCCGCAACACGCCGTCCGCGAGGCTTGACCTTTCGTCCTACCGTTTTCCACCTTTTCCCCCTTTTTCCGACCCGGCATGATGGATGGTGTTCGCCCGGACTTCGCGGTTCAAGAGCCACTCCGAGAATACAAATTTCAGCGAACTACCCGCTCCAGATACATAGACCAGACGCCGCACCGATTCGTCGAACGATGTTTCTTCTCGATCTTCACGTGTCATCGAGAAGCTCCCCGGAAGCGCAGGCTTTCAATTGAATTAACTTCCTGCGCGCGGACTCGGGCACTTGTTTGTGGCTAGTCTTGTGAATTCAGACAAATAGAAGCTTCTGTGTACGACTTGTTTTCCGCGGCCGGTCAGCTTGCCCCGAGACGTCCAATGGCGTGTCCTGTGATCCAGTTCAACCTAAACTCCCGCCAGCCAATCCGGAACCCGATTACAACTTCTGCTGGTTCACCTCGTCGCGTGTCTTTTAATTGAATCAACCTCCTGCGTCCGGAACCGAATAAAAATTAAAACACATCTGAAAGTAGCAGTCTCAGGCATTTGTTTGTGGCTAGTCTTTGAACCCAGCTAAGTAGAAGCTTTCTTGTTCGACTTGTTCGCATAAGCTTCGTCCACCCAGGACGGTCAGCCAGTCCCTAGATGTCCAATGGCGTGTCCTGTGATCCACTTGAACCTAAACTTGCGCATGCCAATCTAGAACCAATAACGTTGTACTAACCACATGCTTTCTGATTGTTCCAGAGGTGCCTTCTCAGTGGTGCGACGATGTGTTCAAAAGAGCACCGGTCACGAGTTCGCGGCGAAAATCATAAACACGAAAAAGCTCACGGCCAGAGGTAAGCACTTTCGACATTTTCCTCCTAAAATAGTCGGGAATCGAGAACGCGGGTTAACGCGGGGCATTAGTATTCGAAATGTTCCGGCATCGTCGTTCGAAACGACTTTACGCGAGCTGGATGCAACTGCAGCATCCGCTCTGCATATTTCATTAACAGCCGCCGACGGGACCGAGCAAAGTCGTGTAACGCGGCCGTGTTATCATTTCTTTCTGACTGTGGAGTCGCGCTTAACGAGCGCCGGGATCGATCCTTCTTTCCCGACTCCTCGATTCGCAGGCTGCTTAAATCGTGCTTAATTGACTAATTAACCCTCGAATCTCTCCTCGGCGAATTCGCCGGTGTAACGCGATCGCCGGCTATATTCGAAAGAGAATTAATTATCTCCGAAGACGCTCGTTGCGTTCCCTGAATTCTAATCAACTTACCGAGGACTCGAAACATCGATCATTCCTTGGGTCTCTCTCGATCAGCCGCCGTTCATCCTGCTCGTCTTCGTGCCGGCCCAAGAGAAGATCCAGGAGACTCTGATTTTCCGTCGCGAGCACTTCCTAATTATTTCTGTCCTGAGGCATTGTTCAGTTTCCCGCGATTGGACGCGGAATTGGAGAAAGAGCCGGGCCTCCGCCGCACGCACACACCGACAACTTAGCGTCTAAAAACAACGAGCGACGCCGTTGTCAGCATGCCAACATTCCATCCCGACCAAACAGTTGCCAGTGCGCGCGGGGCAGGACCGTCGCGTCGCTCTCGGTGGTTCCTCGTTTATTATCGATTTCTCGTATCGTAGATTTTACTTGGTTCCGCCGAAATTCGACGCAGCTCCGAGTGGAACATGAGTCGATGAGACGATTCTCTCAAATCAACCCCAAGTCCACGTCCAAACAATTGTTATTCACGAGCCTGCGATAATTACCAGTTGTATCGATGACAACGTTGTTCTTCGGGAGAATTTTCTTTTCGTCGCCTTGATCCGACATTTGCTTGTACGCCTTCGGATGCGGATGTGCCAGTGATCGATAAATTTAGTATCGGCCGCGGGTCCGTCACCCGAGCAGCTGTACCTCAAGTTTTATTATCGCTATCAATCGATTCGTTGGCGTCCGTCCTAATGCCTCGCCGTGACTCATCCGAGTCTCTCGGATGCTGCAGGGATCGCCAGCTCTATACAACCAGTCTGATTCAGCTGGAATATTAAGACGGATGAGCGTGGACAGGGTGGGGAGCAAGGATTGCCCTACGGGGCACCGTCCTGGCTCTGTGCGGAGCACCAAACCACGCCCACTTAGAAAAATCTTCGTAGGATCATGAATGTACAGAATCAGAATTTCGTAGATCCTCCAGATCGATTTTAACTAGACCTAGCTCCGCCTACAGCCTGAAACCCACGCTCATTTAGAGGACTCCATGGAAAAGCTGGAAGAATTTCCGCAACTTCGTTGTATGGAATTCCTAGGTTGACTTTGAGAAGTTCTTACTCCACGAAGTACTATTCTGACTCCGCCCAGAGCATCATAAACCATGCCCATAGCGCCAGAACCACGCCCACTCGATGCAATTTTCGTGGGAGTCAGAATTTTCTGATCTACCTCAGAGCATATTTAGATCGATCTTGAAGATCGTCACTCAGGACAGTGTTCCAGCTCTGTTGACAGTCGAGAGCGTCAAAGCCACGCCCACGCGGGACAAACCACACCTAAGGTTCGCGAAAGGTCGAATTTCTTCGTCGAATGACAGGAGAGAGGTCAGAAGAAGGTTTCACGGTTTGCCCAGCATCAGTGGAAATTGCCAGCATCCCGAAAACACGGCAACGACCAACTCCAACGGGTTATTCTGCCCACGCGAGAAACAGGATTATCGTGGTTCGGTGAAATGTCAAAGAATGCATCTCTCGGCGAGGGAAACTTTGACCTATGGAGTCGGCGGGGCGGTCGGGGAAACCTGATTGTTAGTCGTGCGAATGACAGGGGGATGGTGGTTGGTAATAATTCACCGGCCGTCAATCCGGTTGTGTCGTGTGCAACAATGCGCGATCGTTCGATTCGATTAACCGTCCGTCTACCAGCCGAAAGAATAATCGAGCGATCGAGCTGCAATTTTACAGGGTCGAGAAAATGAGCCGTGATGCCGCCTAAATTCGGAGTGTGTCGCGGGAAATTGGTCGAAGACGCCGACAAACGGAGGGTGAAGGATCGATGGGTCACTCGCCCTAGGCTCGTTTGATTTCTGCCGCGAATCAGAATTTCAAATGGCCGACGGAGCCTTGGGCAGAGTGCTTGATTAATTATTCCGGGCCGGAAGTCGCCGAGACCGGTGCACCTTTCTTGCGGACTTCCGGCTCGTCTAACCGTGTCCTTGTCTGCTCTGCCAGTTGGCGAAAATTGTTGCAACAATCGCTGGTACTTGGAAAGAAAAAGATAGGAGAGCAACAGTGTCAAGGATTGATTCGTACACGCGGCACTCGATCGCGAATGGGAAACTGATCTCCCCCAAGGAAACCGAGAGAGCCAGCCGTTGTTGATTGTTCCGATTAGAAGAGAAAACCGCGCGGATACACTCTCGCTCGGCTCGAGCCGCCACGCCGGCAAGAAGAGAAACGATCGTCACCCTTTCTTTTTCTCCCGCCCTGCCTCCCAGTGGATTCTTGCCCCCGCATTCTGCACGCGACCCTCGAAAATTCCTCTCGACGCTCGAATTCCCCGGCTCTCGATCCCGATCGAACACGACAGTCGAGGTAAGCAGCTTTCCGCCCCGATGTTTCAGCCTGTTGACGCTGGAAACCGTCTGGCGAACGATACCTCTGCTTTTCTACCCCTATCGATGACTATACACACACCTGGCCAGCCTACATCCGCTCTCTGCTCGACGATCGGCTCGGATTTCGGATGACTCTCCTCGAAATATTTACGCCGTTGGGAAACCAATGCATTTTACTCCGGGAGCATTCTGAAATGCCCTTTGGGGCAATGGCTATCAATGAATAACGTCGAACGAGGAAGGCTGATTGTCTTGATTTCATTCATACCCGAACTCCAAATCACCCCTTAGTAATTTGTCCTGAGGGCAGACAACCTCTTCGACAGGTTGAGTAGGCTGTCTATTCTGTACTCCCTTTTGCAGAGTAGGCGTGGCTTCGATTTCGGAAACTGAAACTTTAAATTGCCTCTTGGAGCGACGCTTTGGGGCACCTAACGTTACAGAGCAGATAGTATGCTTATTCTGTACACCTTTTCATAAAGGAGGCGTGGCTTCCTGCTCTATAATCAGAACTCTACATGGTCCCTTGAAGCAACGCCTCGCGCCAAACATTGTTACAGAAACGGATAGAATGGATTTCCCACTGTGCACTCTTTTGCAGAGTAGGCGTGGCTTCTTAGTCTATAATCGGAACTGTAAATGGCACCTCGAAGCAACACAAACAATGTTACATGGACTTTGTTCAATGGACTTCTCACTATGCACTCTTTTCCTAAAGTAGGCGTGGCTTCGATCTCTCAAAATTTGAACTCCAAATGGCTCATTGAAGCAATGCCTTTCGCGAAACGTTGTTACAGAAACGAATAAAATGAACATCGCACTGTGCACTCTTTTGACAGAGTAGACGTGGCTTCGATCCCTAAACTTCAAGATCCAATTGGCTCCTCGGATTAACACAGCCCGGGTCCGCGTTAAGCCGGGAATGGTGTCGCCCCATTGCGTATCGGGATGTTCCACCTGCGCGTCCCGATTCGGCTGATTCAAGGTGAGCCCGATGCCCCGACCGGCTCTTCCCTGCGCTCTACTCGTTGCAGAAGCGTGCATTCGAACGGTGGCCAGGTTGGTAGGTCAAGAGGTTACTGGAGCAAGGTCGCAGCTGGTGGAAGAGGGTGCAGCCGTGGCATATCCCACGCCCCGCGAAACGCAGAGAGACAGGGATAGACAGATAGAGAAGGCTCATCTTCCCTGCCTACTGCAACTTTTTTTTTCTTCCTCTCGAACCGTTGCCTTTCGCCTCTGCAGAGAAACTGGAGAATATGAAGCCAAAGATAGAAGCAGCTCCACCACCGCCCCGCGTCCCGGATTAATTCCCTTAACGGAGAAACAATCCTTTCGACGTCGCTGAATCTTTCAGCGCGGACTAACCCCGAGCCCTCCTGACCGAATTGCTTCCCCTAGCGGAACTTTATAGCCACCTTAATTATTTCGCTTCGACCCAATGAAACTTCTTTAACGAGCTGAAGCCGCGCGTCCGACGGCGAAGAAGTCCAGTTTGCTCGCGAAACTTGAATTCCAGGATGTTCCGAGTCGGTCGGTTGGCCGGCACGTTGTTTAGAACCTTCGGCGATGGTCGCATCCAGGACACTCATTAGATCAGACTGGCGGATACCCTATCTTTGTGGTTGCTATTCGAGTTACGGAATAGTTCGCCGTGTTGTAAATTCGATGGCGAATGAATAACCTTCGCTCGGACCTCAGGCTTTCCTATAGGGCTAGAAAGCCCTATTTGCCTGTCGATTATTCGGGACTATTAACGGTGTAGTAAATTAGGTAGTTGTTTAACAAGCAGCTAGCAATTTCACTGTGTTGTAAACTCAATGGCGAATAAATTTCCCTAACTCAGACCTCTATTTGTGTGTCGATTACTCGGGACAATTAACGGTGTAGTAAATTAGATAGTTGTTCAAGAAGCAGCTAGAGACTTCAACGTGTTGTAAATTCGATGGCGAATAAATAACCGTCACTCACAAGGGAAGGACCCCAAGTATCCGACTTCGATTTTAATAATTGTTTGTGAGCTGATGGTATATGGATCCCTAATTATGTATGCAAAATATTAGGTGTAGTTACTCAATAGTTTTAAAGATATAAACAATTAAAGTTTGTTGATATGGTAGTTTTCGAAGATCCATTAGCCGTGTAAGCAGGTTGAAACTTTAATCGTTTGTATCTTTAAAGCTATTGTGTAACTACACCTGATATTTTGCATACATAATTAGGGATCCATATACCATCATCTGACAAAAAATGATCAAAATTAAAATGATTAAAGTAGTGGTTCAAGAAGCAGCTAGAAATTTCACTGTGTTGCAAAATTCGATGGCGAATAAGTATCCTTAATTTAGACCTCGAGCTTTGCTATGGAGCTTTCCTAGATATCCCTATTTGTGTGTCGATTATTCGGGACAATTAACGTTTTTATAAATTAGGTAGTGGTTCAAGAATCAGCCAGAGACTTCGCCAAAGCGTCCAGCATATTGGGCGGCGGGTGTGAAAGCAGTACCTTGAGCAGCACGTATCGAAAAATAGGCACGTCGTACATTTGCGAAGAGCGTCTACGGGGTTGTAACCGAGAGCTCGTCTGGCAGGTGGATCGATGATTACCGATCGCAGGTGGAAGTCTCCGTTCTCGTCCTTGACGGTCTCCCGTGGCCGGATAAAAATACGATCTTCCTTGTTCGCACGCGTGTGCATCATTGCCGGACGTCGTCGGCTTTGTGAGCCGAGGGATCGGTCCTTTTGCGTTCACAAGGCCGGTTACTTTGCGTCCGACGGAGCACGAATGTCACGAAAGTCGGCGAATATTCTTCTTCGATCTCTCTCTCTCTCTCTCTCTCTCTCTCTCTTGGCTGTTCTTCATCCCCGGGCGGCGTTACACGGGGGATGTAAACGCGATGGAGAGGGTTGAGAACGATGGGACAACACGAAGGCCGTTCGATCTGCAGCCCTTGATCTCTCGGGCGTGATAAGAATGTCGCAGACTCTCGTGCACCCTGCATTTTCCGATGCTATCGGTCGGAGGGGACGATCCTCTTTTTCTCCTCTCCTCCCCCCTCTCTTGACTCGAGTCCACGTGGCGAGAAAATCCGAGTCGAGTGGGTGTACAGTGGCCTGCAAGAGTTTCGATAGACCTTTCCCTTTCCAGATATGCGTCGCTCGAACAGCTGTTCTTCCAAACGAGTGTCCCATCGAGATTTTCACGATTACCAAACTTTGTGAACACAATTCAAGACTGGAATTAAAAAAGACTGGCATTTTTTGAAAAATTTCTTTCTGCCAAAAAGTATTTAAGTTCCAACGCCAATGCAATGAAACAAGGCTGAACATTCTTATAAGCTAGAAGCTAGAACAATTGAATCGCTTTTAGAGTTCGGTAGGTTTAGTGTTCATTTGAAAACGCTGCGAACTTTCCAACCCACTAAATCACGCAGGATAAGAAAATGAATTCCTCTAATTCATAGGATCAAAAATCGGATCCAGTTCCTTCGATCACGTGCTTCGAATGTCAAGGGACCAGGAAGGGTTTCACGGAGAGGTTTTAATAAATTGCCGAGCGCGGAACGGAGAGCGTAGAATTTTCCGAGTCGCAGACTGTAGTCGCGTATATAATAATTAAATCTCGTTGTATCTCGACGATCTTGGCCCCGCTCGTCCGCCGCATTAAACAACCAGAATTAACGAGCACCTACGACGAGACGAGGGTCCGCGAAGAACACTGGAACCCGACGAGGAGAAGCAAATTGGAGAACGGGGCCACTCGAAAAGGAAAAGGAAAAAGAAAGACGGCTAGGAAAAAGGGAGAGGAAACTGGGTTACCCGACGAGAAGAGACGAGACGAGACGAGACGGTCGATTCGAATCGCAACCGAGCGAAATTATCGGTGAAGAATCGCTCGGGAACACGTAGGATCTCCCGCCGAGAGAACTTTGTTCCGTAATTTTTGCTTATTGGATACTCGTTCCGACTGAATTCTAATCGATCATCCCCCTTAGCGTCTCGTTATCATGCTCCTTGCTCCTTCAGATCCTGCTGGTATCTTAAAAAACGTCGGAGAACCTTGAAAGAGGATTCAAGTAACTCCTGAGGTCATTTGAAGTAGCTTTTCCCTTCACGAAAATGCTCTCCGAGCCTTCGTTAAGGAGTTATGAACGAAAAACACGGACCAATTCAGCGATTTATCACGTAACGTAAAGTCGTGAACGTTTTTCGCTGATAACTCGTGAACGAAGCAGCGTAGAACATTGTCGCAAAGGAAAAAGATGCTTCAAATCACCTGAGGAACCACCCGATTGAAGTTCTTTCTACATTTGCCGATGCAATTAACTTCCACCGTATTCGATATTCGTTTTTTAACAAACCTTGGAGTTACATTCGATCGATTAGACTGCAAGTGGGTTCTCGTTAGTCGCAGTTATGCACATTCGTGATCAGTTATAACTAGAACGCGGATTCGATGCGGCTGCGACAAGATTGGGTACGTGGAATTTTAAACAGCGAGGAGATTCAGACGAGATGCATTGTTTGCGATACATTCAAATTGGAGAAGGAAGAACAACAAATGACGTCGGAACGAAAATAGCACAGAGGGATGGCTGCAGTTTCTCGCGACACGCGCGCAACAAGTTTCGATTCTACGGAAGAATCGGAAGGATCGCGATGAAGATTGTCGGTAGGAGATTGGACGACGGGGGAGCCATTTTCTACGGGATGAATGATCGTTAGGGGGGGCGGTCCCCGCCGGGACCGGGGACAGATTATCGATCCCCGCGATTCTCGAAGGAGTATCGGCGTGTTCCATGGCTTGTGTACAGAAAGGAAACAGGAAATCGTCCTCGAAATGACTCGGCCATCGGCGAATCCAATTTTATCGCGGTCCTTGGTAGATTACCCACGGGGAAACTGGTCGGGGTAGCTCGTTGGGAAATTCGATTTCGCGGTAATGATTATACCCGGCATTGGCTGTCCTTGCTGCCACGGAACTTTCGCGATAAAGCTCGCGCGCGCGAGGATCCACGAGCCCCGCAACGATCCATACAGATTGAACGATACCGGATCGATTGCGATCGCTACGGATTTCCGATTCGGCCGACGAGCTAACTTTTTCCACCGTTCCGCGGTGTCGCGTTTGGCCCAGCAAAATCGGGAAAAACTATTTTATTTAACGGCTCGAGGTCGTAATTACACTGCGGATCTTTATGCATTTATGAAGGAATTGGTTCGATGAAATAGAAACAGTAAGAGATTGGAAAAATTCAAGAATATTGTAATGGTGTTTTTAACGTAACACAGACATTAAGGGACGAAATCAATTTTTATTTTATCCCTGCTTCCCACGATCAATGCAGGATATTTTTATTTTGCACACAGATCCGCGGGATATATAGATAGTAGATTGTAGGTCGTTAAAGCTTTAAAACATGCATTTTAATACCTGAAATATCAAAATGATCTTTATTTTCTGTCGAAAAACATATTTTTTTCGAAATTTTATATGTAGAAGTTTGTAAGTGCTTAAATACCGTTCAACTTTTGTTGGAAACATTTTTTATTATCGGGAACCCTTGACAAATCGCGATAACGGAGTGCTATCAACGAAAAGCGGGAGAAAATTATTTTAAATAATGTAATTTATTATTTTAATTCTCGATATGTCGATCACGAAGCTTATTAATAAATATTAGATATTCATTTTCGTCAGGGTTCAGAAAAGTTGTAACTTTCACTGTTTCAGCATTGAAGTCAGATAAATTCTCGACATTTTGCAAAAAGAGAATTGTCTGGTACGCATCGGGAACATAATTAAAATTTTAGGAATGTATACAAATTTTCTTATTCTTTCAAGGAAACAAAACAGTTCACTGCAACTATAAATGTATTTTCTAAGCGCTATAATTTGGTTGGTAAATTTTGTCACGTACTTACAAAAATTTATTAGATGATTGCATAAGTTCGTGTCCGACTTGAAAATAAAATTAAATGGTTAAATTTTAAAGAGTACACAGCTTCATTAATCAATTATATAGTCAGCATTCTTCTCTACAATTACAAAAGAATGGTGACCATGTAATTTTTTCTTTTACACTCCGCTGTGCAGTACAGTTTTGCGACATCTATGATAATCGTCTGATACTTATTAGAATATCTATTTTTCACTCAATAACTAAACTCAATAGCAAATTTCAACTTAACCTTTTCAACGTCGTTATTTTAACTGATTCTGCAAGAGGATATTCTCAACTATAATTTACCGATGAATAACCATGAACTCTTGAACATTCATATTTCGAGTTTCTGCCAGGTTTTCGACCCCACAGTGCATTGATTGAATCCATTCAAATCCTCACGCATTCATTTTTCTATCAACGTTCATTGCTCATTGAATACATACAAGGTGTGTCACCGCATTCGCGTTCGGGTGAAATTTTAAAGGGCAACGCGTGCCGCTGGAAAAAGCTGGTCGATCGATTGAAAAATTGCCGACACGCTGTCCGACCTCTTATTTTTAAAAGCAGCGAATCCCCATGGAGACCCGCGGATCTAATTAGCCGAATCGCTGCAAGGACGAGACACCGCGGCGAACGGCGTGTTGGAAATAGAGTAAGAAGGCCAGGAGAGAAACATCGTCGGAAAGTTTTGTAAGTTTTATAACGAGGCGGATCGGCTCGCAGCGCAAGTAGCTATTAAAAGGGACGCACTCTCCACGCAGACTATGGAAAACACTCTATAAATATTCGATGAGCCTTCATCGATATCTAATTGTTCTCGCCTCTTTTCGAGCAATTACTTCGAATGTTTCTGCTGGTGTACCGGCATTCCCGAACATTCTGATTCAGTCACGAAGCCGTTTCAATCGATGTTACGTGTTGCTGTTACTGACGACGTGCTCTCTCTTTTTGTTGCAGACTTTCAGAAACTCGAACGTGAGGCGCGGATATGCAGGAAGTTGCAGCACACAAATATCGGTGAGTGATCGTCGAATTAACCAGTGCGAACGACATTGACAGTCCTGTGTCGATGTGTTCTACCAGAAGCGAACAAATGGCACACGTGTTGCACCGGGCGAGTCCCTAAGCCAGTAGATACGGTCGATTTTGGTCAGACACGCAGGCGCGTGCGGATCGCGACGCGACGCACAGTGGACTCGATTGAAGAAGCACGCGACATTTTGCGAAAAATCAACTTTCTAATTTTCATATTATTTACAATTGATTTCTAAATGTCCACCGACCACCAAAGTGATCAAATTAATCAAATACTATAGCAGTTCTAGTTGTGATACACGCATGAAGTTAGACAGTTTAGGAATATCAATTTTCCCTACATAATTTGGCTGTTCATTCTTAAAGTTTCCTGATAACTGTGATCAACTCATTGCCCCGAATTTTTTTCTACATCAAACTGCACACTTTATCGATGAGAAATCGTACTTTTCATTGACAATTACGATATATAACATATTTTAGAGAAATAATGAGCAAAATGAAAATAATCGTTGAAAATTTGTATCTTTGACATGTGCGATCTTTCAAGTCCCACGAGACCCACTTTTTAACACGCAAGGATTTTTTCAGTAAACCTTCCTCTACGTAATGTGACAAAAATTATTTCCTAATTCGAGTCATTTTTCAAGATATTATTGTCTGAAGACAACCGAGTCGCGTTATCTTGTCCGCGCTGAATTCGTCAAGTACGCAGCCCCTGAAAGTCTGACAGAACTGTGTTGAATAGATTTTGCGGCACTTGAAATGTTTATATTTTGCAGTAAACAAGTCAGTCTTTCATCTCTGATATTTTGACTGCGTTTAGTTTGACGAATTCTTTTCGACAGTGCATAAGTTACATTGTGACTGTACTTCATTTTTCTTATATATAATAACTTAACTGAATATGCTACTTTTTATTTTTGTTTATATCTCAATTCCGAGACAATGTCCAATAGTAACAAATTGTTGTCAATAATGTAAAACTTAAACATTTTATCTATTCGCATTACGTAGCGAAAATATTAAATACATTATACAATAAATAATTTATGAAACTGTTTTTAGAACAATTCAATTAAAGAAATGATTAAAAACGGTTAAACAAATGTAAGATATATTAAGTTACAAATCATTGGGAAGGAATTATTTTTAAATAAATTCAGTTGAAATTTCATTGGAATATCTTGGGTAGTTTAAGAGTTATTCAAACATGTCGCGTGCTTCTTCAATCGGGCCCGCTGTGTGGCGTCGTCGTCTCTGAGCGATGGAATTGCGATCGGTCTTCCGATTCGCGACAAAATGGAGACAAATATATGAACGTAGAGGGTAATAGGGGGAAATAGGAATAGAGGGAGTAAGGGTAAGGGCAAGGGAGAAGACGGAGCAGGGAGAACGAAGCTGGACAAGTGTAAAAGCGAATTCGCCGGCCACGGCCGTCAGCCTATTTCCATTCGCGCGTTTATTCACTTTCCTTGGTTTATTGGATTCCAATATTGCCCACTGGTTATTTCCTCGCTTATAATTTCCATCGTTAGCTCGGCGCGGCGCGGAGCGGCAACATCGGATCGATAAAGAGTTTCCACGTGCCCTTTGCCACGCTTCGCGGAATATATTTCCACGACCCGCAACCCACAAAAGCGCCCTTTTAACTACATGTATCGGTGAAAGGCAATTTCATAGTCGGCCAAGGGAACAAGGGATCGACTAAACGCGCAGGAACCGACCATTCTTCACGATTCTCGATCTTTCGGGGAGCAGACCATGCGAAAAGACCGGTCGAAATACTGCGAGAACGATTTCCACTTTCCACGATGCTTTTCTATTCTTTTTTTCGCTTTTTCCGATTTCTCCTCGGTTCGAAGTGATCCACCGGGAAATTACCTCGGAACGCCCTGTATTGTCGGTTTACTTGTCCACCAGATGTCTCTTCGTCGACCTTAATCCCTTGCCCGACGATTTATTTTACGGATTCAGTGATTAGGACTTTTTTGAAGATCGTAATTTCCGGAAAAAGGAGATAATTTATATCTATGTACTTCTGTCTTGACGCGGAGTCAGCGAATAGAAATTATTATCCTTATATATCTTATAAAGAATTCATTTATTTATTATATAAAAGAATTTATTCGAAAGAATTGATTATCCCCAAAGACGCTCGCTGCGTTCCCTGAATTCTGATCCATAGACAGATCTTCGCTGTCTAGTTATAAATAGCACAATGAGTCCCCAATTGCGCTCTTATAAAATTTGAAGTCATTAAGGGATGAAATGAATTTTTATTTCACTCCTGCTTCCCACAATCATTGCAGAACATTTATATTTTGCATAAAGATCCGCTGTCCAGTTATAGCAAAATAAGTTCCCAATTGCGCTGTTATAAAGTTATAAAAAATCTGACATAGGTTCTTCTTCCAGACACTGATTCAATTGTGTTTTATATTTTGAGCTAGCTCATTCTTCCCTCAATTGTAGATCGGAACGGAGTCCGCAAGGTGCCTGAGCTTTATATGGGCGTTGGTTAATGAAAAAAATAAACGGAAAGGGTGAAACTAAGATGGGAGCGGTGATTTCGAAGAGGCTTTTCCGATTTTTCCTCGGTTCGAAGTGACCCAACGGGAAATTAGCATAGCTCGGAACGTCGTATATTCTCTGTTTACTTGTTCACGCCGCGTCGCGGAAACTATAGCCAGCTGCCGGCTGGGAAGTTCGTTTCGCGAACGCGAAAGTTTCTGCGCGACACACGTCGCGTCGGCCCAGCCTCGTTTACGACTACTATAAATCTGACATATGCACGCCGCCGCCTTTCCCGCTTGCCAACGATATTTTTGCAAGCCTCTTGAAACCTTCTGCCGCTATGCTGCCTGAAAAATACGACGCGGTGTTCGCGTATTGTCCTTATTGTTGGATAGGGACGCGGCGGAACTTTCTCGGCCTGCGTGCACAAAGAAATGCTCCTGCCACCGGTACTACCAGGCCCATCAAAGTGGAATGTTGCTTTAAAAAATCGAGCGAGCTCTGTAAATTATAATACACATCCGCGACGGAGAGTTTAGTTGCTCCGAGCTTCTCTTGCCGTATTGGTGAAACGCGCGATAACCGTTTCGCCACTCGAGTGATTCTAAAACGCCACTAAAAACTGCTCGAACATTTCTCAACATACTTGAATATTGAAAAAATATTCAAAACATTGTTGATCTATTAATAGAGGAGAAATCGTATATTAAAATCTTGAATTTTAAAAATTATCCAACAGTATTGAATTTTATCTACTCAATTTTGCTACAAATGCATAAAGATCCGCAGTATAGTGATTTCTATGGGAGTTATAGTTTTCATTTAGTGGGGAGACGTTCATCTTGTCTGTCCAGGAGCGACTTCGAAATTATTCTAAACAGAAGTAATCGATGTATGAAATTGCAACTTTGCTAGATCCTTTGGCAATCATTGAGGAAAGTAATCGTTTGTGGGTCGGTCCGACAGTGTTTGAAAAATCTGGAGGAATATTAAGTCGAGATGCGGAACGAATTTCTGTGACTAAATTGCAAGGGTGTCTTCTTGTGGTTTACGATCTCTCGAGCGTTGTAAATAAAGCAATCCGAGAGCAGCGGTAATTATTAAACGGTTTCGAGGAATCGAGGCATATATGTCCCGTCGAGGATTCGCTGGTCTATTTACGTGTTTTCCGGACGGGGAAGATTGCTCGCGTGTGGAGCTAATTCACTGGTGGTATCGTTGCGCACGCGATCCACCCTCGGCAACGATCGTTCCGTAGATCCCGGATCGACCGATCCCCAGGGAGAAATTCTCTGTTCCCTTCCAGCCTCGGATTAATTGGAATCATCCGAACGGTGATTTAACAAGTTTCTCACGACTGCCGGACTGCTTAAGTGGCCGCGGTACTACGCCTTTGAGAAATTAGCAAACACGACGGTAATATTGTTGGCCGACCGCTAACGTCGCTGCTTCGCCGAGTGACGGTGGAATTTTGTGATTTTTTCTGAAATCTTTTTGTATGATTACATTCCCAAATGGAAAACACTCTAAGAAAAATCGTTATCTTAGATCCTCTCTCTCTCTCTCTCTCTCTCTCTCTCTCTCTCTATATATATATATATATATATATATATATATATATATATATATATATATATATATATATAGATCCCGGGGTATTAGGAAAGATAGGGTTTCACCCCCAACTTAGGGGCTGTTTTCACCCTCTAAATACGCGTCAAACATTTTTCAATACACTGTATCCTGTCTAAACTGCATTAACCCTTTGCACTCGAAGCTTTCTTAACTCGAAAATTAAACATTTCTTCCGACCTAGAATAATTTGATTCTGTATCTTTTTTTCATTTTATGGATATGAAGTTGATATAACACCTGATCGAATACTTATATAATTAGTAATTGATTAGATACCAACGTATTTAATAATCTAAACAATGATCTAACTAATAATCTAAACTCTGGGTCACCGCTCGAGTGTTAACTGTTAAAATGTGTATGTTACATTTCGGTAATAATGTCTCTTGTGAAAATGTTTCTCCATTCCATATATTCTATTCAGTTCATGCATACGAAACTGATGCAATTTACTGGTACGATACATGCATTAATTTAAAATCGTTAAGGAAATAAATAACATCCTGTTTGGTTTCTATTTCTTGCAATTGACGTAGACAATTTTTATATTGCAAAAAGATCCACAGTATAGAATTCACTATACCAGCTAACAAAAATTTGTGGATGCTCCTCAATGAGTGCCAACGAAACTCGCAAAATTGCAATTTGATACATCAATTACTTCTGTTTAGAAAAATTTCGAAGTCGCTCCTGGACAGACAAGATGAACGTCCCCTCACTAAATGAAAAAATTAACAAACAAAACTAACAAACATTTGTGGATAATCATCAACGATCGCCAAACGAATTCACAAAGTTGCAGTTCCGTACATCAACTACTTCTGTTTACAAAGAATTCCAAGACAGTATAATTTTATGGTAAAATAGTTATCGGAAAAGAGCTACGTGGAACAAGCGAAACTCGATGGAATCCCATCGAGACCACCATGTAGCAATTATCCTCACGTCAGTTTGAATCATGTACGGTGTTCGCGAGAAAGACGGAGAGTTACGAGAAAGTGGCGAGCGCTCGTCAAACGAATTCGTTCCCGTTTCCAGTTCGGTGTGTCGTTTTCGCGAGGAGCATAGGTTCGCGGAATAAGCGAAATTTGGCGGAACCGCACGTGCGCATTGATTAGCGGAACGACAACCTTGAACCGGTGTTCACCGCGAGGCAATACTGCGCCGAAACCTGCGCTGGACCCGAGCCAATCGTCGTCGTCGTCGTCGTCGCCAGGGCTAGAGAAATTTCTCGGCCGTGCCAAGTAAGGCTAGACAGGATTTTTCTCTTTTCTCTCGGCTTTCTCGAGCTCTTCTCTATCTTTTTTTCCGCCGAATCCGCGAATCTCCAAGGAGAGAAGCGTCGATCGTGCATTGATTCGCGGAGAGATAACAGGTGCCATCCCTCGTGTTCGAAATAGAAGCGATCACCGTTGAGATAGAATTTCAAGAGACTTCAGATTCGCAAACCTTTCTGAACCGGACTCGCGAGTCTTGGATCCACTCGATAAGAGTCGTCGCGCGAACCAATCCGAACGGGTTCGCTTGGAGAGCGATATTTCATTGCTGTAATTATTCCGCGGGTTTGTCCAGGTTTCGTACTAGGTTGCAAGGAAGACTGCGGATGTTTATGCAACTTCCAATTTTTCTAGACGATTTTTAAGACAGTGGAATGAAATAAAATGTTACTTTCAGTGACAGTAGTTTTTGCAGATCTTATTTTCGAAAAGTTTTTCATTAGACAGGGACGGGTTATTCTTGACCTAATCCTTGGTCGAGATACAGGGCATTCAAAAGTGGGGAAAAAATATTTTTTTCCAATTGTGGGACATTATAAAAGACGAGGGGGGAGAGAAATTTTCAAAAAAATATCCTTCATCTTAGATAGGGCGAGTTTATACTCATTTTATGAGGAAATTTTCCGAAGAAGACGAACATAATTTTTTTAGACATTAGTGACTATAAATAAAAGCGTGGAGCGCCCACGAAGATTACTTCAATATAGTTTAGCGCTATACGCTTTTATTTATAGAGTCACTAATGTCTAAAAAAATGATCTTTTCCTTTTTAGTGCATTTTAATATAAGCATGGTTTTTAAAAAGTTTTTTTATGTATTTTTTTATTACGTATTTTAATCTTACTGGGAGAAACACCCACAGTACGATCTTCTCAATTCCTGGTCATTCAACTCCTCCGAGCTTTCCAGTCCATCGTTCCCCCGCGAATCTCTGATTCTCCGTGTTCCGGATCGCGAGCAAGATCGGACACGGAAAAGCGTGCGTCGATGGCGTTTCGATTGGAAGAGATCGAAAGTGGTGGGATCCTTTCCATCGAAACTCGACCGCCCAGAGTGTTAAAAACATTTTCAATCGTCGCGCTCGCCTCGGGATGGAAGCGTTCCGGCGCGTGGAGCGTGGATGGAATGAAATTTCCCGAGCCCGGGAGGAAGAGAGATTCCGCGCGGCACGGTAATTAATGTTTTTATTAATCGATTGAATGGAAGGGAAATCGGCGGACGAGCATTCGGCGGAACGCGTCCGTGAAAGGACACGGTCGGCCGAGTATCTGCCATCCAGGCCGGTCTTTTATTCGTTTGTAAACGAATTTCATTGAACCGGCGACCTGTCACGAATCCTTTCTCGCGGATAGGACCGAGCCAATCGAAACTGTCACGCTGCCCAACATTCTCTCTCTCTCCCTCTCCCTCTCTTCCTATTTAGAGGCCATTCATTTGGCTCCTCGGTGACTTTTGTTCCGTAGAAACGGCCGGCCAGTCTCCTGGAGGCAATCGCCCAGCTTCAATTTGCAATTCCGCTTTGTCCGATGACAAATGTTATCTCCCCCACCTCCCTTCGGTTTATACTTTGGCAATTTTTTTGGCTTTGTACAATTTTTATTGAAATACGTGGTTGGATAAATATATCAGATGATTGCATAAGTTCGTGCCCAATTTGGAAATAAAATACAATAGTTAAATTTCAAAGATTTGGTTAAAAATTGGTTGAATTAAAATTGAAAAATGGTTAAATTTCAAATGTTCAGTTAAAGATTGGTTAAATTAAAATTGAGAAATGGTTAAATTTCAAAGATTTGGTTAAAAAGCAAGTTCGATCGTCCCGACGTTTATTCGAACCACTTCTGTCGTCGATCTAGCACGGATGGATCGCGAGACGCGGTGCGCGCTCGAAATGTTCGAGCAAAGGCTCTGGGAATAGAGAAGAAGCACCGTCGTCGGTCTTTCGTCCATCGTTTTATCGCGGCGCGTTCCCCTTGCCAGCAATCGTCGTCATCTCGTCTAGCATCTTGGAATCTGGCGAGGGTCGAGAGCACGGCGTGCAGGCAAGACGGTAGATCAATACTCGGGCATCCACTTTCCGCGTTCCTCCATCGTATCTGTGCCCCAGGATCCCTTTCGCGGCTCGTATTTTCATTCCGTGACGGATCAGCCGTCTCTCTCTCTCTCTCTCTCTCTCTCTCTCTTTTCTCTCTCCCCTTGTCAAAATACAACGAGGATCGATGCACGCGCAGACTTCGTCCCTCTTCTTGTTCCCCGGACTCGCAAACTTACAGAGGAAATTGATCGATGTCGATCGTTTCGCTTTCTTCCTCGAGAATCATCTATTCCCGACGCCACCAGACCCCGCGGCCAATCGATTGACGGATGACGGAGGGTTCGACGAACCTTCGAACCTACTGACCCCGCGAACCCACCGGCTTTTCTTTCTCCCTAAACGTGGGATCCCCTAACCGCGTTTGGATAATCGGAAAAATTTCTTTTAGCCTTGTTTATGGACTCAAGGTCATAATATAATCTGAACTCAAATCATGTGTAAGATTTTATAAGTAGAACAGACTTAATTTTTAAACTTGTGCATTTAAAATTTATCTTGATTCAACATCGAGGTCACAAACGCCTTTATAAATATGACCTTCCTAAAGGTATAATGCTCTGTTATCCCTATTTTTCTAATAATTTTTATAAAAATTTCATAGGTCGTTGAATTATGCAATTGAACGTTATGCAATCAAAAATATATTTTAATATTTGACACATTATCTGTCGGCAATTACACTAACGAGCATAACTGATTCAACATACTTTCAGACTCGTTCCACTTACAATTAGATTCGAAGCAAATCGAGCGCACCTTTTCCATATTTTGGGGAAGAACTATACTGAAACCTTGTTCTTCAGACATTTAATTACGTCGGACAACAAAAATTGTGTACGACATACGCAAAAATTTTGAAATCGACTTTCTTCCAACTCTTCGGGTGAAATCGTTTTCGATCCGAAGAGCTTAAAAATCCTTCAAATCCCTACGTGGAAGGGCATTTCGCAATTTTCGGTTCGGGAGTGTGAGATCGATTAAGGCAGCGGGATTCGCAGGCTCAGCGTTTGGATGACAGAATTAAGAACCGATGGCAGGGACGACAAAAGTCGACCGGTTTGTTAAACCGTCCCAGCCGCCGACTCCATAATTCATAAGAAGGGGAGGTTTCTTTTATTCATCGTAGAGTTCCATCGCGTCGGCGTTGGCTGGACGTGACCGATGAGATACCCTAAGGGTGTCCTCTTCCCATGACCCGTTTCCCATCATGGCATGCACCGGCTTACGTCCGTACCAGTCAACAAGTGATACCTATCGATCCTTCTCGACCGTTTCTCAACGGTAACCCACGCACCACGGCCTCGTCAACTTCTTCTCCGTCAACCTTTCTCTCCCTCCGAACCCTTCCATTTATACTTCCCTTTTGTCCTTCGGAGATTTCCTCGAGAAACCCGCCAAGGATCTTGCCGAACAATTATATTATTCCGTTCCGTCGCCCCGGAACTTCCACGCGCTACAGCTTAAGTTCGAATTCTCAGCTTTTCCTAGTAACACACAGAGTTCCCAAATTAAGACCGGGTAGTTTATTACGAAACCTAATCGAAAGCGACAGCCCCGACAGGAGCGAGAGTAAAAATCGCCTGACTTCTACTAACGGTAACATGGTTTGTCCATGGAGTTACGAACTTGCTTCTGGAAAATATTCCACACCGGGCCTTCCAACTCGTGGCTCGTTCTCCCACTTCTTCATTCTACAGTTCATTGACTTTCTTCTTCTTTATTCTAGAAACTCGATAGTTTGAGCTGTGTCTTCGCGAGCCAATGCCCTTGATCTGACGACTCTGGTATCATACCTATATATATATATAAATCAGGCGGTTTGATAACGTTCGAGTCGATCGAATTAGAAAACGAAACCGCACTAACTGTTCGCAATGTTCCCGTGCGATCGACCTCGGAAATCACTCGAAAAAGAAAGTCAGTCCCTCCGGGACAGGGTTCCATGGTGTTTCTCGAAGAAGTTGTTCGACTGCGAAAGCTGTGGTCGATCGATTCGAACTTTGCAAATGGGATCGACAGTGTTCGATAATTGTGGTGGGGTTTGATAAGCGTGACTCGATGGTGTTGGCTGCCGAGAGGGGATGAGAGAGAGAGAGAGAGAGAGAGAGAGAGAGAGAGCCGAGAGTAACCGGCGTAAGTATCGATCCTGGAAGCCACACCTCGACGCAGCGCAACCCCGGAGTTACGCGTTTCCACGATTACGCTCGCAGCCGTGTTCCTCGTGGCTTGGGTTCTCTTTGACGGGCCCCGCGCCTACAATCCGCTCCCATGATTCGTTTTCCTGCAGAGAACACGCCGACAAACTCCTCGCACACGAATTATCCTGGATCCTTGCGCAACGGGATTATAACGGCCGCATAAGGATTGCTTCAATCCGTAAAGTGACAATTCTCTATCCTCCGAAGAGAACAGCTAGAACGATTGGACAACGCACGGCGATTTTCGCGTAGATGCGGCCCCACTTGACATTAATTAAGGCGGGATCGTTGAATCGTATCGCGCTAGATGTCTCTTCGTTGACCTTAATGAACGATCCGGAGAACTGTCGCCGATCGCGAAACGTTCTCTCCTCCGCAACACTGCGTCGAATATTCTCCGCACGATCTACGACGATCTTTTCCTCCTGGCATCGACGGCGCCTAATCCATCGACGGAACAGAATCAACTATAAATGTGCATGTAAACACGAGTGCAACACAATATTGCTCCCGGAGATTCTATTCTCGGCAGAATCGAATTCGAAGAGGCTGTCTGGCCACTGTTCTGCCTATTCTACTTCGGATAGACTCACGATAACCTGACGAACAGACTGCGGACTTTATGCATTTATTGTGAAAACTAAGTAGGTGCAATTTCAAACAAGAGACAGATTAAAAGAATTTAAATGTTTCAATGTATCAGAGTATCAGCTTATTAAGATTATTAAAGGCACAAAGAAATTTTCTGTTTGTCTCCAGTTCATTGTAATCGATGGAAACCATATTTATTTTGCATAAAAATACTACTGATCAATTTTTAAAGGTGATTTATTTGATAGTTAACAACAATGTCAGGTTTGTTAAATTTTATTAGGAGCGCTATTTTCTAATTCTCATCACATTTCTATTTCTATTATTTTCTAGTTACAGTATAATAAGTTTCTTATAAAGTTTAAAAAACCTGCCATAGTCCCTTCTTCCAGACACCTATCCAATAATGTTTCATATTTTCAGCTACTTTCTTTCCGTACAATTCCCAGTGTCGAAAGCTTCCTGCGCCGAAAATTCCACGAGATCCGCCATGTTCCTTCCGCTCCCTCCGGAGGTGTTACCTCCGCGTATGTTGGTTAATGAAAAAATGAAAAGAGCAGGGCGAGACTAACAAAGGAGCGGCCCTTCGGAAGGGTAATTGGTCCGCCGTTCCCCGAGCATTCGGACAAAAATCCGCGTCCCTAATGGCGTCGTTCATATGCGCCGCGCCGGGGCACGGCACCGCGCAATTTGTTCAACGACCGTGAAGATCGTTTGCAGGATACCGCGACAATTTTCCATCACCGTCTTCACGTTCTACCGTTCTGCCTGGTGTGCGCCACTTCGGTACTTCTACGGACCGGGTTTTTCACGAATGAAAAACGCGGAGAGCCCGGGGTCGTTAGGACGGTCGTCAAAACACTCTGTGCCACGGGACCGATAAAAATATAATGTGGCGACATCAGGCGGTCGATTGTTTATGCAAAGATACAGCGGAACGGTGAAACGGAACTTTCTCGTTCGAGGCTCCGTTTCCGAGAAAATCGGGTTCAAAGACTTTCCGGGTTCGACGTCTCTTGATGTGACCGGCCGTTTCTACTTACAACAGACGCTTAAAACATTCTCAACTTCTACTTAAAACATTCTCTACGTTCGGCTCGGCCTTCGAAGCTCAAAAAAATAGTGTCCCTCTACGATCCATGCAAACGAACCTCCCCGAGGCTGTTGCGTCGATAGAGAATTCACTGTATTAACAAAACCGAGGATAACGTTTCGTAAAGGAAGAAGTTATCTCAAATCGCATGAGGGATCATCCTCTTCAAGAAAGTACAACATTTTCGGACCCCTCTGTATATCAACTGGCAAAAAGGAATTGATTTCCATCCTATTCGATATTTATCATGTGATAAATTCATTGTGACAAATATTCTTATTGTAATAATATCTTTCATATTTTTCATCTTTATGTAAATGGATCAGTGAGGATATTATCATTTGTTAACAAATTTCAAATGGTCTCAGGAATCACCTCTTTCGAGGAGGTGCACCATTTTTTAACACCCTGTACATGCGTGTCATCAATTTTTAAACTCGATGGGTTCAAAGCCCATCTTATCCTCCATTCGTAAAAATGACTAAACGACAGGATGAACGAAACGAAGAAGTTCTGTGTTTGGCATTGTATCGATTCATCGACGAGTTTCGAGACCAGTGTGACCCTCGTTGTAGGGGAATCACTTTTGGTCATTTTTGCGAATGGTTAATTAGCAAAGTTAAGATCGATCGATCGATCGGACGGTTCGACTAACAGTTTCTTGTTCCCGGTTTCTGTTGCAGTGAGATTACACGACAGCATTCAAGAGGAGAACTGCCATTACCTCGTGTTTGACCTGTAAGTAGAGTCGACGCGTAACATAAATCATCGATCGGATCGAAAGTTTCTAATCGAGTCGACCGAGAGAGTTTCCACCCCCGCAGACTCGATACGAATCATCCACGGAGTCAGTAGCGGTCGAGGGCAACTTTAATCTAATTTCCATCGGAGTTGCACATCCCTTCCTACCCCTCATCCTCCAGCCTGCTCCGATTCGATCCGATGCGATTCGATTCGATTCGATTCTCCGGTGGTCGGTTAAAATTCGCGTTGGCTCGAATGATCGAAGCCCCGGGCGACACAGGTTTGCCAAAAGCCCGAGCCATCCACGAGGAAATCTCGAAGCCCTTCGATCTCTCTTTTGTCCGCTCCCCGGAGATCAACTTGCCACTCCCATTGCCAATTTTCGCGATTTTCTAAGCAACTTGACAAACTCGGAGAGCCCAACGATCCCCTCATTTTGTTAATAGACGATTGTCTACATCAGTTGCAAAGAACCACGCAGAAATTTCAGAAGGCTAGAAACAATGGTACTCTTACAATGTACAGATAATTGCGCTGTGTCTAACTGGCCCTGTATCAACTTTCCTCCTCCTCTCCCTTACTTCCGACCGCTCGCGGCTCGTTCCACTTAGATTCGAAGCAAATCGAGCGCCCCTTTTCCATGTTTTGGGATTCCGTTTCGATGTTTAACCAACGTGTACAGAGCAACGTTTCCCGGTCCGTGTTTGCAGAGTTACCGGCGGAGAATTGTTCGAGGATATCGTCGCGCGAGAGTTCTACAGCGAAGCGGACGCCTCGCACTGTATTCAACAAATCCTGGAGAGCGTACAACACTGCCACCATAACGGAGTCGTGCACAGAGACCTGAAAGTACGTAGACAGACGAGAACAGTTTGCATTTCGATACAGAAAAGATACACGCCTCCATCTCTCTCTCTCTCACTTTTTCTCCCGCGCCCTCTGCAGAGGTTGCTCCTGGTGGGCGTGGTTTAGTGGCCCTCTGCAGAGGTTACTCCCAGTGGGTGTGGTCTAGTGGCCCTCGGCTCCCGCGGATGGCTCACGGAGCAAACCCCTGCTTCGGAATTTACGGTCTTTATGCAAAATAAAATGTTCTTAATATATCGTTATTCTCTTCAACTATTTACATTCGTCATATAATATTTATTACTAATTAATAAATTAGAATATTTTTTCCATAAAAGCATAAAATTCGCAGTCCAGTGAATTTCTCTGTACAGATCAATATTATCTACAGGACTGCTAAATCCAAATGTTAACCATTTGTAGTTTTCACGAATTAATATTTTATTCCCAACAAGGGTAAGAATTAAATTTCAAGTATCTTTTCCTCGAAAAACCGAATATTCTGAGTGGCCCTAATGGCGACCCACTGTGCTCTCCGAACACCTGTCCTCCGGCCTGTAATTTTGGAACGTCCGGTACTTGTTCCGACGGATTTAAATTGCTGGAAATTCAGTGGAGAGGCCACGTCGTCAAGAAAACGTGGACGGGAGTCGGAACGAGGGGAAAATTAATCCATCCAAAGACGAAGGAAAAAGGAGAAAGTAAGAGAGAGAGAGAGAGAGGGAGGAGGTGGGGGTGGGAGGAGAAAAGGGGGTAGGAAAAGTGGCGTTTCATGAAAAACTGAAAAAGTCGCGCTGTTGGACCAACGATGTGTGTCAAGCATTCCGCGTGTACTGGCTGGTCCAAAAGTCTGTTTCCATTGAACGCGACTCACAGCGCCAAAATCATTAACGCGATAGAGCTTCGGATCTCTGCAACAAGAATCTCCATTTTCCTCGCGAGAAGCTACGACGCGTTTTGAACCGCCCTGTACACAATGCCAGCCGGATTGATCCGCAGCAGGGTCGCGTAAATCCGTGGATGTAAGGCAGGTTGCCACGTATTTTCCGCTTCGAGATATTGTGGCTTACAGTTTCCAGCGTCGATATCGGCTGGGAAATTGTGTGGCATCCTGCGCTCCCACATTTTACACGGGGAAAAAATTCTTTTCCCGTTCATTCTCCGATTATAATCGACGACGCCCCTTTCAGCGAGCGAGCAACATGTTTTCTCGAATTGAAAACTCTTATCGAGTTCGTTGACCTTGCTCGCCGAACTCTCCGGTACGCAACCTTGCCTCGCGAGGTAACTATGATTTACATCCACCCATTTTTGTAATAAATGCATTAAAACCCTTTGGTCTCTCGCAGTCTAGTGATTAGTAGACTACAGATCTTTCTGCATTTATAGCATCTGGAAATTAAAAAAAAAAAATGGTGGAATATAATACTCGATGGATTTTGTTACGATTTTTATTTATTTCGGAACCACAAAAGCTACTAACATTAAAAACAAGATTTCATTTAATTCCATTCACAGTTTCCCCATAAAAATTGAAAATCAGAGTCGCCAGATTGAGACTCGTGTCCCCACTCTTCCTTCCTACACGGTCACGTGTCGTGCATGCGTCACGCTGTCACGTGACCGATACAGACAGAGAGGGGGTAACTTTTTCCCCACATCTGGCGACTCTGCATGTGATTGCCACTCAGTGCTTCGATTGAGCCGAAATTTTCTCTCGCATGCGCGGCGATTTCAGCCTCAGTAACGTAAGCTTCTCGATAAAATGGGCATAGAATTTTAAGAAATTTACATGATTTGATTATGAAAAATGAATGCATGACAAGTTAGACCGAATCGAAGCACTGTTGCCACTAGCAGAAGCCGCAGAGTTCATCGTCGACGAGTCTGTTTCCTGTTGCAGCCCGAAAATCTGCTGCTCGCGAGTAAGGCGAAAGGAGCGGTTGTGAAATTAGCGGATTTCGGTCTGGCGATCGAGGTGCAGGGCGACGCACAGGCATGGTTCGGTAAGTCGACGATGTGAGCATATTCAATCATGCTAAAACTTCTTCACATAAACCGACGGATCCAATTGGATCCAGAAAGAAATTGTTGCGCGGTATCTTAGCCGGGAAATGGATGCGTTCACGGGATTCTTTATTTCCGGCACAGCCAGAGAAAATTCGCAATGAACGCCTCGCAAAGGGACAAGAGTAAGCCCGCTGGCGGCTCGGCAAATTTGCACGACAAATTTGCGCGACAAATGAACGGTGCACGGTTTGTTTAGCGCTCGTTGGAAATTTCCGTTTGAAACGGAAAGGAAAAGAAAGCGGGGACGACCCGACGCGATGCGACGGGTTTACGAATTCTTTCTCTTTTTCCCTCGCTGTAATCTGCTCGTCCGACGTTTCCACGCTGTCGCGATTTCAATTTGACCGACGACAAATTTTCATTCGCCCCCGTTGTCCACCCTCGCGCACTTTTTCCGACCCGTTTAATGCGTCGCATCGTTTTCGCTCCCTCGCTTCTCGCCCCCGTACCGTCGCGCGCGTCGCGGAAAACTCCGGAATAACTGTCTCTCCTTTCCCAAACGGATTTGTTCCCGCATTTCTCAACTATGCTTCGCGCTCGACGACTCTCGGGCACAGTTTCCGGAAAACCTTACAGAAATTTTGCAAATCCTCAGTTTGATCGTCATCGAGAGATTTTGTTTTTACGAGAAATATTATTTTTGCCGGCGCTTCGTGAATTTTTTATTTTCGTTCCGCTGTTTTTACTCGGGACACTCGAAGATAAAACGGGGTCAAGGGGTTAGGAACAATTTTTATAAATTTTGTTTTTGATGTAGTTGTTGCTTCCTCAATTGTTGATTTTTATACCTCTGTTTTTATTGGAGACATTCGAAGATAACGGGGTTAAGGAGGGGGTGGATCGATGCAAGAGGCAGACGGTCGCCGAACGAAACGCACAAAATAATGAATGTGTGAAATGATCTATGATGAAAGGTTTCGCCGGGACACCCGGTTACCTCAGTCCGGAGGTGCTCAAGAAAGAGCCATACGGCAAACCGGTGGACATCTGGGCGTGTGGCGTTATCCTCTACATCCTCCTGGTCGGTTATCCTCCATTTTGGGACGAGGATCAGCACCGGTTGTACGCGCAGATCAGAGCTGGATCCTACGACGTAAGGAAACCGCACCCAACACAGGCCAAAATACTTTGACTTGCTTCTTTTTATATTTCACAAATTTCACGTGTACGAGGTAAAACTCTGTCTCTGACATCGTGCCTTTTCTGTTGACATTGCCAGTACCCCAGTCCGGAATGGGACACTGTAACGCCTGAAGCGAAGAACCTGATCAATCAAATGCTGACGGTGAACCCCAGCAAAAGGATCACCGCCAGCGAGGCACTCAAGCACCCATGGATCTGCGTAAGTAGTCGAACCATTATCGAACCACTCCTCCCTTTCTTCGAGATCCTTCCGTTGTTTTTGCATTCTGACTTGATCTTCTTTGGACTTTAACTAGGATTCGAAAGCCAGGATTTAAACCAGCAATTTTAACTTGACCTTCTTCGGACTTTAACTAGGATTCCCAGACTTTGACTAGGGGTGTTTTCTGCAGAATCATTCATTTACACTCGGACTTGATATTTCGTTGACTTTGATCAGAGTTAGTCATTTTGACTAGGAGTTTTGTTTGACCTTGACTAGGGGTGCAATCTGTAAACTCACTCATCCAGACTTGAATTTAATATTTCTTTGACTTCGATCAAGTCTCGAGCATGTTTTATCTTTGACTAGCGCTCTACTTTGATTGATTCGATTTTTGCAACCCTAACCGATTCCTATCGAACTCCGACTAATCCGAGATCATTTTCGCATGTTGCAGCAACGGGAGCGTGTCGCCTCTGTCGTCCACAGGCAAGAGACTGTGGAATGTTTGAAGAAATTCAACGCAAGGCGCAAATTAAAGGTGAGTGGTTCCTCCAAAAGCCGGTCTAATTAAACGATCTTCCGATCGGCCGGACAAGGATCGTAATTAGAGGACGGTCACGGGGCCGCGGGTTTCTCGATTAATGGAATTCACGGGGAACAACCCTTGTGTCACGGTTCCACGGTTCCACGGTTCTGCATAAACTCCCGGCGACAACTATACAACTATAATATCACGGTTACACGCGAGTTTCGATACTCAGGACGCACGGTGGCCCAATTCTATCAAATGGCTGGAATTAACAGGAAAGTGTTCCCTCAATGTAACTCGAATTCCGAATTTTTCTGAACTTCTATTCTTGTTTGGGACGCGTTTCAAGAAGCGTGGAAAAAGTCCTTTACGATGCTTACGTAATCGATGAACTTGATCCGTTACGGTCCTTCACTGACAACGTCAACCATTTCTTGTTGCATATGAAATGTCCGATTTTAGAATGCGACTCTTATAAAACGTTTCGATCAAGAAATTCTGTTACAGTCTATAGGTTTATTTGTATAAAACATTGAGGTACAAAACTAATCCTTAACACTAAACGTACCACGACCGGTTCTAGATTTTGTTATTTCACAATTAATGAAATTGTAAAGATGCTTTCATAAGAAATGATTTAATAAATATCTATATTAGAGCACACATTATAATAAGAACCGCGCAAAGTCTAAATTAATTAATTTTTGTCGTTTTTATAAGGCAACCACGTGCCTGTTGCTTTTGTTAATATCCTATGTGCAATTTTAATTTAGTTGTATAATTTTACTTTTAAATCAGGTTCATTTCAACGTCAACCAACGCGACTGTCGTGTTTTCCTTTTATATGTCTGGACGAATAACTTTTAACGATTAATTGACTTACTAGTCGTTGATGGTAAAGAAGAACTACAAAATCAAGATAACAATCTTGTACATGAAAACGTGAACTACCATAATATCTTATTTTTACCGTAAATACAATCGAGAAACTTGAAATTTGTAGATAGAACACATTCGGTATAAAATTGCGTTTGCATTGCTAAAACTCGGACATTTCATATGCAACAACCCAATAAATAAAATCCCGTACAACTGATAACGACTAAAATTCTAATCAGATGGTGCAAAAATTCAATGGTGGAAGGATTATGATAAAATAATATGAAAAAATTATTTCTATTATAACATGCAAATGGCAACGCTATCCATGAGGCTAGTTTTCGATCAAAATGAAAGAAGCGACGTCGAAATCGGATTTCACTAACCAGGAAATTCCTGTTACAACGAGCAACCGACAAAGATATGAACGCGGCACGCGTTTTTCGGCGAATTGACTTGTCGTCGGTAACATTGACCGACGGCGGCGGCTATTGGTTTGTTTGCGTATCGCTTCGATGATGTTTGGCCTTGTTAATCAATTGCAAAGCACAACGGGGGCGCTCGTCCGCTGCAATAACGAAACCAGGAAGAGTCTCCAACAGATGGACTGATTAACCGTCGAATAAACGGGATCGATTGAAACGGCTCGGCGTTTCGCGTCCCCCGTTGTTCCCGTGCTCGTTTCGGATCGACAAACTCTAGAAACTCGGCGCGTTTACAGTGCGCAAAATGTCCCGACAGTGACTCGATTACACCCGGAAGAGTTAAATGAAATTTCCGGCGCTGCTGGGATGTCGATCGATCCGACAAAATGGCCGACAACGACAAAGGGAACTCGATTCCCAGTTTCGAAACAGGGGTCTCGCTGGGGGCCGTGTCTGGTCCGATTTCGCACGATCAATCCGATCTATTCCCGTCTCCAGAGAGAAAGATTTCTTAGATCTTTGGGTGTCTTGTATGAGGGAATCTTATTTCTATTTACTTATTCGTTCACGCATCAAGCGAGTCTTCAGACATTTTTTTTCAGAAGAACCACTAAACTTTCTAACTCAGGATTTTGCATACTCATTCGTACTTGAAGTGTGTACGTTCACTGTTTTCTTCAAGTAAATATAGAGTTACATATTTGTCTAGTGCAGCATGTTTCGAAAAAGATGCGTCTACTGTTACCGCAATTCTGGTCTCCCTGCTGATCTTGTATGAAAGAATCGTCGGAGGGCAACGAGTCTCCACAGGGTTAAGATTTAAAGGGACTCGATGAATGGAAATGTCGTCGATCAAGGCGACTCGTGATCGACAGAGACCTCAGAGTCCACTTTCTCCGTGGCAGAGTCAGCGTTCGAGACTCTTTGATCTGGAATTCGTGGTACCCCGCACTCCTCGATCTCCTCAACGCCTGTTGCAATTGTGTAGACTAGTAGAGTCGCTTGAATTGCCGACGGAATCGCCCGACACTCGATCGCGAGTGTGCACGTCGACGGAACGAGTCGCCGCGAGTTCTTCTTCTGTGTCGACTGTGTGTACGTGCTTGTCTCCGAAGGGTAGAGTGTTGGAAGACAATTGATCGTCTCTGCGGTGAACATGACCCTCCGGTCGCCCTGCGAGTGCTTCGAAATAAAAATCGTCGTGGACGTTCATTAAAAATGCGTTTTGCAATCTGATAGGAACGTCGAACAAGTTCGTAATCCATTTGTTCATTCATCAGCATCATTCATTTTAGAATTATTCTTGTTACAAGAATGATTGCATTAGAAATTATTCAGTAAATCTCTTCATTCAAGCACGTATTGTTCTAAAAATTGCGAGAATATTAAGAAGAAATTCGGTCTTGTTAAATAATGTTAATGTTAACCCTTTGCACTCCGAATTATTTTTCAGTTTCGTTGCCACCGTGTTTTATTTGAAATTTACGTCAGAGGACTAATTACATTAAATATAGCTCTGAAGCTATATTATAATGAGCGTGGTAAAAAATGATCACAATATAGTTTCAGTTGCGGGAGGGTCGGCAACCCCGTACTTCCATTTATCGATCAAGTTTCCACCTTTTTTTTCGTGGACGTGCGTTTCGTAAATATTGTACGAGGCAATTAAAAAAAGCGAAATTTCAAATATCGGAAAAATATTCGATTGCCCTCGGTGAAATAAAAACACTGTATAGGTCGCGCGGAACGGTATTATTTACAGGGACTTTTCCCATTAATAATAGAGGTGACAATAGACGACGGTGATTTAGGGGATGAAAGGGATCTATCCGATCGAAAGACGACACTACCTGCGGGATCTCGGGATCGGGGTCGTCCGTCTTCTACCTGGCAGTGATTAAGCGAGTGACGTAATAGGCATTTGCATAAATAACAACTCTCTCTCTCTCTCTATTCGTCTTGTAAACATAGTTTTTCGTGTTTTCGGTCGGATCAATGCTCCGTCCGGAGTCAGTCGAACGGAGGCAGAGCTTCCAATCACGCGATCGTTCCATTAGCAACGAATGTGATTAGTATGTGCCGCTAATGGTGGCTTCCCGACGCAGGGGTTGATATAGGGGATGATTGTGGCCCGATGCGCTCGTTTCCGCGTTTCCTTTCGATTAATTTGCACTGGGAATTGGACTACGTCTTTGGTGATATTTATAGACTTGGAGATCTAGTTTCGAAATATTTCCAACGCGATTGTTTGGAAAAGTAAAACCTGTAGCGTCTGTTGCTAGTGGTCATTACGGGTACTTTACCGGACTCAAAATTGGTACCTTTCTCTTACGAATGATGATGTATTTGGTATGTAATCCAGTAGATTTGTACCCGGCGCGGATGCAGATCGAAGTTTCGATCCTCTAGGATTAATAGTTGAGGAGATATGGTCGTTTAAAGTTGAGCATTTTTGACAGATAAGGGCGCTGTCAAAAATGCTCAAATTTAAGCGACCATATCTCATCAACCATTGATCGTAGAGGATCGAAACTTTGATCTGCAGGTTCTCCGGGTACAAAACTACTGGATTACATACCATATACATCATAGTTCGTAAGAGAAAGGCAGAAATTTTCAGTCCGGTAAATTAAAGAGCACAGCCGTCATTAAATTTCTGACGATTTAGTGATACAGTGAGTGAATATTCGCGCAACACTGGTGAATTGTGAAAAGTGTGACCCAAGCGAGAACTTCAGGGAGCAGCAGGAAAACATGAAGGGGTTGAAGAGCAGATTCTCGTTGCGCAGGCAACACGAGGAACAACCGGCCATTCCCGAGGTATTTGCAGTTTGATCGCGTCCCATTAATAATCAACGAGTCAGTGAGCAATTCTCCGCGTGCTCGTTGTCCGAGCACGCGGCCATTAACAAAAATAAATAAATAAATAGAGCGGAAACCGTAGGGAAACGTCACTGATTCGAAAATTCTCTTGCTCGACTGTCTTCTATCGATTCGAGAATCGTTCTCGATTTCAGAATTATTCCGTTTCCGGAAATCCATTGATCGTCCAGCGTCTCTAGAAGCGAATAGCCGTGTCCATCGTGCAGAGATCGATAGATCAACTCGGTTAATTTGCATCGCGAGCGTCTTTTATCGGAATTGACGCGATAGACGGTATCGCGTGCCGAACCGCTTCCTTTGCATCCCGCAGTCTCAAAGACGAAAGAAACAGCATGTTTTATTCATCCGAGCTCTTATCCGAGGAAAAAACCGAAAGTGTTTTCGCCTCTTTTTCCCCTGTTTCGCGAGGATTCTCTCATTCAAGCTGGGTAAACACTGTTTCGTCCTAACCTGAATATCATTCTTTTATCAAGGGGCTGGTATAGTGTCACTGTTTCTATCAACAACAAAACAATCTGTATTTCAAAACGTTCCAATTATTTTCTTAACTACCACTTGAATTTTCGCAAAGGATAAACTTCGCCTTAAGGGACAACAAATTTTAGACTTTCTTAAATATAACTGCTAGACTGCGGCTGCTCTTCACTTTACCGGACTCAGAATTTGTGCCTTTCTCTCACGAATTATGATGTATTTGGTATGTAATCCAGTAGATTTGTACCCGGAGAACCTGCAGATCGAAATTTTGAACCTCTAGGATCAATAGTTGAGGAGATATGGTCGCTTAAAGTTGAGCATATTTCCAGTTTCTTTGGCGGCGCCCTTACCTGTCAAAATGCTCAACTTCAAGCGATCATATCTCCCCATCTATTGATCCTAGAGGATCGAAACTTCGATCTGCATCCGCGCTGAGTACGAATCTACTGGATCACGTACCCAAAACGTGACGCGTTTCGTGGAGTATTGGTCTGGTACTGGAGAGGGTATACCTTCCTCCTCTGAATCCGCGCTCCTTCCCCTCCTCAGGCGACGGTGGGTTGATCAATTGACAGCGTTCGTAAAGATTTCGGCGAGGGTCTCGCGAAAAGTCGTCTTGGAGAAAATCTTGTGGAGCGTCGGGACGCGGGAAATTAAACGTTCCGGAACGTGCACCGGCTAAATAAAATTCCTGTTAAACGAGTTTCATAGTTTCCACCCCCTGCCCCTCTCTTATTTCTCGTCTCTCTACCAGTAGTGGAGTTTTCATCAGCCGCGATCGAAAGTTGAGTTAATTAGAGCCGCGATACTTAACCTGTTACGCGGCGTTATTGCACCATTCGCCGACTCGAATGAATAACAAAGCTCGAGTTACCCCATTTCTTTCTCTCCCTCTCGCTTGCTCTGTCGCTGTCTCCCTCTCTCGCCCGTTTGGTTTTCGCGAAACCGTTCGCCGCTATTTTTCCCTTTTTCTTTTTTCATTCTATGCTCTTCTCGTCGCTCGACCGCCGCGTCTCGTGTTTCTTGATTGATATTTACGGCCTCCGCTCGGGTTTCTGAACGCAGGCTGCTTCTTGTTCCCGACGCTTTTGATGCATTGCGGCCCGCTGCAGGGTTCCTGCTCGCTCGATTTCTACAGGTCGCTCCAAAGTTGATAGATTCAATGATTGAATTCCTTGGAAGTACAATGTTAAAGATTGTGTCAAGCACATTCCATTGCTTATTAGAATCTTTCAGTGACTTGACAGATTCTCGATATCTACAGGACGCTTCAAAATCGGTGCACTCAACTGTTACTTCATTGAAATGTCAAGGATTTTTGTTTTTTCGAAGTCTAATGTTGAAGATTGTTTCAAGCATTCGATTTCATATTAGAATCTTTTAGCGACTTCACTGATTCTCGTCATTGAAATCAGAGAGGGTGGGCGTAGTTCATCGACAAATAGGTTTTCAAATTTGTTCACAAATATCTCGTAAACCAAAGCCGACCACTAAAAACTCTAAAGGGAAACGTCGTTCAGGAAGATGACCTTGACAACAATCCGAAGTTCATTGAAACCCGCGAGAAGGACCGTAATGAACAAGTTCACCCATCTTAGAAACGATTTCTTCCGTCTTCCTCTAAGTCAGACGAATGGAACAGACGTCGGACGACTTTCGCCGAAGGTGTTCCTTCCACCTTAGATACAACCATCGGTACACATTAATATCAATGAACTTTCCCGTGGTAGCCACCGCGTGTATCGAGGCAAACGAAACACCGTGTAGATTGATACGAATGAGTTTGTCCACGGTTTAATAGATAACGAAGACGAATGGAACCACGTTGTGTACACACGTAAATATATATATATATATTCTGTTCTCCGTTGTTTGTCCGCAGGTCGCTATTCTGACGACCATGTTGGCGACGAGGAATTTTTCCAGTAAGTATGATGCACAGGGTAAGTACCTCCGGCCCTCTTCAGCGCTTCATGGACCACGACAGACAGTACTTTTATCATATATCTCCCATTAAATTTTACGCCCCCTGTCACCCACCCTGTCTTTCTATTTCTGTATCTTCTGTCTTCCTCCATCGTTTATCTCTATCTATACCTCTCTCTTTCTTTCTTTCTTTCTTTCTTTCTCTTTTTCTCTATACACATTCCTGAATTCATAACCCATAAACCAACCACGTTATTCGTCTTGCACAGACACACGAACACTCGCATCATTTTCTTTCTCTTTCTCGATCTCTCTTTTTCTCTATATATATATATATATATATGTACGTGTACATGGGTATACAGGGTGTCCCAAAATTCGTGCGAATCCCGAAAGGGGCTGGTTCCTGAGACCATTTCAAGCGACATTTTCCTTTGCAAAAATGTTATCCATGGCTTTGTTTAGGAGTTATTAACGAAAAACACAGACCAATCAGAGCGCGATCTAGACGCTAGTCGGCCCGGCGCGCCAACTGTCGATTGGCCGACCGTGCCAACTCGCGTCTAGATCGCGCTCTTATTGGTCCGTGTTTTTCGTTAATAACTCCTAAACAAAGCCGTGGATAACATTTTTGCAAAGGAAAATGTCGCTTGAAATGGTCTCAGGAACCATCCCCTTTTGGGATTTTCACGAATTTTGGGACACCCTGTATACATAAGTAGATACATATATACAAGAGAGGATAGTTGTTCATCAGTCCTTTCGTTGTTTTGAAGAGGTGCTTCAAGACGTGGCCGCGCACGCAGCTTTACTACCCTTATTAAGACGTTAGCGTCCTCCAGCGAGAGAGGAGAGGGTGGCTCGCGTGCATCCACCCCCGCACACGGTTTCGCACACTCCCACGCAGCAGAAGGATTAAGTAGAACGAGGATAACGTTCACCGACCGAGTAAACGAATTTCCCTCAGAGTTTCCCGAGGAGCCGGTTAACGGAACGCCTCCGGGGCGCCTTCCGCGGAAAATTCGTTTTCTACCCCCCTCTTTCTCGGAGCAAGAATTTCTAATGGCTCAAAAATCGCGACGGTTCAACCAAAAATAAATAAAACGACGAATGCACTTAGCTCTGGTGTTTAGAATGGAAGTAAACTTGCGTGAGGGGCGGTAACTGTGCTTTTCAATTTGTGGAAAATTCTGCGAGGTAGTCGAATGTGCTGGGTGTCTTAGAAGAGTGCACAAACCAGGGGGTGGATATCTTGCAGAATAGAAAATACAGAGAATACATTATATATATAGAGAGAAATATTAGAATATAGAAATTATAGAAAATAAATATATAAATATTAAAATATAGAATTTATAGGAAATGAATATATAGAAATATTAAAATATAGAAAATATATAATACTAGAAGTTGTTTAAAATTTAAAAAATGCGGTTTGAAGATATGCATCAATTAACAATACTCTGAAAATTTCATAAAAATCTTGGGGAATTGAAAATTGATATAGAAAATCTAAAAATGTTAAAAAATAGAAAATATAGGAATATCAAAATATAGAAAAAATATAGAAAATGAATTTAGAAACATCAGAATATAGAAAAAATATAGAAAATAAATTTGAATATATTAAAATATAGAAAAGAAATTATATCATTTAATTAAATAACCGTTTAGAGTGAAACAAATGAGTACAGTAATTGTAATCAGCGATCGTGGCCACGCGACGAAGCACCGAGATCATTCCCGCTCGTGCCCCGAAGATCTCGAGCCCCCTAGATCCCATAAATCCAATCGATCGCGGAGCAGCGAGGTGAAATGTCCACCTGAAATTCAATCAGAAAAATTCTCTCGGTTCTCTTGGCTAGTTTGCTCCGAATTTCAGCCTCGCTGACTCTGAGCGTCATTCTAGCCGTTCACACATGCATATTATACATACATACATACATATTATACATACATACATATACCCGGTGTACTTCATAGTGGATGCACTTGACTCTCGCACACCTCATATCCTGCAAGGACTGTGCTACGTTACCCAGAAAACTTATTCTCAGTTTGTCTTCTCTCTGTTTCCGTTCCTCCGAATGATTATTCTCTTGGATTTCTTTTTTGGATCCTCCGAACACGATTATTCTCTGTTCGATTCCCTTTTGGATCCTCCGAACGATTCTTTTCGATTTCTTTGGATCCTCCGTTGAATGCGCCTGCTGCGTGGACATGCATAGATCACGTGTATTAGAACACCTGTATTGAATTCTGGGTAACGCGAATCGTCGTCGCAGTGGACTCAAGCAGTTCTAGATATCCTCATAATCACGATCATCGGTCGTTGTGTGTGTTTACTATCTTTTTATCATGCTTCGTCGCTTTCAAGCATACCACGCGATCACGAAAGGAAAGATCAAGATCAAAACGCAGAGGGAACATGCTCATTTCTCACGGTGGGATCGATTCGCTTGCTTGCTCGATCTTTCGTTCGTTTCGACGACTCGTCTCGCGCGCGATCCATGGATCGATCCTACGTTCTATCCGGATCGTTGATCTACAGAGGTGGGGACGGACTATCGGGGATCTATCAACAGAGTCGCCAGACGAGGGGAATTTACTCGAATCGAAACAAGGAAACGGTTACCCCTTCTCTCTCGGATTAGTCACGTGACCGCGGCCGAAGTGGGGGGAATAGCGTCGTAGAGGGGAAAGGTAGAGTGGGGACATAATCTGGCGACTCTATGAATCGCGATTTGAAACCAAAAGGAACCGAGGTATCTTGTCTTGAGCACCGAATCGCTTCGGCAACTGTTTCGGTCCACTAGCGAGAATTGCCCAAGAACCGACAATCCGTTTTTTACCAACCGTGTGCGTATAGTATCGCTAACCAGTCTGTGACTGTCGGCGAAATTCGAGACGCATGTCCCAGACTTCTTCCGTAGTATTCGTGTCCGCGACCTAGAAGAACGTTTGCGAATATTTGTTATATATTTTCTACAGGTGTGCGAGAACCCGAAAATTTTGGGAATCTCGATATTTTTGAGATACAAAACATTCCCGACATTTTCGGATCTCGCACACCCCTAATATTGTCGTAAAAATTGATTCGCGGAATTTTCTAGCCAATCACAAGACAAACATCCACCCGTTTATATTAATTAACCATGCAAAATAGAAATTGACCGTCGAATGATTTTCTTAGAAATTATTCGAGAAGTTCACGACGTTCTCAATACAGTAAAGACGCGTTTACTGTCCAACAGCCTGTGTTCTGCACGGACAGCGATCGCATACCGACATTACTTTTTTATGACTCCGTCTATCGCGCAGAGTTCGAAAGAAAGCCGAAAGTAGAGAAGGACAGCATGACAGTGAAGTGAGTAGGCACTGGACAATGATTGCGTACCCGATCGCAGACAGTAAATGCGACTTTATACTATATTGTAATGTCGAGAACGAATATTCTCTGTCGCTATGATTTTTATTCCATTGTTCTCTTTACCCTGATTTTCCGGAATCATTAACGAAAACAATAAAATGTTTCAGACGATTCCGTCTATCTTAATTTCGTCGGGGTATAACAAACGTTCCGATAGATCGGATATGAATATTGACGACCAGTCCACACGTCTGTGTTATGTACGTTTGTGTATAGATACACACGGAGCCACACGCACACGCAGAGACACACGGAAACTGTAATTTGTATATATCTGCATACGTACACACAAGCCCAGTTGTTAGTTTTCCACACACCCATACACAGCGTTCGCTCGTCCGTCCCCAGTACTAGACATGCTCGAACGAACAGTATTATAATGTATTATTCTGTGTATATTCGTATGTACCTGACGTGTGCTCAAGCACCTCGTGCACCTGCGTGTACCTGTTACACCCTCCACCAGGAGTGTACGAGCAGCACGAAACCGCCAAAACCCCATAGAACGCTCTAGAACCGTACGTTTAGTCGAGTAGAGACGCATCCTGCATCCGTAGACCGGAGTTGGGCTCTGTTTCCAAGTCGCTTCTCGAGCTAGACGTTTTTGCGAAGAAACTTTCCGTATATCGCTTTTTGAGGATAGATTGTTTAGTTCAAAACGGGGACCATAACTGTTATAATCAAAAAGAAAAGTAGTCATAGAATAACAAGTATTTCATCGACTAAAATCGAATTGGTTGCAAATAAGGATTGTAAGTAACCGAAAATTTGTTCTCTTGTTGGTAAATGTTGTCGTTGGAAGAAATTCATTTCGATCGTTCATAGCAGTTATCGATAAGAAATTTATTTCAATCGCTCATAACTAGGCTGCGGATTTTATGCATTTATGAACAACAATTGGTATATACAATTTAAAGCAGTAGACATATTTAAAAAATTTAAGAACATCAACGTATTAATTCCAGTTTAATCAAATAATTAAAAGAAGAAAGACATTTTTATTTAGCTTCTGTGACTTTTAGTATCGATGCAGACATATTTTTATTTTGCATAAACAACCGCAGTCTACTCATACCAGTTATTCGATGAGTTATTCGATCGTTCATAACAGTTATCAATGAGAGAAGTTCATTTCGATCGCTCATAACAGTTGTTGATGAAGGAAATTTCTAATAGTTATTATTAAATAGTACAACTTTCAAATGGTAGACAATCAATTATTTCATAAATTTTTTATTCGTGAAATTAATTGTTACAATCAAAATTTAATGTGACAAAGAAACGCGAATTTTCCGCGAAATTTTCACGAAGATTCACTTGAAAGGGAACAGGCCTGACTCCGCGTGATAGACAGCATACTTCCGGTACACAAAGGCAAGCTCACACTGTCAACCCGACGCGACGTTATTTCGGCGCGACTTGACTGCGATTAGTCTATGTGTATAATAGATTTTATATTAGTTCGCCACCTACATATGTATGTTTACGAGGAGGCCTCGATTAATCTCTCGTGACTATATATTTCTATCTATCTTTTCATTATTATTAATCAAGATTAATCAAGGTGTCCTCGTGCCTAAACGAGACGAGATACGTCGAGAAAACACTCGATGCTCGAAGCACGATCAGGTAGGCGTCGTCGGAGTGTCGACGAGTATATTCGTCATCGAGCCGACTACACGTTCGGTAGAAGTAGAATAGGTCCCGAACGACTTTTTAGCGAAACCACTGAATATATCTATCGATGAAAGGGCACGCGACTCGACTCGAGCTTATCGACACCTCGATCCAAACTTCGAGCGTGTGCCCTCTCGGGATCAATCGATTTTGCTAACCTAACTCCGCGAAACTCCGGAGGGCAACGTTCTCACCGCCAGGAGCGGACGGAGACTGGTGGGGGCCGTGAGCGGTCAAAATTTCGGTCCTACCTCATAAAAAAGTTTCAAGAAGAAAAGAAAAGTAATCAAAAATTCCATACAGTGCAACTTAGGGGCTATATAAATTTAGCATTTTGTTTTTAGATTTGTTCGATTATTTTTTGGAGGGTTTTTTGAAGCTTTTCGGTGATCGGATCGGATCAGGAGCGGATCGAGACGAGTAGGGGCCCTGAGTGGTCAAAATTTCGGCGCTTCCCCCTAAAAAAGAATTTCAAGAAGAAAAGTAATCAAAAATTTCATAGAGTGCAACTTAGGGGCCATAAATTTAGCATTTTGTTTCTAGATTTGTTCGATTATATTTTATAATGGGTTTTTGAACCTTTTCTGTGATTTCCAAGAACTTTAAATATTTTAAGACCTCGGGGCCCTTTGATTAAGCAGCGCTTAAGACCGTTCAATCCGCCCCTGCTCGCCGCGCAAATAATCGATCTCTATGCAGAAACATTCCCGACCCGTTAAGATCGCGAGCCCGTGCTTCTTCGGAAGGAGACAGCAATTTTCTATCTGCGAAGTCCACTCGTTCCCGCGATTCTGAATACTTCTCGCGGAAGTTCCGAAAGAAACGTAATTTCCTGGTGGAAATACAACGGGTCGGCGATGTTCGCGTGCGCTATCGCGAAGCCCCATCAAATAGTTTCGTTGCCGTGTAACAATTTCCGTGAGAAATCCGCCGTGCAAACACGAGACTGGCCTTTCGTCGGCAATTTGTTTCACTTACGCGCTTGGAAACACCCATCGATCCTACGTCTCCACACTTTTCTACTACTCCCGATGGTCGCTCGCCATCGCGAGGCCGCTCGAGAATGTTTCCGACGTCGATCGTGCGAAATCTCGATCTCATCGATCCGCGAATGTTTGTGGAGCCGCCGTTTTCATAGGAACGATACGGGCAGCTCGGACGCTCTTTTAATTTGAATATTATCTCTGGGATTGGACCGAGTTGAACTGTTGGAAGATAGAAGTTCGCTAAATGCTAGCAGTGTTCGGATATTTTTAAAAGGACGATAACTTTTTTAAAGTTATCCAGAAGGCAGAAGGTCTTTCCTAAATTAAGATACTAGAAATTGTTGTTAACAACTTTTTTATGGGGACCAATATTGAAATTTTAGAAAATACATTTTGTAGATCTGTGCCAATTCTACATACTCTGAAAATTTCATCAAAATCGGTCTACGTTGCGATGAACCACAAACGTTTAAAGGTGCTGAAAATTGCGGATTTTCGATCGTAAGGATTTTCGCATCTTCCGCTGAAATTTTCAGAATGTGTATAATCGACACAGATTCACAAAACGTATTTTTTAAATTTTCAACATTGGCTCACATAAAAAAGTTCTAAACAACAACTTTTATCATTTTCTGTGTAATTTCGACGAGTTGCAATTTTTCAAACAATTTGTCCAACTTGTATGATCTGATATTAAAAAAGTTATTGTCCCTTCTAAAGTTTTTAAATATTACTGTGGTCAGAGCTGGCCAAAAGTTTTATCTAAATAAAAATTTCGAATAAAGTGAGTTTAAAACCCACTTGGAAAAACCCACTTTATTCGAAACTTGTATTTAAATGAAATTCTCGCCCAGCTTTGACTGTGACTCGAAACAAAAATTCTCTCTTTTCTTTACCGTCCAAGAGAACGTTGCCGTCCATAATAGTCTAGAAAAGAGGATCTAGAGTTTAGGATACTTGCTCTACAAAAGGCCTGGGCAACTCTTGTCATCGTTTCACGACTCCCACTACCGGTGTACCGGTCCCCCACCGCCAGGAGTTTGGTGGGGAGGACCCAAGAGTGGGGAGAGAAGTCTGCACAAGTTGCCCAGGCCTGCTCTGCAATGTCTCTCGCGTGAAGACGCAGCTTAAGAATTTATTACAAGGAAGACAACTCGATAGTATTTAAGCTGCGTCTCCGTTCGAAGAATTACTCGCTAGTGGATGCACACTGTAATAGTCTGCTCTCCACAGTGGTCAAAGGGAATGCTCAACTTATCTACGTAGACACAGACATAGACACAGACACCAGTCCGACCCGAATAATAATGAATTATCGCTCTCGCCACTTTTTACGCGGCCTATTCGATAGAGCCGATTCATAATTCGCTCTCGAGCTTCTCGCACGTCCTACCGCTTATCAAAATCACTTATCGGATCGTTCCATCGGTCATCTATGTTAATTGTACCAATTATCCCGTTCTGATCCAGGCTCATCTTCAAAGTGACCATATCGTCGACTAATCTGCTCTTCATTATAGCAAGGATCGTTGCTTATATCACCGACTCAATCTCTCTCTCTCTCTCTCTCTCACCGATTCTCTCAGAAAATCTCGACTCTTCGAACTCTCTCTTTCAATCTTCACATCACGATCATCGACGATCCACGATCTAGTGTCGATCATTCGCGAGCCTGCTCGTTGCTCGTGTTCTCTCGCCTCGCAAAGATTAAGATTGTCCACTGAACAATTGGATAATTACTCGATCGTCGTACCCGTTCTCGATTAATTAGTAACCTGTTGTACTCGAATCTCGCAAATTCGCTCGAGTCAAAATCGAATTCTCTAGTATCGGGCACACGATGCTGGAACTGTTCCAGCGAGATCTTGGTGACCGAACAGGCACGATCCAGGACCGTAGATCGAGCTCCCTCGATCGTTCGAGGAGCAAACAACCGGGCCCCCATAAATCTGTGGTGGCGGTCGACACGTTGAACGCATTCCGAAATTTATTCTCGAGCCTGGATCTTACAGATGTGTGTGTATACGGATAAATAGAAACGACTCGATCGTGTCCATAAATTTTGGAAAGAGGGTGGGGGTTCGCTGGATCAAGAAAAGAATTCATGAACCAGATCCCCATGAATTCCGAAGAACGGATTCGCTTTTTCCGGTTCGAGAGAACGCGAGCCAACGATCAGTCGTTCTCTCTGTCTGTTTGTACTATCTCTCTCTCTCTCTCTTCTTTTTCACTCTCTTCTCTCTCTCTCTCTCTATCTCTCTTCTCTATCTCTCATACACACGAACACACGCACACGAAAAGAAAAAAAGAAAACTACACATCCGAGAAAATACTCTGAATGACTGATGATTGCTTTTGACGAATGTACGCAAACTTGTGCGCGAAGTGGGTCGGAGGTGCAACGAAAACACCCTCCATTAACATCTCCGAAATCTCTCGATGATCCCGATACGATATAGAGGATCCATCTGACGGATATACGATAAGCCACAACAACGATGACGCACACGATAACCGAAAACCGACTAGCCACACGCCCCCAGACTGTTTTCTATTATCACGGATCGCTCGTTCCGCAGCGGTTTCCTGGTAACTCGCGATGGCAGCCGGTTGCGGAGATTGCCTTTCGATTGCAGAACCACGCGGGAGGAGTCCACAAGTCCATAGATTTCCCTTAGAGGTGGCCCTAGAGGAGGTCCTGGAGATCTGACTTAGAGGATCCTTCCCTCAATCGTCTCTGGGGATCCTTCTCCTAAAGGTCTCAGTTAGAGGATCCCTCTCCAAGAGGTCCCACTTAAATGATCCGTCTCCTAGACATCCCACTTAGAGGATCCTTTTCCTAGATGTTACACTTAGAGGATCCTTCTCTCAGAGGTCTCTAGTGATCCTAGAGGTCTCTGGTGATCCTAGCACCATCGCTTCTTGGCTAGGTAAAAGACTCGGGCCCATTTCCTCAGTAATTAACCGAATAGTAAGAAATCGTTCGAAGAAGAGTCTTAGTCCATTTTTCCAAAGTTCCTCGGATCTCTTTAAACTCGATGTCGGGGGCGACCCGACCCCCACCCGGAACCGGAAGCTGCACATCGACGAATCCGAGCTATCGTCAGGTGAAACCACCGCGGAACGAGAGAGTCCGTGTTTCCCGACAGTTGGCATGCGTTCGCTTATCCGCCTCGCTTCTTCCTCCGATCCTTGCTATCCTTGTCGCCGGTATTTCTCGATCAGGCGACCGGCCGGCACACTGGGAATGCAAACACACACACAGACACAGAGAGCCACAGACACACAAATGAGCCGTAGAGACTCGAGGTATACACAAGCATGTGCTGCGAGAATGGCCATTGTTCGCGTGTTCCGCGGAGCGTGTGAGAATTCCCGGAGCGCGCGAACACCGCTTGACCAAATTGACAAAACGCTTCTTCTTCGTCTGAACGTGTGTGTGTTTTCCACGGGACAGAAAAAAATGAAAAGAAATAGAAACAGCAGAAACCGACACACGCTAATTACATATTATATGTATATACTGTATACAGAGAGCAGCCTGGCCTAAAATGTCGCGATTCTGTCTCCTTGTCCCGTTTCTATTCCTGCGAAAGCCTACGATGTCTCGGAAACGAGATTCCTGGAGAACACGAGAGCGCACGAAACTACGACTGCACACAGACACACACGTGTCACCGGTTTATTTCTTAACCGATCGGTGACCAACATGTACGAGTATATATTTGATACGCATATACGCACACTCGCACACGCATCGCACGCAGCTCAAGCATGCCGTTTAACAGTGTTTCTCTTTTGCGAACCGTTCACGACGCTTCTGGCACGGATACACGCCAAGCCGAGCTCTCGAGAAGGAGCCATCAGAAAGGTAAACACACCGAGGACCATTTTTCTCCTGGCACCGACGTACGATCTCGTCTTGAGAGCATCGGCCGAAACACGCTCGCCGGTTTTCTTCACTGGTTGATTGATTGACTGATTAATCACGATTGTCTCGCATGCTGAACACATGCACTAGAGTGCTCCCCCGCCTTGGTTCCCCAACGGAATCCCCCCTATCCCTAATCCGTTCTCTGCCTTCTCTCTTCTCTCTACTGTTTGTGTTCCTTTCTCTCTGTCTTTCTGTCTCTGTCTGTCTTTCTTACTGATTTTGTTACACGTCACGACGTGTCCTCGCGCCCCTCCTCGATCTACTACCCTGTCTTGATCTTCAATCTCTCTCTCTCTCTCTCTCTCTCTCTCTCTCTATCTCTTCCTGTGGGAAGACGTCTAGATTTTGTAGATCTTTCACAGACTCTCCTAGAAGACTATAGTTAGCAGCACGATGTCCGACAGGATCGACGCAATTTGGTCAGAAATTTCGGTCAATTTGAAATATTTTTTAACCATTCTGAGCAGCAGGAATTTAATGAAAATTCACTTGATCCTGAAGGACAGCATGACAGTGGAGTGAGTAGGCGCTGGACAATGATTGCGTACCCGATCGCGGACAGTAAACGCGATTTTACTGCAGTATTATATTCCTCTGAAAAATGGCCACATGAAAGTGGCTTGCCCGCCTCGTGGAAATTTCAAGATTCGATTCGAAATGATTTGCAATTCTTTTTAAAAAAATGCATTTACAATGGAAGAATTTTTTAAATTTCACTCACCGTCTGATATAGAATTCTGAGTATTTTAAGTTTCGAATTTCGTTGCATAAAATCCAAAGGCCGGTGATTAAACAAGCGTGTCGCCTAATTGGAACAAACCTCGTGCTCGTTTAATTATCGCGTCGCCGTCCTACTGCCTGATACAGCGATTGGTTACGTCTCTGACTTTCACTCGACGTTTTCGGAAACTGGTTGCGTCGATCCCGATCGATCTATAGTTGGAATCTCTGGCGACTCGAAGCTCAAGATCTCTGGCAACCCCCACTACGATTGTACATTCTACTCGAACCCTTCGCACTCGACAATTCTGAAATAACTGCAAATTTCCACGTAAAACGATTTTCTAAAATTTGTACTCGGTAAAATTTGAATTTGCAGAACTCTATTTTGAGATTCTTTCGTTTGAGTGTGAAGGGTTGATCCTCGATCAGCCAGGCGGTTCTCAACATAGTCTAGTTTGCTCTTCTAGATAGCGGTTCTCAGATTTTCATAAGAACGATGCATCTAATTCACGACTAGCCTGCGGACTTTCACAATAAAATCTATATTCAATCAATTTTATATTTGATTCAATAAATTTCCACTGAAAATGTTTCAATAAATATTTGCTCTCTTCATCTCGCACACGTTGACGCCTTCGCAAAACTCGTGTCTAAAATCCGCAGTCTAGGCAACGATAAAACCGAGTAGCATCAGTTCACTTGCAACGAATGTAGCCAGAGTGTAGTTGGTTTGAGATCGTTCATGCACCTCTGAGAGATCCTGCCTCGCCGATCGAGGCTTCAACACGTTCGCACCGGATCTACGAATCCTACAACAACAGTATGTCCAAAAAGATGTTGCAGTAATTAATATTAAATCCCAATTATTGAAATTATCAAAATTCGTTTATGGAAACAGTGGGATAATTTTTTTTATCGAAGCATTTATTACATGGAAAATTATGGACAATCTTTCTTATATTCCATTTATTGAAATTATCAAACTTCGTTTCTAGAAAAGTGTTAAGAATCCATTTGTTTAGCAAAGACGCGTCTCGAGAGTCTAAAGCAGGCCTGGGCAACTTCTTTCTAGCGGTTTCCCACCACCTACCGCTTACCCCACCATCAACCATTTCCTATTGCCCCATCGTGCTTTGCCCCACGTGACTCGACCTCCTCCAGGAGTGGGGAGAGGAGTTGTGGCTCGCGAGCCGCGAAGTGCCCAGGCCTATTCTCAAGGACGCAAAACGATTTGATCGGGTGCGAACGTCTATGGGCAGACTCTCGCGGATATCGCAGTTCGATTTGCGGATCGAGATGCGTGACAGTTCCCCGGGGTGTGCGATTTCTCTCTTCTTCTTCTTCTTCAAGCTTGTTTTCTCCCTGTGCCGCTTCCAGCACGATCTCGAATCTCTTCTCAAATCCCTGGCGATGAAACCTCGAACGAGATTCTCTCTCTGGAGCCTTTTCCAGTCTGAAGATCGGGACTGAGATCCCTCGGGGATTCTGTGCAGCGACTTTTGGAACGCATCTCGATCGCGCCGATCCCCGGAGACGATCGATCTCGATCGAGCACCCTCTATCGATTCTCCGGACTATTTTTCTCTCTTTCTCTCTATTTCTCACTCTGTCTCGACGTCCTCCGATCCTAGACATATCCTCTTAATCGGATCGCCGCCTCTGTGTGCTCTAATCTAGCTGTGGAAAACTATGTCGCGTGGAAAAAGCTCTCCCTCTCTATTAACCAAACTACCCGAATCCCAAGTGTTCTCTCTTTCGAGATGAAAAATCCTAGCCCCTTGCCCCCAACCACCCCCACGGTTCTCTCTCTCTCTTTCTCCCTCTCTCTCCGTTTGTCTGTCTGAGAATTACACAATTTTGCCAACCATAATTGTCTGCCGATCTCACTGAAAAAACGCTCTGCGTACTCCAGGTCGGAGCACGAAGAAGGGCGACGGCTCTCAGGTGAAGGAATCGACCGACAGCAGCACAACGATCGAGGACGATGACGTTAAAGGTAGGACACCCAAAACCTCCTCACTCTCTCTCTCTCTCTCTCTTTCTCTCTTTCTATCATTATTTCTCTGTCTCTTTCACTCTCTCTCTTTCTCTACCTCTATCTACCTCTATCAGATCATTCTAGCATCCCCGCGTTATATCCCCTTAGGGGAACACGATCCCTGGATCCGCCGGGGATCTACGCGATTTTTCTTTATTCTTTTCAACGCGAGATAAATCCCGGCCATCGAACCACCCAAGAATCACGAACTTTAGGCTCTGGCTGCACCGGGAGAGGTGCCTTCGTCATGATCGCGATGATCTCGTTCCGGAGAGATCGCTGACTATACTCCACTTCGTCGGAATGTAGATCTGCGGATTTTCATGGATCCGAGGATCTCGGATCTCGCTAAAAGATCCGAGGACTTCGGTTGAAATTCTGATTTTCTTGTTTCTCTGCTTTCTCTATTCTCCCTGGTTTCTTCTGAATTTTCTCTGAACAATTGTTGACCCTTCGACTAAAGTAGCATAATGCGATGAGCAGACAGCGAATCTCTGTGCAAAATAAAAATTGTCTACCTGGAGTACCATTGAAATTTATTTTCTTTCATAATATGTTTAATAGGTTGAACATGATGTAACAGTATTTTAAAATTCGGATAAACTTTACCGGACTCAAAATTAGTACCTTTCTCCTACGAATTGTGATGTATTTGGTATGTAATCCAGTAGATTTGTAACCGACACGAATGCGGATCGAAGTTTCCATCCTCTAGGATCAATAATTGAGGAGCTATGGTCGCTTAAAGTTGAGCATTTTTGACAGGTTAGGACGCTACCAAAGAAACTGGAAATATGCTGAACTTTAAGCGACCGTATCTCCTCAACCGTTGATCCTAGAGGTTCGAAACTTCGATCTGCATCTGCGCCGGGTACATATCTACTGGATTACATACCAAATACATCATAATTCGTAGGGGAAAGGCAGAAATGTTGAGTCCGGTAAAGTAAATAGCAGCCTAGAATTCTTCTAATGTTTCAAATTACACTTACTCATTTTTTTCGTGAATGCATCAAATCCGCTGTCCTTCCTTTTCGCAGTCGAAGGGTTAACGATCAAGCTAACCTTCCGTTATGAAAATCCGCAGTTCACTGTTTCCCGAAAGAGGACACTAGAAAGTCTAGCAATAGTTGTTCCAATTCGGTCTTTTCGCTTCAGACTTGCAGCATAAGAGTGCCGAGTGGAGAACTATTAATTCTCGACACTCGAACGCACTGAAAATACCATTATTCAATAATAAACAACGCGAATCTGAACGGTCTATGGCGTCCAATGCAAGATTATGATTTAAGAAGTGTGAAAAGCTGTTAGAAAGAAGATGAAGTTGGAAGAGTTTGTGGAAGAAGGAGCCCATTATCTCTGTACATAACGTGATCAGCGAGACCAGCAGATTCTCGCGTGCTTGTGCCCTACTCTCCCCGTTTCGGCCTAACTGCGGGGTTAGGTGAAACTCTTGTTTTCGGTCCCCTTAGACTGTAGACGCAACGACATCGCGGGCAGAGAGCGTTGCGCGCGCATATCGGCCTATTATTAGAGAGATAGTACACCCGGCTCACGTGCAAATCGATCGTTGGACAATAGCTCGAGCAGCTAAGTATCTACCTCGTTGCTTTGCCTCTTGCCTCGCCCCCTCCTCTAGAACCTGTCTCGCCTTCTACTTGCCCCTGTCCTGTGACTTCTGACCCCGTTACCGAGTCCCATTCTCGTCCGCCAAGCTCCTTGCACAGGGTGCTCCCTCGAAGTCTGTCATGGACATCTGGAACATGTTCGAGGGAGCTGCCTGAACAGTTCAGGCTGGTTCTTGGCTCAAGGATTTACAAGGGATCTCTTTATTCTCTGGTCTCGATCCCCTAAATTTAAGATAAAATCCTTCTCGAACCCGTATCGAAGGGATCGATTAAAATTGTAACGCCTTCGCGTCGAAGTAACCTTTGGATCTAGCAGGATAAACATAGTCTACTCACTACCCTCCCCCAGCTATCATTGTGGGGGGGGGGGTGTAAAAGCATTTCCCCACCGCCCTTAAAAAAAGGATAAACATGGTCCAGCGAGCCCCACGACAATTTTTATTGATTTAGGATGCAAGATGATCCCCCGAAATTTGAAGTCGCTGACCAATCATTTCAGGGTAATATGAGGGTGAACACCCTAAAATTTATATTTTTTCTCGATTGTTAATGAAGATATTAGGATGAAAAATGTAATTGTGAGCAAATTACGAAGGGTAGAAAAATAGGAGACTTAATCTTCTATTTTTTAATAACCTCTTTTTGTATTATAATATTATAATGGCGTAATTTATTTAACAATGTTCCACCAATCCGACCAACTTGAAATTTTCAGATATATTAGATAAGTAACAGAACATTGTTCTTGAATTTTTTGGTAGGTGTCACTGGACAGGTTGGTTGCAACCTCCACCCCTAAGAAAATAATCTATTTTTCTACCCTTTATAATTTGCTCATAATTGTGAAAAAAATCAATAGCTTAATTAACAACCAAGAATAAAGTTAAGGGTGTTTACCCCTTCATATTACCCTTAAAGTGTTAGCGACTTAAAATTTTGGGGGATTATCTTGCGACCTAAAAGAGCATTGTTTTGTACACGATGTCAATAAAAATTGTCGTGGAGGCCGCTTGGTGCTTATCCTGCTAGATCCAACTTTTTGATTAGTCGTGTGACGTTGCTTCTTGCTTTATGATCGTTTTTGGCGAAGCGTTGCAGTTTGTGGTTCAACCCACAGAAGTTGGGAACGAAGGACCAGCCCTGTTGTTCGCGTTTGGTGACCGGAGGTTCGACGGCGTTTCGCGTTTTCCTACGAACGTTTGTTCGCGCGGCTAAAAATACGAGAACCGCCGAGTCCGCTCGTTTTTACGGCGGACAGGTGCGATGAAACGAACTGGTGATACGAGGACCAATCGATACCGACATAAACATCCAGCCATTGTGACGCGGTAATTCTGTCGCTTTGTGAGGCATGTCAGGCGGACACCACGGTTTTTCCTTTTTCTATTTTTCCCTTTTTACCCGGGAGGGACCCTCTGCACTTCGGCCGCTGATGGAATTACCGCACGGCATATCTTGCCGATCGCGTATTGCGGAAACAGTTCGGATTCCGAGCGGCGCCCTTACCTGTCAAAAACACCGCAAATTGCTCAAATTTAAGCAATTTGTCATGAATGCATAAAATCCACAGTCTAATAATGAGTCTGGTCCTCCAAGGGTTTAACAAAATTGCGACTGAAGGTACCGAACTGTTTCCGGCAGCCGATAGTCAGCATCGATATAGCTTCCCTATCGAACGAACCTCCGCGAACATAATCGCCATAGAGTCTCCGTCTAAGTCTGCAATGTAGAGCTTTGCTCACTGAATTTCGCTACAAGAACTCCCGCGGACCTTTGTAGTCGTTGGATGGTGTACTTTCGATCTCTCTCTCTCTCTCTGTCTTTTTCTTCTTACTCTTTCTCTTTCTTCACTCTGTCTCTCTATCTCTATCTCTGCCAAAACGGATAATCACCATCGGTGAATCGAATTGTTCGTCGGGGACCAGCGATGGGCACCGTACCAGACAAAATGGGCACGTTGTTTACACTAGAACAACAAAAGTATCATCACAACAACTGTACGATTAAGAATGGGAAATCCGTCATTTCGACGGGTCTCCGATTGTTAGCGTTAAAATTTGCTTCTGCAAAGTAACATAATCAGTCTGCGGATTTTTATGCTCGAAACTGCGAGAAATTACAATGAATTTAAATTAATTATTTTAGAATTGAATTCACGTTTGGTGAATTTGATTTTCGCATAAAAATTCGTAGGCTAATCAGTAAATTGGGTAGAACAAAGTTTGGCATTGATTCAATCGTATAAACGAGGTTCTACTGCAGGCCTGGGCAACTTCTACTCCGCTGTCGCTTCACGACTCCCACTATCAACTATTTCATACTCCCCCTACCGTGTTCTGCCTCACGTGACTGCTACCTCCTCCTACACTCCAGTGGAGTTTGGTGGGGAGAGGACCCAGGAGTGGGGAGTGGGGTCGTCTGCGAGCCACAAGTTGCCCAGACCTGTTCTACCGTATGGGAAACGTGTTTCCCCGTTTTCCACTCGCGACAGACACAGAGACAGACAACACGCAAACACGCGCAACACCCCTGTATGATGCAAAGTCGATAGAACAGCTGCGCAACCAACGAGCAACAAAAGCAAATTTCCGTGTTTGCAGCAAAACAACGATGCTCACAAATCCATAACACGTAGCAGTCTTCTAGGAACGCACGCTATCAGATAGTAAGTTTCGGGAGAGTCGAAACAGAAATGGAAACTCACTTCGAAGACCAGTCGAATTTCGAGCAGCATCTAGATTTGCAAATTGTAGTGTCTGTTAGTGCGATTGTTAACGTTGGCAGGATTTTTAGATAGTTCAGGTAGGCTCGGAGCTTGATCTAGTCTGTTAGTAGCCATTATTTATTGTGCGAGGATTTTTCTTTCGCTACAGTCAGTGTAAAAGGTATTTGTACACTCTTTAAAAATAAATAACTTTCTTAAAAGTAGACCAAACAGCTTGAAAGATTAATTTGCCATGTAATATGGTCCAGGTGCTGGTCGAAATTCGGCGTGTAAGTCGATGCAGGCTGGCCAGAAAGTCTTCGCTAAATTAAATCGAACACGAACCAGATCTGAAATAAATCGAAGAATTTTTGAACAACACCTTTAGTCATTTCTAGACTGCGGATGTTTATGCATTTATGAAGAAGTTAAGTGAAATATTGGGTTGGCAAATAAGTTCATTCGGTCTTTTAGGCTGGAATAAATCACAAAAGCCGAACGAACTTATTTGCCAACCCAATATAAAATAGTGAAAGATTTAAAGAATGCAAGAATCTTAAATTGTTGTTTTTAATATGACAAAGTCGTCAAGGGATGAAATCAATTTCCACGTTATTCCTGCGTCCCGCAATCAACGGAAAACATTTTTATTTTAACATCCGCAGTCTAATAATTTCCTTTGTAATCCCGACCAGTCGAAATTTTTGCAAATTTTCGTTTCCACGCAGTAAATTAATTGTTCCAGCTGTTGAAACAAATTCGAGTCGTATGATCTGATATTAAAAAAGTGATGGTCCTTTTAAAAGTGACCTGGTATTTCTGTGGTTTACTGCACGTTGGCTACTGCAGCGTCCGGCAGTGAAATGAACATCGACAGACTTTCCGGCCGATCTGATATTGCATCTCGTTGCGAGGTATTTCACAGACCTGAACAGTGAGGGTACGTCTCACACAATCATTCTTCCACCCCGACCTCTCCCTCTCCGTCACTTAGGATCGAGAGCGATTAGGGTCGCGCGGTTTTCGTCGTTGCGATCATCATTTACTCGCGGACAAGTTAGCAGACGTAGAAGGCGTGAGAGCGGAGGAGTCTCCACGTGGGCGAAACGTGGGAGCAAGTAGTACGAGCTCGAATTAGTCAGACACGCGGTAGAATCGTCGTTCGCCAATTCGAGGGCCAGAATCGCGGCGACCACCACCGTCTCTCTCTCTCTCTCTCTCTCTCTCTCTCTCTCTCTCTCTCTACATAAATATAGTTCTATCTACACCTTCGTTGCACGAAGTTTTCACCGGAGAATTCGCGACGTTCGTCGGATAAGGATCTTCTTCATCAGAAAGCGCTGCAGGGTCATCGGATTCTCTTAACTTCTTCAGGGAACCAGTCGTTGAAGAAGTTTTTGTCGTGATTCACGCGTAGTTCTGTTTTGAACCGTTTTGAAGAACGCTGAAGAACCCTGAAGAGGTTGATGACGTTCAACGAAGCGTAGGAGAGCGATTACTATACCGTGGATCTCGTGCGTTTCCTCTGGAGAACTGACTAGATGGGAAACGAAACTGTAAGCATCGGAGAAAGAATAGTTTTTCTCTGCTAAAATTCTCTGATAAACATCTTAATCTGCATGAAGATACGCGGTACAGTAATCGCAGAGATGGTCGATGGAACTTCGAAGGTACAACTTGTTTCTCGGTAGGGGTCTGTACAGATTTTCCAAGGAACTTAGCAAAGTTCACGCGGCGAACTGCGAATAGATGTGCTTTGGTCGAGGAAAGATCGCGCGCGATGGATAGATCGATCGATCTAGCGCACAGCTTTCGCTTCTTTCTTTCAGAGAGCGATCGTCGCTGACGTTTCTCCCTTTCTCTTCTCGCTTAGTTTCTAGTCTGCTAACCGGGCTGGGGCGAGCTGATTCGCTGCTTTTGCTGTCTGCTTGCGTCTGACACTAGAACTACCAAATTGTTTCGTTGCATCCATTATTTGTTGATGTAACTTCCGTTCCACGCGACCGATTTAGAAAACGTTTATTTTGCCTGGGGATCCTACAGTCCGGACAAATTCATTGTGCTGTTATGTTTCGAAAAAGGTTAATGTGGTGAAGCAGGTCCGGGCAACTTCTTCCCCGCTGTCGCCTTGTGACTCCCAGTACCGATGTAGCGGTGGTCCCTCCACTGCCAGTGTACCGGTATCCCCTCTACCAGTGTACCAATCCCCCTACTGCCACTATACCAATTCTCCCACTATTACTAAACTAGTTCCCCTACTGCCAGTGTTCCCCCATTGCCAGAATACCAGTTCTCCCAATATTAATGTACCAGTCCCCTCCACTATCCCCCACTCCCAGTGTATAGGTCCCCACATTGCCAGTGTATCGGTTCCCCTACTCTCCGTTCTTTGCCCCGCGTGACTGCGACGATGCGACCTTCTAATCTCTCCACCCTCCAAGGAGTTTGGTGGGAAGGACTGAGGAGTGGGGGTAGGAGTCGCGAGCAGCAAGTTGCCCAGGCCTGTGCTAAAGTAACCTAGAACCATACAATCACTATTAGCGTTCTGTAGATCTAGTGTTAATAACCTTTACCATAAGTACACCCGGTTGGCAGGTGACAGGGAGCTTTTTCATCGCTCGGAGATCCTTGTGTCCTGAAGAAAGCTCGATTACACAGTCTCTAACAATTTTCTCCGGTTTTTTATCCGGGTCTAGCAAATCTTTGAACAAAAGGATCTCCGCACCTTCCCACGCGCTTCTCAGACTCGCGTTCTCATCGTCATCGGTAGCGACTAGCGAGCTAGAGCGTATTTAGATTAGCTTACAAGCGATCATCGTCATCGGCGAGCAGAAAGCTGTTCTTTCTTTCTCCATGATTTTTCTTCGAACCTTTCTCTCTCGATTCTTTATGTTCCATTGACTGTCTTTTCGGAAACTCGAAACACGGTGATCCACAGTGCACCAGACACTTGTCACAGAAGATACGTCTCCCCAGCACGCTGCTCGTGCCTTGGAAAGTTAGCCAAAAGTTTCTCTCTTTGTACGTCTCTCTCTCTCTCTCTTTCTCTCGCACATTCTCTCTCCCTTTCTCGCTTTCTTTTTCTCTGTCTTTGTCTGTTCCCGTTACCATTTGTGCATCGACAACGCTGTCTAGCCCACACGTGAACGAATCCACCATCCTCTTGACAATTCCTCAGGTCTATACACTCGCGCACATACACGCATACACCCGCACAAAAGAGAGAGACACACACACGATTGTAAGAGTCTCTCTTTCACTGGCACGAACCACGTCGACACGATCTACCGTCACACCGGTGTTATGGATTTATGAACACCACCCTCCATTTCTTCATTTCACTCTACTATATCTCACTCCCTTTCTCCGACTGTCTATTTCTCTATCTCTGTCTCTGTCTGTATCTGGAAAGCCTGCAGCAGCTAGAACCGTTGAAAACGTCCTGCTTGCAGCCTAGAGTCGCATGCTGCATCGGTACCATCGCTTGTGCATGCTGGTGCATTGACCAGTCCCCCGAATTACGATGAAAGAGGCGAACTATGTTGCGAGGACCATTATTCACGCTATCGGTTTCGTCACAGGTTTCTCTCACACTTTCTCCATTTCCGGAACTTTAAAGACTCGCGGTGTTCCCAGTCCTCTTAGACTTCAAAGGTCTCAAAAGTTTGGTGGAGACCTATAGCCAGAACCTCTGAAGCTTGATGGACTCGCATAAAGCTTTCTGATGAGATCTCTGAACTGGATGAGCCACCTGCAAAGAAAGTCGATGAATTTGATGGAACAACCTATAGTGTGAAAAATCGGTCCGGCGATCTGCGATTGAAATTGCACGCGCGTCCCTCGACGTCACCGAAGGAGTCCATAAACCCGAGATGCATCCCCCACAGTCCTAATTTGTCCGGGAAACTTGGATGCAGCTACCGAAGACGCTGGCAAAATGCCCGATCGAACGTGTCCACCGTTGAAACTGCACCTTCCAGCACTCGGTGCCTTGGCCTGTTACCCCTTTCATCCCTTTCTTTCTTTCTTTCTTTCTTTCTCCATCCCCGCGTCCCCGTTTCCCCCTTTTTTAATTGGGATCCGGTGATATCAGAGTGATTATCGAGCCTTGGCTCTGCGGGAACTCGCCGATCGATACCGTCGTCCAGCAATAATATCGCCTTTGTTGCGCAAAACAAGCCGGAATAATTGCGAGAGGGAAGTCGCAGCCGGAGGATCCGCAAAACCTCCCTTTCACCGAGAAAACGAGTCCGCGAGATGAATCTCGGCGAGAAAATCGAATCCGTGAAAGCGCAACGGATACACTCGATATTGTCATTAATTCGCGTTTGGACAATCGTTTCGGCTTTCCGCGAACGGTATCGATCCCGCGACAACCGGATCCCGAGCCATCCCACCACCCTAACTCCAATCTTTATTGTTTAACTTGTTTCTTTATTGTTAATCTTTCTCTTCTTGTTTCCCGAACGATCTATGTCCCGACTAACCCCTTTCTCTTTTTCTCTGTCTTTCTACCTCTATCTATCTCTTTCTCTCTTATTTTCCTTTATTAATACTTCTTCTCCGGAGAAGAAAATCGACGGACCACTTGAGAACTTTAATTTCAGATACGTCGAGAGACTGGGCTACGAAGAATGCTTGCTCTCTCTATATATCTCTCTATTTTCCTCTCTAACTCTCTCTCTCTCTCTCTCTCTTTCTCTCTATTTTTCTTTCTTTATCTCTCTACATAGATATAAATGTATATACAAGTGCTCCGACAAGTATCGCACACCGAATTACCGATTCTCGAAAAATTATTGATGTTCGAGAAAGGGTCGCTTAACCAGATGATTCCTCAGGTTATTTTTAACAACTTTTCTCTTTGCGATAATATTCTCCGCGACTTCGTTCAGGAGTTATTTACGAAAAACAGTTAAAAACATTCAGTGTTTTTCGCTGATAACTCGTTAACGAAGCCGCGGAGAACATTTCCGCAAAGGGAAAAGCTGCTTCAAATTACCTCAGTAATCAGCTCTCTCAAGGAAGTACATTTTTGGGACACTCTGTACAGCGGTTTTGAAGAAGAAATTTTTTACGTGAGTGAATCGTGCACGGATTCGAAGATCGAAGCATCCCCTTTGCGACCACCCCTTAAAAACTTGATGTACGATTTTCGAACCAATTTATAAACAAGAAGAAACAACCAACAAATTATTCGCTTGTGAAAAATTCCCGTTCAAACGGTCGGAAAAAATCGTACTGCAATTTCCAAGGCATCATTGCAAAGGGGAAACTTCAATCTTCAAATCCGCGTGAGATATTTTCCCGGAAAAAATGTTGCAATGCTTCTGCAGCTATTTAAAGCTGTCATATAGAGATCTATGAGAATTAAATGCGGCGATCTTTTTTCTATCAAATTGGGATTGTTTAAACGTCGAGGATTATTGGAGAACTCGGCGAGGCGATAGTTTTCGGAGCCGCTGTATATGATCTGGCGTGTTAAGTTTACGTTAGAGATTAATAAGTATAGCACGGTTTAACGTCGACGCAGCCAGAGTGTCGTCTCTGTGGATTAGCTGGAACTCCGTTGGCGATCTCGAGACGAGAGGATCTCGCATTGACCGGAATATTCACTTGGACCTACAATATATATTAGTCGATGTTCTCGTGCTTTCAGTGTTTCGGCTTCAGTGTTAACCGGTGTCCTCTCGAGATTTACTGTTGATCCACTGGGAATTTATCTTCGGAGATAGTCTACTCTGTCGATTGTGATTGTCCCTTCGGTGCTCGCTTTTTAACCCCTTGCTTCGCTATCGAAATTTCTTTGCCGTTCTCTGTCTTCCCGGAAGAGAAAAGCATTATCTAGATAAGACACATTTGTACACATACTCGTCACACTTATAAATGCTTCAGAAAATGAAAGAAAAATCGATTTTTTCAAGATGGGACCACAAATTTTGGACTTTTTAACATGTAATCCTGTAAATTTTTATCAGACAGTGCCATAAATCCAGGTTCTAACTTTAGGGATGCACTGGTTCGAAAGTTATGCGTGTTTAAAGTTTAAAGTTTAAAGATTTTAAGGATTCTCGAGAAGCAAGGAACTTGAAACACGGATAACTTTCGAACCAGTCAATTCTTAGCGTTACAACTTGGATTTTTGGAATTTCCTCATCGAAATCTACAGGATTAAATTTTAAAAAGTCTAAAATTTCTTGTCCCGTAAGCTGAAGTTCAGTTGAAGACCAGAATACCGCTTTCTCGATAGCTGGAACGGTGCATATCCTATTATTATCAGAATTTCATCTTCGATTTCGATCGTCGTTTCGTATCCATAGATTTTAGCAAGGGGTTAACAAAAACTTCCGGAGTCCAGCTATTTTACATTGAAATTCCGCGCGATCTTCGAACGTACCGCGAAGATTCGACCGCGAGGAACGAACGCGATAGCTCCCTCTAACTTATCATAGTGATCGAACGATTTCCGATCGCCGAAAGCAACGCGTACGTACAGATTGTTGCGTCTCCGAGCACTGCACAATTATCTCGTTAAATTCTTCCAAGAATTACACTTCGACGCTGAACAAATAAATCCATGAATTTCTATGGAAGCTGAAAGGCTAATTGTCACCTTGATTGCTCATATCCACATCCGAGTATAATGGGAATCATTATTTGCCCACTTAAAACATCTATGTAGTATGAAATAATATTTGTTTCAAGACAGACATTTAACATGCGTTCGAATGTGTTCAAGTATATACAGTCGGTGTAAAATATTAGTACACCTCTTAAAAACAAATAACTTCTTTTTTATAATTGTACCAAACGACCTGATTTTTTTTATAATCAATTAGAAGGTTTACGAAATGATATGGAAAAATGATTTTCCAAAAATTATAATTTACAAGGTTACACGCAGAAATAAAAAGGGCATTTTTTAAAACTTTTTTATTCGGGTCCTTAATGAAAATTTATAATATATATTTTGTAGATCTATGTTATTTATACACATGTACGCAAGGAAAAACGACACGCATCGAAAGATGTACGATTCTGCGGATTTTTGTAAAACTACGATTTTCACCAATTTCAATCGCTTATAACTCGTGTGTATGTTAATCGATTTCGATGAAATTTTCTACATGTGTATAAATAACATAGACCTACAAAATATATATTATAAATTCAAGGTGGTAGTCAGTATTTTACAGAAAAATTGGCAGAGTCGTATTTCCATGGACACTCGGTGTTCGCAACAATCCGTGCGTATGCGAATCGAACTAAACTAGAGTAAAATTTAAAAAAAACGAACACTGTCGCATATCCGTATACGTGATGTGTATGTGTGTATGTTGTACAGAGGATAAGAAGGGCGGCGTCGACCGGAGCAGCACGGTCATTGCCAAAGAACCCGAAGGTAAACTAGCAGAAATCGGAGGTGTAGAAACGCCGAGAGCGTTTCGCACGCCTCCTCTTCCATCTGTGATACATTCGTAACCACCTGTGTATATCTGTATCCCCGTCTCTATACATGTATACAATATGCGTACTTACATGTGTGTCACGTGTAAACGTCCTCCGGTCAGGCTTCTCCCATTGCGCGCGACACGTGACCGGAAGTCCTCCGGTTTTCGCGTCGATCCTCCATCTTCTGCCTCCATTTTCGCGTTTTAATTAATTTTTTTGTTTTAATTCATCCGGACTCTGTCAATTTCTTCGCGAAGATGCACGATTAATTTGTCCGAGCTTAATCATGAAGAAATTGAAGATCACGGTGAATATAATATGATGTCTTATGCTAATTAATATGATTATATATATAGAAGTATATATTAATATAAAGTAATATATATTAAAAATATATAGTAATATAATATGATATATTAATATTATATAGGTTGAATCACGAATCGTGATCAGTAGAGATTACTCTGTTATTAGCAGTCCGATCGAAAATGTTTTTATCATGTATAGCATGGTTTCAAGAGAGCTATTCACGCGATTATGGCAAATTTTTCGTCAACTCTTTTCTTAATAATTTTTCAAGGTCACCTTCAATTTTTTGCAAGTACACCCATAACTTTCTTACGCCTATTTGTTAGAGGATTTCAAGGCGAATTCGGAAACGTATCATAGCATTAAAAAAATTGCAAAAAAGTTTGAAAAAAATTGCTTTCTTAATTTTTTTTTTCGAAAACTTTGCTACAATCACGTGAAAGTTCTTTTGAAACCATGTATATGTGATAAAAACATTTTCGATGTTAATAAACATTTTAATAAACAATTCTGACAGCTAATAAACAGCTAATAAAGAGTAATCTCTGCTGATCATGATTCGTGATTCACCCTCAATATAAAAATATATATTAATATAATATGTATTACTATAATAATATACATTATATGTAGACTGCAGATCATTATCCAAATTAAAAAATGTTTGCATTGATTGCAGGACACAGGAGCCAAATAAAAATTGTATTCTTCTTTTAATTATCCTATCAAGCTGAAATTAATACACTGATGTCCTTAAATCTTCTTAATTCGTCCACTGCTTTAAATTGTACGTGTCCATTTTCGTCATAAATGCATAAAATCCGCAGTCTAATTATATGTATATAAAAATATATATTACTATAATATAATATCTATTAATATAATACAATATATACATATATTATGCGTACACAAAGATATAATATATAAAATCGTCCCCGAAGAGATCAAAGAGGTTAGAGGTACCAGACGCGCGCGGTTGCCATTGGTCTATTTGTTTCTCGAGACCGGAAATGGGAGAAGTCGATTGTCGAGGGGAGCTCAGTGACGAGCTTCGAGCCGAGCTTTTGCACCCTGTCTGTTTCAGCTTCCGCTAACTCGTACCTAGGATTTACCGTCTCTCTCCAGTCTCCTCTCGATCCGCGCGCCTAACAGAATGTCGTGCGACGGTCGCGAAAGTGCGCCGAGCGTTTCTCCCGAATCTCGGTCTGCGAGCGACCGTGCATCTGTGGATCCGATCCAGAATCCCCGGTAAAAATCGATCGGAGAGGAAAAAACACACTATCACCTAGCTATTTATGTCACGATGATGACGTATCTCCGCGTTGTGCCGCGTTTATGCGAATAGACGACGACATCATCGATAGGTAGAGGTAGCGACGGTCAGGTGAGCAAGTTGGCAGCCTGATCTCTCGATGGCGGCGCTTGTGGACTCCGTTCGCTGTCAACGGAAATACCTGAGCCGCTTGGCACCGCTTTGGAAATAGATTGGCAGCAGTTCGCGACGAGCGGCCAGACATCGCTCGACTCTCGCTCTACTCTCGCTCGATCTTCGATTTTTCTTCCTCCGTTTCTTTCTCTTTCGACCGACGCGCGACGGGGTTGAAGCAAAAGGGGGCGGAACCCATTGCTCTTGACGGAGCGACGCGGAAGTCCTTTCTTCAGCCAGGTTTTCTATACCCTCTTCCCATCCGACTTCCTTTTGCTTTCATTCCCGTCGGCGCGGCGAGGGGAAAACGAGTGAGCGACCCCGGTAGTGATAACACACGCGATTCGGAGGGATAGCCGTGGTCATAGTCCTCGGAATGTCGGCCACCGCCAGTCTGCCCGGCTCCTCGAAGCAGCCCGATAATTACGGTGAGCGTCTTTGCGCTTGGAATTCCGCCGCGAGCCGAGTCTCGGCTCGGGAAAACGATGATCGAGGAGTGAGAATCACGAGTGCTGTCCGTTTAAACACCTTCGTGCATCTGAGCTCCGGGGATCTTTGCTTTCTGCCACTATGAGCGATCTGGATCGCCCCTGGGACGCGCCGGAACAAATTCGAGTCGGATGCTCTCTACATCGCTAATTCGAAAGGAAGACCACGTAGCGTGTGTTCTCTTCCTGCGATTTCATTGCTTCCGTCCTCAATTCGAAATGCAGGAAATTGCTTAGCTTGCTTTCTCTTTGTATTTCGCCCCGAGTGGGCGTGGTCTCGATGCTCCGGGACCCGAACAGCTCGCGTTTCATCTGGATCCCCCAAAAATCGAGCTTCCGATGACGATTGCTTTCTCCCTTTTGTTTTGGCCCCGAGTGGGCGTGGTCTAATTGCTTCGGGACCTAAGCAGTGGCCCGGAGAGCAGTCTCCAGCCCACAGCCGACTCGCATTTCATCTCGATTCCCAAAAATCGAGCTTCCGCTGACGATTGCCTCCTCTATTTGCCTTTTCCCCCGAATGGGCGTAGCCTCAGGGCTCCCAACGACCCCGCCAACGCGCGAAAAAGCGGAAGAATGATCGGGCAACGCGAAACATTGTTTACCTTGCTCCCGCCAGTTTAAACACGGCCGCGCGCGCACACGGCCATGAATCACTCGACGATTTATGTTTGTAACCCAGCTCACGGCCTCCGTCCGGTGAATGGAGAGAGCCGGTCAGCTGACCGTCCTAACGTTGCGAATTCATTAGGTTCATCCGATTATAGTCTTTCCGCGTGTGCTTGGCAGCGATTACCTCGGCACCGACGAGAATTAACCAAAAGTTCCGTCGGTCGCGTATCCCGGCCAGGAATATCTTCGTTAATATTCCGGACTGCACGACTAAATTCGCAGAACTTCGCTCTAGAAAAACGAGACGGAGTCCAGCTCTAGGGGTTCTCATTCTCGCTCCTATGGCCCCAGTGTCGCGCCTAATCGTCTTAGGCGAATTAGCTCGATCGATGCGACAGCACGTCAACCCTCAACTGCTGATATCACGGTAATCCGAAGCGTGCGAAGTTTACAGAAAATTTTTCATGATTTTGCTTCAATGCTGAAGCGTTCTTTCGAGTTTCAAGTTCTCCAGATAAGAGGACACCGTTATCGCATAACTTTGGAGTAGATAGCCTAGTCTTTGAGCTTGCTAGGTCTAGAACGAATGATCTCCAAACTCCCCTAAGATCCTTGCAGAATAATCTTGAAACATGCTCTGCTTGTACACCTCTGCTCGCATACTCTTCCTCTTCTTCTCATGGTAATTGCCTGACACATTTTTGGACCTACCCAAATCCTCATCTGATCAATGAACACCTTCCTCAACAATATTTAAGGCGCTGGAAGAAGCTTGAAGTAGATAGTCTAGTCTCAGAGCTTGCTACATAGGTCTAGAACAAATGATCTCCAAACTCCCCTAAGCTCCATACAGAATAATCTCGAAATATTCTTCTTCTTCAACATGATGATTGCGTGACACGTTTCTGGACCTACCCAAATCCTCGTCTGATCAATGACACGCTCCTCAACAATGTTCGAGGAGTATTAATCAACCGAGGGTCACAGCAGGTTGATACCCAGATTAAACCAACTCGAACGCCAGGTCCAACGTTTAATGCGATGGGATTTCCAATGATTCGTCATGGTAGTTGAGGGTTGATTTCCTCTCGAGTTGAATTTCCTCACAGATTTCGATCGAACCGTCGCGCGCGCGGTGCATCAGGATCGCGATGCCAGCGAATAGCGATCTATTTCCGTAGCGTAATCGTGTCTATGTCGGCGGGCACAGTGAGAATCTATCGCGGACAACTATTCTCGTTCGACGTAGGAGAGGTCGGCCAACGCGAGCGTAGCGTTTCCGCTTCTGTCCTCGAAGCGGACAGAGAGCGTATGCTCGCACGCGCGCGCGACTCAAGTTTACAGCTCGGCTCGTGTGCCACTCCGACAGATCGGCTCAACGAGAACACTAGTCCTCCTCATCGCGTGTGAACACGCTCGAAGAACGTGTTAATCACCGGTGTGTATCGACAAGTGTCTCCATTGTGAACGTCTCGGGAAGTGTGACGGCTTTAATTAAAAGTACAAGACTCGCGTTGATCCCCAATCTTCATGAACAAACCTCGTTCTCTCCTTTGAGTCTCGTTGTTACTCCGACGAAACCTGATTCGCGTGCATCAGTGTGGTTGGAAGCGTGCTTGATCTTCTCTAGTCCTTCTTGGCGAGTTTTACAACGAAAGTAACTCGCTGCTTCTCTGAAACTACCTCGTACAGGAAACGCGGTGAAAGCTAATTTGTACGAAAAGTTAATTATCCAGGGTGAACTAAACCAGTGTTGTTCGAATGCTTGCGAAGTGAGAAGGTTTGGTTAAAAGAGACCAATGTCCCGAGCCGCGAGTCCCGGTGGAAAGAGGATGGACAGTGGTCTGTGAAGCTTTCGATCCGAGATGCCGTTCGTCGATCGACAGCCCGAGGTTCTGGATCGAGGTACCCTCCTAAGCTTATCGATCAGGACACAGTCGACGATCATGCTACAGGCTGTCTCCCCCGCATGATCTGTCCGAGTGTGTCAGACGAGTCGAGCTTCAGGATTTTGTCTTCGCCCTTCTAACTCCCTCCGAGTCTAACCGTGTTGAATCCCGGTTGGATCTGCATCTTCCAATCAGTTCCCGAGAGTATTCAGTGTTGTTTTCTAACGATGGAACTAACCAGAATAGACCTGATCAGGACACGGGGTCTAGAGTGAGCCGACTCGTAAACACCCTGAGGAAAGCTCTAACCAGGGCTTGAAACGGTTCTGAGGACAAACTGGCAGAGTCCTTCTTTTAGATTATAGTTGACAGTTGGAAAGGCTGTTTGAGGACATTGATTGTTGTTCAGAACCGTTTCAAACCGGTAACAGCGTGTCGCAGACGTTCTAACAAGCTCTAACACGATCGTCCCTCGTTTGCGTCTCGTTAACAAACGGCAGCATTAATCTCGAGATAGGCCCAACTTACGACTCGGTCTAGTTCGTCAGTGAGGGTGTTCTCTGTGGACTCTCTGTTGCGTTTGGGAGCCCCGTTCTATGGACACGTTCCCCTTCGCTGACTCTTCTAATCGGTGACTATTCGAAATCCTCGGCAAAGGCCCCGGCTCGCAGGGCACACCCCCGAACAGCCCCGCCGCCGTGTCCGCGTTCGCCAGGGTGGTCGGCGCAGCTAGCCAGACCAACAAGCAACCCCAGAACCAGGTTCAGGGGAACCCCCTTGGATTAGCCGCGGTACTCCTACAGGGAGCGCAAGGTAATTCGGTCATTCGGTCAATCAAACCCCTCCGGAACCAGTCGGGGGCGAACCATGCCCATCGGGATCACTTTGCGGAGACGACGAGAGGCGACTCTCAAAATTTATCGGTTCACAATTTCACCTTAAAACAGTTAGCGATCAGAAAACCAACGATCCGACTCCGCGGAACGATTAACTCGAATGATGCGGTGAATCTCCGGCCACGACTGGACACGGCGGAGTTGCCGGGAGGCGGGGCTACTGCGAGCGGAACGCCCTAATTGGTAACGGGGGCGTGGCCAGGGGAGCTGGGCGTTCCCTCGGAGCCCCGTTCCCGCGACTTTTCGTCTCCGCAGAGCGGTCTATCAAGCTCCGATCTTTCTTTTGTCACTTCTGCCTACGCCAGCCAGTCGAACTTGCGTCGCTATCGTTCAATGGCGAGTCCATCGACCTTTGAACCGATCCTAGGTCTTTCGAAATGACGGACGGTTTGAAAGTTCGTCTACATTGCAAAATGAAACGTCGTCGCCGAAGTATCCATAGGACGTGCGTTAATACTCTCGTAGGAGTCACAGGAACAAATTCCTGTTCAGGACGATTCGAATTTTAGGGGAACCTTAAGGGCGAGGGCGATTCGCGAAGCCTGTCCTCTCGGCTTGAGAGAGAATAGGAAATGGACAAGCGTCGATAACGAATAAATAAATAAATAAACGAACTATGGTAATCAGAGTGATGTCACGTGGATCGGTGTTCCCGCGGTTGTTCACCGACGACGGTGAAAAAGCTTGCGATGTTTTAGCAACGGCGAATAAGAAAGGTTTGCTGTGATTTCGTGTTTGAAAAAAGACGAGACTAAGATTTCGCTGCTTCCGCTCGAAACGAGGCCAAAGAGCGAGTCGGTGGGCGGAAACCGGGTGAGTCTGACTGTTTTTTTTTGTTTAGAGTCGAAGCATGACTTGGATTTCTTTTGTTTCCTCCTCTGTAAAGATCTACACCCCCGTTCACGACCGAGAAACACTTTTGGAACGATCTCTATATCTCACACGCTTCTCGATGCTCTATGCCGATATCTCACCACGCATCTTGCTTCTCGACTAGCTCTCCCCCTCTCTCTCTCACTCTCCGAATCACTCACACATTGTCATTGTCTCGATCGCTATCACCCTTGGACAGTGTTCACTCCGTCAGCGACACTCGCCTATTCTTCATCGTTGCACTCTCGATCGACACCTCTTTCTCTCTTTCTCTATCTCTTTCTTTCTCTCTCTATCTTTCTTTCTCTCTATCTCTAACAGAAAACACGACGCTTCCTAGTACTGTCTGTGGATCTAGATTACTAACACATCTACAGTTTCTCAACGCGCTCTAATCTCCGAACGGGCTCGCCTCTTTCTTCTTTTCTCACTTTCTCCCGCTTTATCTCTATCTCTCTCCCTCTTGAGCGGCCCGGAAACGCCTTTGCATTTTGCCGATTTGCTTTCGACAATACTATCTCCCTTTCTAGTTTTCTTTCGGAACTTTCGACCCCCTCGGGGCGACCTGACACTCTCGTCGGAACGTAACAAATACAGTAAACTCCACTGACAATAGAATTCCCAACGTTGGCTGGGCCCTTTTTATTTAAACAAATTAAACGAGTGGAAAATAGAGTTTACAGTGTTCTGAATGAATATCGTATAGCATTAGAATCGGTCGGAAAGATTCCCAAGGATCACTGGCGGCGCCAATGCCGGCCCCCTGCGTAGATCAGCCTGCGTGCACGCGTGACAAGAGTGTTGCGGTCCCGAAGGGGCGCGGAAGGAGAGGAACACGCTGCGCGACGTTCCGGTGGGGAATTCTCGAGACCCAGGAGAGAGCGCACGCACACATACTCGCGGGGACGACGAAAGCTGTTCTCGGTGGCTGACAGTAGCTCGTGTTTTTGGTTTGGTTGGTTGCATGACTAGCTGGCAGCGCAGGGAGCGGTAGCAGCAGTGGTAGCAGCAGTAACAGCCAGAACAGCCAGACAGGCGCCTCGCCATCGTCACCGGCGGCGGTCTTCATCGGCAACAACCATGCGACGACGCCGACGGCTCCGTCGCGACGCTACGACTCCGCGAGCAACGGTCTGTATCAAGTGTACGAACACCTAGAACCGGCCTCCCTGCTGCGGCGCCTCCCGAAAATCGATTTTACCGCGAAAATCGAGCCGCCATCGTGACAGTATCGGAGAAAATTTCATGGCGAAGACGTAAGGATAACGCGAACTGTGATTTTTCATTGTGATTCGCGATCTTCGTTATCGCTTCTGATCGGCGGAAAGCATAACTGCTATTATGTTCTATTTTAACACATTAGCGACGGTAAAGTTTAGACAATTTAGAGCAAATTCAATCCACGACCGTGATCGTGTGATTCTGCGATCACTGTGATAAATCACGATTCTCCATCGCACAAAGGCACCTTTTGAACATTTCCCGATTTGACCGTCGCAGCAGGGCGGAGGCGATTCATCGATCTCGATCGATACCCACTCACGCGAAATCCAGAGTCTGCTGAATCATGCTTGACCTGCTATACCCAAATTTCAAATTCTTTGGAGTTTCTCTCGAGTTTCGAGTTTCTTCCGAGATCCTTTCGAGTTTCTCTACGATTCAATGTTCTCTGGATCCCGCGGATCTCCATCTCTTAATTACTAACTCTGCCATTCTGTGACGCTAACAAAATGTCGCTTTCTCGATGTCTAGAAAGCGACATTAGCATACCGAGTGGCGCGCAAAGGTTTCCGACATCGAGAAGAAGAAACGTTTGCGCGTCACCAGAAATGTGTGTACCCGCTTCTCCCCGCCGCCATTTTGGTAGCACACATGGCGCGCTGGTTGACCAATCCTCTGTGTTTCTGCATGTTCCGGGTTGCACGCATCGCTGGCATGCCGTGTCGATTCTGAAAATTGCATGCGACCGCAAACGAATACGAAAACCGAAAACCGGTACGAATCGAACTATGAACCGATCTGAACCGAACGCGTTCAGAGCCGGAAGTCCGTCGAGCCGGGCCGGCTGGATACGTGCAGCTTGTTCCGGTCGAGGGCTGCGACCCTGAAGACGGTAAGAAGAGCCAAGGCGCCGGTAAGGTCGCAGGAAACGGGAAAAATAAGGGCACCGACGACGAGGACGCCTGCTTGAGGTTTCGACGATGTTGCTTGTCGTGAAACACGCTCTTTGTGGCTACCTCGAACTCCCTGTTGATCGATGATCCATCGTGATCCATCCGATCATCCTTGTTCGAAACGATCCACTTTCCGCTGCACACAAGTCGCATAGAATCGAGTAGATCTAACAAGGGACATTACCAAAGTGTAACACGCCGATTTTATTGAAATTTATACAGGATATGAGCCGTTTATTTTGAAAAGGGCCTAAGTCCTTTTAAGTTTAAATTGAGATATTTAAGAGTTTGCATTTCAATGAAATTGAAAATATACGTATAGGATACCAATGTGTCACACTCCTTAAGTGTATCTAAGAGAGTTAAATTTAGTTTCATTTCATTTAAAATAAAGTTATTACCTTTCTGGCACTTCTTGATAACATTATAATAATCTTGGGGGACAAACAGTAAATTATTTTTCTATATTGACATTTCTACGACGCCGAAATCTCTGTCATTCGGTAAAAACGAATGTCTCGATACTAAGAATTGATGGTCTATCAAACAACTGACAAATGGACTTGGGCCACTTTCAAAATAAAAATTTTTACCATTCTATTGACCAGCTAATTTCCTTTTTACAAAATCTTAGCGATTTTAGATATATTAGTTACAATTCGCTTCAGAGTGAGAAGATAACGTAGAAATATAAATATTAAAATAGCTAGCTAGATTTTTCTCGAAAATGGACTTAGGCCACTTTATGTTGTATTTATGTAGTTTGTTGAAAAATATTCAACACGTATTATTTTTTAGCTTCATATTCATGAACACTATTTCGATCAAGGAATGTAGTGTACGAAAAGATTTCAGAAAAAAATGTATTGTTTAGACAATATATTAAAAAATTCATCTTTTTGCAATATTTCTTATTAATTGTTTATCGACATTTATGTAACTTTGTGCACGCAATTTATGGAGCAAAATAGGGATACGGGTATTTTGAATTTTCTCTTAAATATATAACATTTTCCGACCACATAGGGGCGAGTATTTTCAGCAGCTAAAAAAGAATACGTGTCAAATATTTTTCAACAAACTATATGGCAGCAACAAACACGTTACACGTGGGAAATGTCCCTTGCAAGAACAGTATTAATTTATTCGATTATGTTTAGAGACTTTTTTCCAACTCACAACGTTTAGACGAATCGTTTAGCGTTTTGTTAGGGTGCTGCGACTATGACTTGTCGAAGTCATCGTCTTGTCGATGATGATTAGACTGCGGATCTTTACGCAAAATAAAAATACTCTGCATTGATTGTGGGAATCAGGATGAAAATAAAAATTTATTTCATCCCTTGATGACTTTGTTACGTTACAAACAACGTTACAGTGTTCCTAAACGTTTCTAATCTATTACTGTTTTATATTTCACTGAATCAATTTTTTCATAAATGCATAAAGATCCGCAGTCTAATGATGACTGTCGACAGTCGCAGCTCTAGTATTTATCTGCACGAGTGAATTGAATAGTTAAGCCGTCATCGACGTAGATTTAGAGGATTTCGAGGTCGTCCAAACGCCACGAAGTAGCCCTTCGCGTCGCGTTCCTTTCTTTCAGGGGCGGTTTCGGACAGGCGCAACATCCGAAGTGTCCTGTTTTGTTTTTGTTGGACACCCGGTACACGATGGTATTTTTCTTTTTCTTGGTAGACGCTGCATTGTTGCTTCGCGAGACACGATCGTCTCCCCGAACGGACCTCTTTTCTTCTTTCAAACATTGAGCAGAGCCATTTTAACATATTTGACTCCTGTAGGCTATTAACAATAAAAGGTGGCTGAAAATGTTAAACACAATTAAATGGTTGTCTGAAAGAAGGGCCTGGGGCTTTTTAAATTTTACAGGAGCGCAATTAGGAACTCATTTTCCTTTAACGTTTAATAAAACAAACCGTAAGAAAGTCTTTCAGACTTTTTTCAATTGACAAATTTTATCATTGCAATTTTCTTTTCCCTTTTCATAAGAAAATAGACGGGAGCAATGGCCGACGAAGTTTCGCAAAAGATTCGGAACTGGAAAACGTCAAAATTTAAAATATAAATACAAAAATAATGATATAAAATTGCCGGCCCAAAGGGGTATGGCCCATTGATCCCTGTGATTAGGGTGGCCCTAACAGCAAGGCCTAAGACCCAGTAATTATTTGAGTCGACAGTTCACGTCCGACAGTGTGATCGAAGCTCGACATTCGTTCGGAGAGACTGTCGCGCCGCGCCCTCGTTCGCAGCAAGTAGTCACGGTTCGACTTTCGGCGGACGGCGAACCGTAAGTAGTAAGTATCGGTGATGGTCAGACGAAAGGAAGTCATCAGGAGCACGCCGGGGTCTTCTGTGGCGGTCCCAGGACGCTCGCTAACTCGTACGAACCTTTTTCTGCGTTTTCGTTCTGTTTCTTTTCTCGGTGTTGGGGGACACGTGGCGCCACGATCATGCGCGTGGCCGCACGCACAAAGGATTCTGCGAGATGGAGAGTATAATCTGTACTCCTATCATTTCTCCTGCATTTGTATCGCAGAGGTACAATGCTGTGCTAGTTGTCGGCCATCTTGGTGTCGACCATGTTAAACATTTTTACGGTTGGTCGCGATGTATTAGGTCGAAAATAAAGTTCTTGTGGTTTTTTGTTATTTTGATTTTACAATAAAATATTTTTATTATGATTAATATTGTAATAATATTATAATAAAAGGTTTATAATAAAATTTATTCTAATAAAAACCACAAGAACTTTCTTTCCGACCTAATAATTCGTCGAGCCTCTCTCTATTTTCGCGGCAAAATTCGAGATCGTTTAATTCCCCGCAAAAATCGTGCGGGAAACGGGGTCCAACAAAATGGCCGACGGGCCGTTACCGCGTAGGAGGACCGAATTAGGTGCTGGTCCACGCAGAACGCTACAGATCCACGTGTATACGTCCGTAATTGTGTAGGCGCAACACTGTGTGAACGTATTTACCAATAAAACTTGTGAAACCCAATACCGTTGTGTTGTGTAAACCATACGGGGGATCGGAAGAGTCTACCATAGAGCAATCCGGGGACAGGCTTCGTAGCTAAACGATACTAAACGCCCTTAAACCGCTGCGCTAGTCCGCTGGATCAGTGATCTCGAAACGCAAACGATTACCTATTCACCTCGAAACTGAACTCTCGCGAGATCTCCCCACGTCTACGACATGTCGAGGACATTCCGATCGAATTCGGACGAGCTCGATTTTTCTCCCGATATACATATCGGTAAGCCGAGACGATCGTGGTACACACGTTCTGCCGGAGAAATCGTTGAGCAGCAGCGGACCGAGGGGAAGAAGAGCAACGATTCGAATAACGAGAGATAAGCTCACGATAAGGACGAGATGGAATCGGAGGAGACGGTCGATCCTGTCGCGAATATCGCGGGATTAAGCTCTGCGCGACGACGATCCTGTTGAAAGCGGTTTTCCCTCGTTAGCGTCGCGGGAAACAGTCCCTCTTCGGCTCCGTACAGTGCTGCCAGAATTGACCAAGACTGGTCGGCTTTCCCTCTCCTCCTTTTCCCCTTCCACTATCTCTTTCCAGCACTATGAGCATACTCATACATCCCTCGCTGAGATCGTAGACTGGTCCAGTGTCGCCAGGTCGAGAAAATCGAGGGGAATACAATGTACTCCCTCTCTGATGATCAGACCAGTCTACAGCACGGGCACCTTAGTCTACGGTCGTAGTGGGGGACCTTGGAGTGTGCGCATGGTGCGGGAATGGGATAGTAGAAGGGGAAAAGGAGGAGAGGAAAAAGATACCCATTTGGTTATCACTTGCCGCAACTGGAATGGGTCACCAGGGTTACCATCTACGAGTCTCGCCAGAAGCGAAGCCCGCCTTTGCTTCCCCCACTCTGACGCGTACGGTACGCGTAAGCATTAGTGGGAAGAGTGGAGGGAGCAAAGACGGGCTTCGCTGCGCAGCTGGGCGAGGGGCGGAAGGGTAAGGGGCCAGGCGAGACTCGCAGATGGCAACTCTGCTGGTCACGTATCAATCTGGTCATCAGAGAAGGGGTAAACTGTATTCTACTATAAGGGTCTGTTTATACTGAAATATTTCCGACCGGATATATCCGACCAAAGCACTGATCTACCTACCGTAGGTCTATGTACATACTTCCATTAAAATGCGTTGAAAAATATCTGTCTGGTCGGACATATCCGGTCGGAAATGTTCCAGTATGAACAGACGCTAAAGCCCTAAAGCATGGCCGTGTCCAGTAATGGAGGGGAGCTACGCTACTCCAGGCCCGGGCAACTTCTTTCCCACTACAAGTGTACCCGTTCCCCCACTTACCCTGCTTTGGCTCGCGTGACAGCGAGGATGCGGCCTCCTTATGTGTACAACAACTAGTCTCCCCAACCTTCTCCTACTCTCCACAGGAGTAGGGGGAGGACCCAGGAGTAGGGAGGAGAGCCGTAAGTTGCCCAGGCCTGCGCTACTCGATAGGCGTGAATTCTTCGCGAGGGAAAACTGTAGAAAGTTGAAACTTCCGATCGAATTTTCCAATTGGACGCGCAGTTAATTAAACCGCGACAAAATTATTCGTCGACGGCTTGCTATACAAAGAGGCTGTTCCCCAAGCGACGATAACTAAACTGCGGATTTTGTCTGCAGAAATCAATTATGAAGAACGGAGACCAGTTCAATGAATATACAATTATTTTTCTGTAATGGAATACTTTTCTATAGTCAACTTTTTGATTCAAGGAACAACAATAGTTCTTATCGATCCTAAAGTATAGGAATATTTTTATCGGATACTAACCCTTAACCCCTCGCCCTACAATATCGAGTCAGACTCGTGACGAAGATTCTGAACAGAGTCCACTAAATCTGTATATTATTAATTTCCTTTGAACCGAAATAGAATTCTATTTTGTTGTAGTCGATATTATAACCTTTGGAAAAACATAAGCATGCACTAAATATAAACTTCCTCTGTTTTCTGTGAAATTGTGAACGATGAAGAATTTTGAATCGCTACAGCCACAAAATGCAACAAAATCCGCAGTAATTACGAGAGAATCGCGAATGAAAATTGGCGTACGCGACGCGTTCCGTCGCGGATCTTAATCTCGCGCGACAAGATCACAGCTTCAGTCACGCAGAATGATCCCGGCTTCGCTGATACGTTCGTTGAATATCGAGAACGGTATCTATACATATATATCTGTATGTATCTCTATATATATGTATATATATTATATATATTGCTTGTAGAAATAAGAATCGTGTGTCCTATCAAGACCTGCAGCCAGCTATCGACCAACTCCCAGTGCTCAGGTAACGAAAACCTAAAAACACCTCAGAGAAACCACGGATGTAGATCGCGTCGACTCCGCGATCCAACGATCAACGGTTAGGGTTGCGCAGCTTCCATTCGAATCGCCGCGCCGCGAGGAGATGATGATCGCGGTTGCGATAGAGAAAAATGCGAGTAGAACGCACGATGGTGGTGGTCGCAGTAAAAATGACGCGAGACGAACCAACAACGGGCCGGGACTTTTGTACTTAACTCTTCGGATATCGTCTCGCGGCTTCTTTTTTATTTATTTATCATTCCCTTGCCGTTTGCGAAAGATTCTCGCCAGAGAGCAGAGTCGTGACTCTCCGGTGTTTGACTTTTTGGGAGTTAGGGTTAGAATCCGCCGGATCACGGAGAACATTCGGGATCTTGGGTCGCAGAGGGAGCTTCGAAAAATCATCGTCACAGCGATTGGAATTGTTGGTCACTGTTTTTCGAAGCGAGAACTCGAGCGACGGAAACGACGGAGAAATTCGGGCCGCCCGACAGGCGGTCGTTTTCTTTACGAAACCGGATGTGGGATCGGAGAACGCCGAGTTCCCGAGCTCGTCGATGCTTGTAGAAGCCGTTGGTCCACACTCGACGACAACCGGATGTCGCGAGGACTCGCGGAGCATCGACGAGGAGACCGGAACTGCGCCGCCATTTTGCACTGCCCCCGATCCCGGATATGCGTCCTCGGACCCCGTTGTACACCGGAGGTCGGCGCAGCTCCGGTCGATCCGCAACGAAATACCATTTTTACCGAGGAGAGATCGATCTTCGAATGATCGAGGGAAGCTCCAAGCTGTTCGCTTGTCGATCATTCGAGGATCCAGACATTGGAGTCCGCGCGCGAACACACGTAGAAAATGATTATCTGTACGATCGTAATAATCTAGTATGTACAATCGGAAACATTTCGATTGGACGAATAGTGTTTGTGTTTTTTTGAATAGAGGATGTTTCGTGACTCCAATGATTTTTGCTCTGGGTTCATAGTCTTTGGCGTAGGACGTAGAAGTTGAGAAAGATTTCTCGTGTATGTAAATTAACTGTTGTGCCGTACGATGCGTCGGCATGAGCCCGGATCTATTCTGTTCGTCGATCGGGCCCACCGACCCCGCGTCTCGCTCGACCGACCGATTAATCTCTTGACGATTACAGCACGCCGTCAGGAGATCATCAAGATGACCGAGCAGCTGATCGAGAGCATCAACACCGGCGATTTCGAGGCGTATACGTAAGTCATGGAGAACGAACCTGTGTTCAACGTTCGAGGGAAGAGATGATTTTTGTTCTAACTGTCGCAAATGCTTTCAGGAAAATCTGTGATCCACACCTGACCGCGTTCGAACCGGAGGCTCTAGGTAATTTAGTCGAGGGAATGGATTTCCACAAATTTTACTTTGATAATGGTAATTATGACTCGTTTGCATTCACCCAGCTAATCGTCGACACCGCGCGCGTCGCGGCCAACCACTGCGCACCATTTTTCCGTATACATTCGACGATACTCCGTCGCAGGCCTGTCCAACTTCTTCTTCAAGTCACATGGTTCCCACCAGGGTACCCGTTTTTGATTTCTTTTTAAAATTCTTTTAATACTTCTGTTGACAAATAGCTTTATTGTAGACTTTTCTGTTCTTCGATAATCGCTAGACTATAATATAAAATATGCTAGAATATAAAATTTCATAGAATTCAGTACGATTTTTATTTATTTCAGAAGAAAGAATATACTATTTTGTACCACTGAAAACAAGATTCTACACGATTCCATTTTCTTATAGTTCGCCAACAAACATTAAAAATTACATAAACATCCGCAGTCGAATGATCACAAATTAATTTACATTTGAAGTATGAAGATACATGTCTTGAAACTCTATAAAGTGTATCATTTAATGTCGCAAAAAATATTAATTATTTACATAAGAATTGAGGGGAATAAGTTACCCCCTCTCTGCCAGTACCGGATTAGTCATGTGACCGAGCCTCGGTGGGAGAATAGCGTCATAGAAGGGGAAGGTAGAGTGGGGAGACAAGTCTTAATCTGGCAACACTACTGATCGACCTTGCCAAGTAGTGCGGAAACGTCACCACCCATCTTAGAAAAAGTGAAAGACCGGGCCAAATGTGGCTTGCGAGTTGGACAGGGCGTCTATTCTATTATATAAAACCAAAGGATCACTGAATTATAATCGAACAAATTATCCAATAATGATGAATCCATCAAATTATCTTATAATAATCAGTCTATCAAATTGTCCTAAAATAATCAGTCTATCAAATTATCCTAAAATAATCAATCGATCAGTGATCCTCTGATTTCGCGTAGTAGTGCATACACCCCTTCGTTTTTTATTTCACGTTTCCGTATGTACCTCGCGCGATCGTTGAAGTTTCCGAGCGATCGGTGCACTCGTCGCGAAAACGAACGTGCACTCAGCTTCTTATTGCACTTTTGACTTCGTTTCTGTCTCTCTACCAATTGTGTACGAAACTGCATTCTGGGCAATCCAAACACGGAACGTATTACGAACAGTCGCACGATTTCTTCAGAGAATCGATCCGAGGAATCTGCATGGAGATATCCTGCTCGTCCAGCACGAGGATACCAACTTTTTATCGTTTTATCGATTACATACTGTTCCACTGTTATCTTTCTTTCGCTACTCGTTCCTTCTTGAAGTTTCAAAATTATTTTAGTGTTTCCCATCTCAGCTACGTTTCCTTTTCGGGCTTCTCTCTCTCTCTCGTATCGGTGCAATGGCAGATTCTCGAATAACATGCATTTCCGTTTTCAAATCACCAAGCAGTCCTGGGGAAGAACTGCAAGGCCGTGAACACGACGATCCTGAATCCTCACGTGCACCTCCTGGGCGAGGATGCTGCGTGCATCGCGTACGTCAGGCTGACACAGTACATGGACAAGTAAGAACAACTTCGAACAAACTCGTGAATCACATCGTGAATCAACAAATATAAATAAATAGAGCCTTGTCATTTTTATAAGCTAAAACATCTCAACCCCTTGGTCGTGATGAAGATTTTAACACTAGGTTTACTACTAAGTAGGTGTCTATACAAAATTCTGGCAATTTTTCCAATAATATGTACCCAAAGAAATAAATTTGGTAAATAATTCCTCGGGGAACCATCTTTACAATCTTATAATCGCAAATTAAGAATATTAGAACCCGTCATTTTACTGTAAACCTAGTGTTAACAAAATCTAACAAATACGAATGTTATGCCTCTATTTTTAGACGAAATAAAATTTGCATTATAAGACAAATGTAGCTCTACAAAAAGTATAAATTTTCTTTTCTCTTCTAATACGTGTTTGAGGATAAAGACGTTTTAATCACTGTAACTGTGAAGAAAATGTTATACGGCAAGGGGTTAACCCTTTGCACTCAAATGGTAACTCTGCAGCGCCAGTAAAAATTGTCATACCATTATTCAAAACAGTTTTCATAAATATCATTAAATACATCTGTATTCTATAAATTATAAAAAGCTCAACTGTTGTGCGAGAAAACAGGTTCAATTGGTGTGTACAATGTAAAAAAGATTACGTAGAATTAAAATAATCTAGGTTGCTTCGAGTCAAAAGGGTTAAACGTATCGAAACGTTCTTGTGCTATAAAAATGCCTATCCTTGCGTTCAGTAGAGTCTCTAGAATAGTGTAGAATCATAAATGCCTCCCTGTGAATCCGCATTAATGAGATCCCTCGGTATATTTCAGACAAGGTGTAGCGCACACTCAGCAGAGCGAGGAGAGCCGTGTGTGGCACAAGAGAGACAACAAATGGCAGAACGTGCATTTCCATCGGAGCGCGGTGACGGGACCGTCGCCGTTTTCCTTTAGCCACAAGTAAATCGGCGAGGAGCCGCGCGGAGGAGGAAGAGTAGAAGCAAGCGGAAGTTGAAGTCGATGTTGAAGCAGCGGAAGAGGAGGAGAAGAAGAAGAAGAAGAAGGAGCAGCAGAAGAATAGAAAAAGCGGAAGAAACCTAAGAAGATAAGAAATAATAAAAAGAAGAAGAAAAAGAGCCGATGTGTCGGTGGACGATCGTCGCCTCGACGTGTAGAACAGAGAGCAAGAACTGTGCAAGAACCTGAACAAAAGCCAATAACAAAGATCACACAGAAAACTCTCTTTCTCACACACAGACACACGACACACACACACACACACACACACACACACACACACACACACACATACACGCGTAACGCGTACGCAAAGAGAAAAGAAAACATACAGATTATGCGAGAGAACACACACAGTAGACGCGCGACGAACAAACTCGTACCGGTTAGATAGATCGATACACATAAATATACAGTGAACGCGCGCGCGGGTCTCCACGGTATATTTATTCATTCGTCGATCGACTAAACTCCACACGCTTGCTACAGCGCCCGGAAACGCTGCGAACGAGTGAGAGCTCGCTCGACGTCCCGAGACTCCGCCGGAAGTCCTGCTAGGAGAGGATCCTCTTCAGGATCTGAGAAAACGGTCCAAGAGAAGCTCCAGAACTCGTACTTGCCTTGGTCGGTAGAAAGACTGCGCTAGAAACTCGTCTGTAAAACTCAGGAGGATCTGCAGGAAGGTCTAGGAAGGATCATCGGCAAGCGAGAGCACTGCAACAGCGAGAAGAGAGCTCCCCGTGGCTAGAAAAATAGCTAGAAAGCTAGAGGAACATCGGTGGAGCTCCGGATGATCCGGCGATCGATCATTCAGGATCAGAGGAGTCGGGTGGGGTAGAGATAAGAAAGAGAAGGATAACAGCCGTATTCGAGGAAAGGGGTTGACGCAATAAAAATGGAGGTTCAGGCTTAGGTAGAAGACCGATCGATAGAAAAAAAAGGTAAAGCGTGGGCCATAAATGCTCCTTATGGTCGGGAGAACGGTGAAATGGTTCCCGGATCGTGAGGTGGGGGGCGAGTCGATCCGGTGGCGAACGGAAATCGGGGCGGAAAGGTGTTCCAGTCGAGTCGGTGCTGGGCATCGACGAGGACGGACGGGAAGTCCGTGGTGAAGTACCGCGATCGGCGAGATGACGCCGGCACGTCGGCATCCACATATAATTTAGTTGGTACGATAGTCGCTGTACAGAACAATCTTCCATGTAACTCTTTTTTCTTCGAATTTTTCGTTCTCGTCTCTCGTTACGACGGTACCAAGTTATTCATGTATTATTGAGCACGCGCGACATACATACACACGAATGGACACGCGCACGAACACGTACACACGGACAACACGTCGAGAATTTGTTGGTTTAATCTTGGCGCGCATTGTGGCGTAGATTGTTGGTGAATTGTGCGTGCGACGTCGATGTGTGAATTCACCGGTCACCTGGAAGTTGTACCTGGTTGTACGAGGCTGTACCTGGTCGAACCTGTTTGGATTTGTTGGCGCTGCTGCGCAGCGTTTGCTTCGAGGTATATCATTAAGAGAAATTGCTAAAGTATTATTCAGTTGCCAAAGCTCATTTCACCACGCAACCAGCCCTTTTACTAGTGTTTTATTCGATTATTACCTATGGATCTCGTTTGTAATGCGCCGTACGGGGACGAAATATCGCGAAGAAAAGCCACAAGTTCCCTCTGTACATTGCAAGTATAATTCGACTCTATTTTTATTAGTATATATGTTTTACTCTAATCTATCGTTAATATAACTATTAGGGGTAACGGTCATACGTGACAGGTCGTTCTTTGATGAAACTTGTACCGGATTGATTTCGCAATGAATACTCGGAAAACTTAATTGGTATATACGCGTGTAACAATTAGAGACTGTGTATCCTCGCGCGACAACCAAAAGTTACATGTAGAACATCCTTCTTTCGTGAGTACGGAAAACCCACAGTCTAGTGAATAATGAATCGATCCAGAAACGTTTACACGATTGAAAAGAAAAACGACGTTGCTTCTGTCCCTGATAACGAGCTCGTAGCGTCGCGTCAACGCAAAATTTCGCCAACGTCTCGCACGATCCACTAGATTCCAAGGGGTTGATTAGATTCGCGTACAAAGGACACACACGTAGACACGAGGAGAGAAAGAGAAAGAGACGGTGAGAGAGAGTTAGAGTGAAAATGAGAGATCGAGAGTGAGAGATATTATACATAGAAGGCGCGCGATCGTCCGAGAAATGGAAGAGCGATCTTCAAACGTTGTTACCTCATCGTGAGAGCCAAGCGAAAGAAATGTAACACCGACGACAGGCAGAAGCAGAGTAGAGATACTCTCTTTCTCTTTAAGAAGGAGAGGCTGAGAGAGCGAGAGCGAGAGAGAGAAACCGGAGAATCATGTAGTGTTCGCAAAGCAACGAACAGATAGAAGAAACGAAGGGGTGGTTCTCTAAATGCCTGTCTTCGGAGGAAATCAACGATCCACGAAGAATCGTGGCTTTCCCCGTATATATACATAAATTATATAAATATATATGTATGTATATATATCTGCTTCCGGTTATTGGTCAGAACGCGGCTCTCTTTCGCTCTCTTTCTCTTTCTTCGAACCGGCCGGAAGCGTGAGACGGGAACCGCGGAGCCTGAGCTGGTAATCCGTGATCGAACAGTTTTTCGTCGAATTTACCTTCATTAAACACAGATAATGAATCTTTCTACACGTTCGTACATCCTCTATTACTAAATATATCGACTTAAACCAGGGGGGGGAGAGAGTACGAGAGAGAGAGAGAGTGAGAGAGAGAGAGAAACGCACCCGCAAAACGGGCGGCTGATTAGGGAAAGTAGGAAAAATCGGAGGAACATTTTTTGCCATCTTGTTATATAAATATATCTATATATACATTATGTAGATATATAGATATATAGATATATACGTGTATGTTATGAACATGTATATGGGTGCGCGCGCGCGCTCGTGATCGCGAAACGGTGCACTTCTTCGTGCAATTTCGTCGCGCTGTTGCATTCTAGTCCACGTATGTCTGTTGTAAGATGCGGTTTCCGGTTCCTGGAGAACCTTTTCTCTGTTCGCTATCCGCCGCTGCGAAAGTGTTAACACCGAAGGATACTTTGATGTAGATCTTCACGCGACCCTCGTTTGCACCGCCCCTTTCGAAATGGCTGATTCTCGAATTAACCCCTTGCGCTTTACAATGTTCGTGTCGAAAGAATAAAATTAAGCCAGAATTTATTTAGATTTATTTTTTTATTGATAGATCACAATGCTTGAATGAAGAAATTCATTTAATAATTTCTAATGGAAACATTGTTACCTCAATAATTATAAAACAAAAAATATTAAACATCTACAACATCTGCCTCTTTCTTTTCAATCGTTTGAATAACTTGAGAGTAATGTGTCGCAAAGGGTTGATTTTAGGCGGTGCTCTTATTAAAAGTGCAGATTGCAATGTTCTTTGGAAATAAGATCAATAGAGAATTAAACGAGGTCGATCAGGAATGTACTGCAAACTCGGGATAGGATAGAGGAATCCGTGGAACCGGAAGTTGGGGAAATTTCCGGTTAATTCGTAGGCGTGAACGAGTTTTTCCGATTCCGGGAACGCGCGCCCACCGCGACCTACCGCGTATGTATATTGATACAGATATAGAGCGAGAGAGGGAGAAAAAGAAAGAGAGAGAGAAAGGAAATGAATGAGTGAGAGGGAGAGATTGAGAGACAGCGAGATTGAGAGAGAGAGAGAGAGAGAGAGAGAGAGAGAGAGAGAGAGAGAAGGGAAAAGAAAGAAAACGATTTAATATATTGCAGATACTATATTATAAATATAAATATAAACATAAAGAATTAAAACTTAAGGGGAAAAAACAGTTATTTCTACTACTCTAATTCGTCGCTTCTACGTGTGATTGTTGTATAAAAAAAAAACAAAAAAACGATTACTGATTTATTATCATTGTTATTACACGATTATCATTACACGTTACGACTACTACTATTACTATATTATTATTATTAATTATTATAAAAGAAAAAGAGAATACAAAAGGGAGGTGAAAAAGAGAAATAAAACGAAGGAAGCGAACCCGAAGCGACACATACATACACTTTCACACATACACACGCGTACACAGGCTAGGAGAAGAAAATATTTAAGGGTTTTCGAGCGTGTATAGCACGGGAAAGTGTTCAGAAGTGTGCGAACTGTTTCGAAGAGCAAATACGCAAGATGTATGCGAAAATTGCCGGGGACAAAAAACGAGAAAGTAAGGAAATTGAGAGAGAGAAAGAAAGAGAAAACAAAGAGAGCGTGAGAATGAGTGAGAGTGTGAGAGAGAATGTCGAGGAGAGAAAGGAGACGCTAGAAAAAATTGTAATCGTTTGTAAGGGCTGCACGAAAATTGTACGACCTTTCTTTTTCCTACGATAACAAAAAAGAGAACAAAAGTATTCTTAATCGAGCGTGCGAATGGATCCGACCGCAGGACGCAAAAGCGAAACCGAACGGGAAAAAGAAAAACTAGAAAGTCTACGTTAATTAGGGTGGCGAATAGGCAAAAAACGGTGTCCTCATTTTACGAGTTTCCGAGCGCGAACGGGCACGTTGATGGTCCCGCACCAGGATCAAGCAGTTCAGAATCGATATAAGGAACTTTCTCCAAAGTGTTTAGAAGCATCGTCAAGGTTGTCTATAAATGTTTATCGATATCATTTTGGTAGTCCTCGTTCCAGCGTAGAAAGAGGAAAAAGTAGACTCTCGAAGTAAGAGTTTGTTATCTAATTCATTGTCTAACTCATTTCTGTGTACGAACTAAGCTCTTGAACTGCTGAGACGATGTCAGGGGCCATTGTGGGAAATCTGGCGCGTGCACGACGAAACGATCCGCCATTTCGGAAGCATTCTAATCGATTTAAAGACGGTTTATTATTATACGTGTTGTTTCTTATTGAACGAGAGGTTGAACAGAGAGAGAGAGAGAGAGAGAGAGAGAGAGAGAGAGAGAGAGAGAGAATGCACGAAAGAAAGAGAGAGAGAATTGGAAATGGTTTTTATACGCGGAGGGAACGTGTCTCGCTTGCCCGCATCGGATTTTGCTGAAAGTCGTTTTACTCATAGAAAGAAACGGGTGAACAGCCCCGTTCTCCAGTTGTCTCTTCGAGCATAATCGTAAGCTTTTACGCGTACCGTTATTGTATAGTAGCGTTAATTGTTCTACAGTCTCCGAGGTTTTCTCACATTCCGTACAAGTCTACCGGGATCTACTAAATAGTCGCGTTAACGAACACGGACCCGCACCTGGTCCCCAGAGATCGTTAATTGTCCGTTTTACAATCGCTGGAGGCTGCGTTCCCATCGTGTTCACCGGAAATCCTGTTCTACAACTCGTCTCGTCGTTTCGAAATGCGTGCGTGCGATCGTCCGAAATTTTTGACGTGGCCCAGAATCCTGTTTTTTTTCTACGGAACACGCGAGTTCGCGACCGGTGTCCCGATCGCGAAACGAATGCAGCGCCGCGCTCAGGCTTGCACCCTTGCACCGATACCACGAGATCGAAAACGAGGCTACTTTCAGCAAGATCTGCTCAAGAAGGGAACAGCGGAGCCGGAAGCACGATGCGCGATCGATCGTTAGAGGAGATTAGGTTTAGAGAGGAGATTCAGGGACGCCGGACAATTTCTCCTGGATCCATGTTTCCCCGTCGTCTACGAGAAAAACACAAAAACAGAGGTTAGGAGGAGTAAAACGAAGTATTTTTATGGTTCGCTTTTTTCTTCGATGTAGTCGGTCGTTCCCGCAGTGGTTCAAACACTGTTGTTTATAGATAGAGGACAAAAAGAGATCACACACTAATTTCTACGAAGCTGTACGTCACGTTCGTTCGACGTATGGATCGTTTGGGTGCCGCGCGCGCGCGAGAGAGTTTCTAAATATACTTTTGTCCCCCGCGACTCTGCTTCATTCTTACACTTAATGAACGTACTCGTCGTAATTGTATATAAACGGTCAACAGGATCTTTCCGTAGCTCGTTTCGACCGTCGTGTTGCGAACAGCAAGCCAAACAATCAGCGAAACGGAAACGGAGGAAGTCGGGGCGCGCACGCTGCCATAACTCGCCCGTCGCTGTCCCCTATCCGAACGATCTATTCGACATTGATCCGTTTGTATGTTCACCGAGAGTCTCTATCTTTGTTCTATCTACAGTTTGTATATTCGCCGAGAATCGGTTCTCAGCTATGTATTCAAGAGAAATCAGTCTTCTTCGTTATCTCGTCCGATCCACGACCAACAAGAAAAGATGGCGGTCTCTCTCCGAGCCTGCAACCGGGAAGCGTGCGCGCAGCCGCTTCGCTATACCGAATTAATTACCAAGTCGACGTCGACAGCCTAGAGACTAATCGTTCAGAAAACTTTTGCGAATCGTTCAGGACGACAGATCGTCTTCTCTCGCAGACAATTACTTGCGAATAACTCGGTGACTTTACAAGACATATTTACCTATTATACAACCGTACCAAGCGTACATACAAAGAGAGAGAGAGAGAGAGAGAGAGAGAGAGAGAGAGAGAGATGTACGACCATCGACGATTTTCTCAGCCTCACGTTCTCGGACAAACACGGAGGCCCGATCAATAGAAGCGAATCCCGCGGAAACGAAATCGGTGACCGTCTCGCGCACGTAATCGAGAATAATCAAGTTCCTCCATCGAGAGTTCGCATCCTCCATTTTGCAATTCTCCAATTTCCTGGAGCCGCGGCGCGGCGATCGTGATCCGGTGCCGCGTACACGAAGTCTCGATCGTTCGGAGAACCCAGAGTACCGATCGAGAGTCCTGATCGGACAACGAGAACAGTTTCGAACGGTTCGGCGAGGAATGGTCGCGAAACTCTTCCGTATCGTCGATCAACGAGACACGTAGTACTCTATGGACATTTCTTTCTTCCATTTAGCGTTTCGTTAGCTTAAGGACTATACTAAGATCTTCGGTAGACGTAATTCAAGCTCTCACCCTCATACGATCGATCGGTCGAACCGCGATCCTCCCTCGGCGTTCATTCGGTGATCTGAAACACAGTTCGTCGATTTATTCGGAGAATTCTTTCGATCTGTTCACTCTGTTCCAGCCATTTGTTTCTATTTGTTTTACCTCGTGTATTTATTATACACGATATTATATTTATTATATGTCTGAATAACTTTTTTATTAATTGACCGAACGACTTGAATTTTTCTGCCAAGAATTAGATAGAGAAGTGCGCTGGACGATATTTAACGAAAATTTTGGAGAAATTGTTAGTCTGAATTACAATAAAAGTTTCTTTTTACAACCTTCTCATTTGAACTTGTAACCAAAGTTTAAACATTTTTTCTTGATGATTCATTAAAGTTACGTGCATGCTGAAAGTTTCGTCGAAATTGGTCAAATGGTATACGAGTTACAAACGATTGAAAATGGCGAAAATCGTCGCAAACATTGCAAGTAATTTTCACCATATTCAATCGTTTGTAACTCGTAAACCACTTGATCAATTTCGACCAAACTTTCAGCGTGTGCGTATCTTGAATAGAGGTAATTTTCAACAAATGTTTTACAATTCTAACACACAATTTCTCCAAAATTTTCGTTATATGTCGTCTAGTAAACTAGTCCAGCTTGGCAGACGAACTGAGGTCGTTCGGTCGATTTATAAAAACATCGTCATTTATAGTGTGCATTGCTAATTATGACTAGCCTGCGGATTTTTATGCAATAAAGGAAAAAACAGAATGTTATTTCTTCCCTCAATAATTTTAATAGATGAGAAATGAATTGACAACTTCAATTTTTAAAATTTTCCAACAATTTTCAGATTCACCTATTCAATTTTCCTATAAATGCATAAACATCCGCAGTCTAATTATGACTGTAATGAAATCTTCAACTTAATTTGACAACATCAGGTTCGTTTGGCGAATCACCTTGAATCTTGTTCTATAATCTTTCCTCGCTAGTTTCCTCAAAGACAAACGGTTAATAAAAACCAATGAACTATCCGGAGATTGGACAACAGAAAAAGGTTCTCGGATCATCGATCCTCGATCGGTACTCTGTCGATCCCGCCCTCTTTTAGCTTCGAGAACCAGAGATCACGAGGTCTTCTTTCGACTTCTAAAACCGAACGCGGAAAAACAAAGAGACGTGAAAGAGGATGAAAGAGGGGTAGAGAAAGAGAATCCACTCTCTCTCTCTCTCTCTCTCTCTCCCCTTCTCTCTTCTTATTTCGTCTCCACATAACTTCGAGCCCGCGTCGATGAATTTTTTATCGTTCCGTACCTTTTTGCGAATCCACTTGTACTACGCATAGTTGATAATTAATTGTATCTAGCGTGCGCATCTCTGTTGGCCGGAGACGGCGCACGCGCGCGCGTGATCAGTATCTTTGAGGTACAGCTCGGTTAATTTTGCACGATGCCCCGGGGACCGTCGATCGACGATCTACAGATCGACGATTCTCCGCGTCGATCCTCGTTTGGCGCGCGCTCGTGCGACGACGACGACGACGACAAAATTTGCAGACCAGACGGAAAGACACGATGTGATCGAGCGTCGATACTCTTACATATCCTCTCCGAGTTCAACGAAAGAGACAACAGATGATTCTCCGTCGGGATCGATCGTGAAAGATCATTTCATCGGACAAACGCGGATACACACGCGCAACTATGGCAATCGTATGATCAAGATTTTTTAAATCTCGCTTTTTAGAAGTGACGACGAGCGCGGGTCAAACAGGGCGGGTCGAACCTTGATTAATTAAAACAGAAAATAAAACGAAGAAAACGGAAAAACACAAAACGCTGAGAACGCGGTGTTTGTAACCAAAAAAATCCTTTCGAGCTTAACGACGAAGGACGAGGAGAAGCTGAAGAGAGGGAGAGAGAGCAAAAGCAGAGGAAAAAGGTACCGCAGAACACAGAGAGGAGAAAACCAGAGACAAAGTTTTTCGCGTCCCCTAACAGATAGAATACACACGACAGAGCAAAGAGGGAAAGGGTGGAAGGGAGAGCGAGAGAGCGAGAGAGCGAGAGAGAGAGAATGTATGCGAGAGAGTGAGAGAGAGAGAGAGAAAGAGAGAGAAAGAGATGAAATTTGATCAGCGGACGTGCGATCCAACTGTGCCTCGAAACAATCTGAGCGACGTCCCCTCCGAGAACTAAATATTATAATAGATTGTAAACGTTCACTAACTATTCGTATTGATATTATTGTCATGATTATTACTGTCATCATTATTGATTGTCATTGTTATTGTTACTATGATTACCGTCACCGCGCGTTAGAGGATTTATCTGCGTGGGACTCGCGACCACCATTCGTGTTTTTACTTCTTGAGCGTTGCGATGGCAGAACGGATGGCAGCCACCGGAAACGATAGCGAAAGAGAACGATGGTGCAATTCGTGGACACTCGCTGTGTTACAAAAACCCACAGAAATCGCGCGGTCTCCCGAGAAAACGTACGCTTGTCGCGGCCGAGGAGACGCACAGAATTCCTCGGGCGTGTTCTTCGCCTTCCTTTCCTCAATTTCCTCCATTTTCCTACATTTATTTGTCCAGATCGATGTCGAGACCCAGTGGCGCGTTGCCCTATGGCCAACTTGGGCAAATGCTCGGGGCCCCAAGCAAAAGGAAGCCCCGAACACGAACCAAGATCCAAATTCTACATTTTTCCCACAAAGTTATTTAGTTGGGGTTAGGGGCCCGGAAATTCTACTTTGCAACTTGGGCAAATGCCTGAGGCCCCGAGCAAAAGGGGGCCCCGAACACAAACCAAGATCCAAATTCTACGTTTTTCTCATAAAGTTATTTTTAGTTGGGGTTAGGGGCCCCGAAATTCTACTTTGCCCAAGGCCCCAACTACATAGTTATAACGCGCTACTGTCGAGACCCATACGCCGACCCACGGCCTCCGACGCTGGATCTAGACCAGGCATGGCCAATTCGTAGCTCGATCGGGGACACTCTCAAGAAATACCCCCACTTTTCCCGTCCACGCATCTCGTTCCCGTGGCGGTCATAGAGCTCGGACCAACTAACGCACGGGCTGGAAAAGTGGGGGTATTCCTTAAGAATGCCTCCGATCGAGCTACAAATTGGCCATGCCTGATCTAGACGATGGATCTCGGCGATAGACACTCGAATACATCTCGGGATTCCCTAGAATCGATAAGGAAATGCGTCACCGCGACTAAAGATAACCCCAGAGCTCGTGATATCGCTCGGGGATCTAGAGATCTTCTGTTCCTCCACCTTCGGGATTAAATCCGGCGAGCAGCGTCGCGGCCTTGAACGATCTAGCCTCCTTCTAAAATTATCCGTCGACGCTTATCGATCGAGATAAACCGCCGGTCTAATCGTTCATTCGGCCCGACTGTGCGATACGTGTTTACTCGAACTTCTCGGCCGCGTCATCGACGATCTACAGATCCGACCTGCGACGCCTCCGATCCAGACAAATCCGGACGCAACCGGAACACCTCTTTATCCAGACAGATAAATTGTTCTTTTTGTTTTACGTTGTTTACTCGAATTGAGAAACACTCGCGCTCGAAGTTGACAAAGGAGATTCGAAAAAAATCCGTGATCTATTAAAAGATCAATTTTTCCGTTGAATGCACCGGGAAATGTCTCGATCGGCAGCGTGCCAGCGGGATTTCCGGTTTCCAGCGGGTGTCGAGGTCCGAAGCGACGGAGATCGACCTCTGGAGGCCGTTTCCAGTCGATCTCGGCTCGATCCTGGATCCCTACGAGGCAGGGATCGAGCACCGTCGACGATCCTGCCGATTCTGTAGAGGTCGAGAAAGGGAGCGTTTGCCGTGCGCGACTGAGAGAGAGAGTGAGAGAGAGAGAGAGAGAGAGAGAGAGAGAGAGAGAGAGAGAGTGTGTGCTAGACAGAGAGAACTTGCGAGAGACGAGAGAGATCGAGTGAGAAAGTGTGCGATTATTAAAAGAAAAAAAATCTCTCATCGGTACATTTAATATAACGCTAATTCATTATTACAGACATTATTGGATTTACGGTAAACGGATAAGCGATTGATTACAATTTTGTCCTAATGTTCAGAGAAATAAAACAAGGAAATACACACGTCCCCGTTCTACACTTTCGGCGACCATCTACGATCGTTCTTCCTTCTGCGAGCGTTCACAGGAAGGATCAATCGGCGGGATATCTTTTATTCTGTTGCGGATCATTTCGATCAGCCATCTTGTATTATTTTTCTCGTTTCATCGCGTTGAATATTTATACTTACTCGATTTTCCCTCTCCGGGACAGTTCCATCCTTCTCCGAGTCGATTGGACATGGATCCATGGATCCTTGTCAGGGTTCTGGAGGCGCGAGAACACAGTTAACACTAAACCTACCGTTTTATATTTCTCATTTCACAATTACTGAAATTATGAAGTTGCTTACGTGGCAATTGATTCGACACATTTCTTTAAAAATTTCACAAAATCTAAATAAACAGAGTCCTGTCATTTTCGTAAGCTAAAACATTTGAATCGGTAGGTTTAATGTTAACAAATACGAAGTAGAAAAGGAGGAGGAAGAAGAGCACCTCCTTTGAATGCGGTGCGTCGGCCATTGTCGCAATTACCACGGGTTTCTCCATCCTGGGACTGTCGATCTCTATGCAACTGATACAATACAGGCCGAACACGTTTACAGTAATTGTTCATTCATAATAAATCGCTTGGACGTTCGTACACAGAGAGATCCACAGTCGGGTTCTCATTACTACGTTAACTCTTTGTTATTAAATTCGATTGTGTTGTTCGAACTTTCGTTTTATTTGCCGTTTCCGTAGTGCGATACAACCCATGTCCACCCCACGCGTTCTGATCTTTTCTCGGAGCAGCTGAACACTTACCGGACGACGGTGTTCCGGCGTGTACTACAACAGGTTCTTCGTTCTTCGAGAAAAGCAGTACGCCGAGCGGACCGGGCGTCGCGACTAGCAAGTATATCTACATGTACAGACTGTTAGCTGTCTTCTTCTCCGAGAAGAATCGCGATTGGTAGTGTTAACAACGGTGGTAATCTTACAAAAGTAACAACCCAACAAATTTGCACGAACTCCCGCAGACTAGCGCCGCGAACAGCGTACACTCCGCTCTTTCACATCATTCGACGGATTTACAAAGAGGTACATATACATATTTTTGTTTATATATATGTTCAATGTGTCTCGCGAACTCTGTGCACTTGAATGTCTTGGTTATTTCGAACGATGCGAGAAAATAATACTTGCAGAAGTTGTAGGGTTTAAGAAACAACATAATGTGGTGTAAATGGCGTTCTTGCAAGTGGAGACGTACAAAAGATATAATTTCTTATGCACGATTTCGATAGATCGGCGTATTCTGAGTATAAAGGTACTAAAGTGTATTTGCTGTTTTATTTTATAATATTACTTTCATTATATCCTCGAATACGTTCCGTAATGAAAGCAATGAAATGAGAACAGTCAAATATCTCAGCAATGGTAAGTTTCAGAACAAACAAACTTTAGTACTTTTATATATACTCGGAAATCGGACATAAACAATTGGACATTCCATTTAAAAAGATAGAGGTGCCCTCTATATCTTCTGTACGCCTCCACTTGCAAGAATACCATTTACACCATATTATCTAGTTTCTTAAACCCTATAACTTCTGCACGTAACATTTTCTCGTATCGTTTGAAATAACCAAGAGATTCAAGTGGACAGAGTTTATCAGACACACCGTACATATACTTCGCGTCGACACACGTACAATTGTTTCTTTTTACACTCGCAACAGCTCCCCTATGAAACACTCTTTCGCCTGGTATCTACAGTCCGATCGCGAAGGGCTGAGAACTGAACGACGGTCAACAAACGTTCGTTAATTCCTATCGGTTTCTCGTCCTTTTCACAAATCACGTAGAGATCATATACAAAATTACGAACACGCTTTCCTTCGCGTGCATGTCCTTTAGAATTTAACGTCGTCGTGTCAGCGCTCCTCGATCGGCGCGCCGATACGTCGATACACCCTTAAACGCATACCCTTATCTAACTGTTAGCTATACGTTACTCGGCTCTATTACAACAGTGTTATTGCTAGCGCAACCTACCTAACAGGTGTCCTGCCATGAACGCCGCGCGCTGAACGCTTTCGAAAAAAACAGTCCTGAAAATCACTGTCGCGTCACAGCTTATAAGACCTGCGCGCGCGGTGCATACTCGAATGACGGACGTTCCACTGTGTCGATCGCGATACAATCTAGTTGCACGTTGTCGGATTACCTATCAGAAATAATCTATCGTTCCCTTTGTAACAACTATTACCGTTACGACAGGAAACTGGGGAAAGCTTAAAACCGTAAAACTAGTAGAGATCACGGGTTGGACGTGTACTAAAAACACGTGAAATCTGCGGTTGCAAGGAAAACGTCGCATGTCACATTTCAAACATTTGATTTTATGCTTTGAGCTCTGTAGTTCCTTTGAATTCCTTTAACATTGCTAAATAAATATTAGGTTGTCCCAAAAGTTGGTTTTCGATTCATGAACATAATGCAAATTCGTGTTAGGAAGTACTAAGACGTTAACATAAAGATTTCATTCCGAAAGGAACTTTTGGGACAACTTTTTTAGCGATCGAAACATGTGACATGAGGCGTTCTTCCCGACAGCCACAGAAACAGGGACCACTAAAAACTAGAGAGTAGGATTTTCTCGCGCGAAGTTACAGAAGTTGGAGCAACGGTTTCTCGGTGATACAGCGTAGCTCGATGCCCACGGTGCACAGTTTACCAATTGATTATGGTTGGACAGTGTCGGACAGCAACGTGCAACTGGCCAGTACCGCGCGAAGCCGCTATCATCAGGAACAAGCGCACGCGGATGCAACGCAGGCATAGAGAATCGGTAACAACGCGGGACTTCGGCGTGAAGTCGTCTTAAACAATAGAGAAAGAAAATGTTTACGTTAAGGCTACTGAAGGCTTGCACACAACTCGAAATAAAAATGTTCAGTACAACGACACGATGGTCTTCTACGGTGAGAAATCGGGGGAGGGGAAAAGAAAAAACGATTACATTGAGACGCTTTTGCTGGCACAGGGCCAGCAACGAAAAAGCGAATCGCGCCGGAAAACTGACGGACGAATAAGATTATAGATCGAACTATATAAACGGGCTGAGTTGATACAGAGGTACAAAAGCATCTAATCTATGTGTTTAGCCTTTAGACATTGAACGCGTTACCTACCGGCGATTCATTTAAAGAGAGACGATACGATCGAACGATTATTTTTTTTTATCGGGATCGCTATTTTAAAAGAGAAGATTTAAAGCACAGCCTTGTCAACAGGTTTTCCCGATAGGTAAGGCGTCCTCGAAAATGTCATCACTCCCAGACGAGGGTTCGAACGAGCGTATTTTATCGGTGATTTTCATCGAGCGATTCTACTAAAAATTACAAAAGTTGATAAGGTCGGAGAGCGTATCAACTCGCCCCGGTCTCGCGAGTATAGAATAATCAGTAAGAGAGAAAGAGAGAGAGAGAGAGAGAGAGAGAGAGAGAGAGAGAGAGAGAGAGAAAAGAACAAGCAAGAGAAATAAAGGAACGGCGTTATCTATCGCCGATAATGGTACAGAGATACGGAAGCTTATCGTGATTAAAATGTACCTACGGTTTAAATCGGGAATTACGATCGCGCGCGCGGTCGGTGAATCATAAATACGAGCTCTCGAATCTCTCTGTTTCCCTTCTACGCATATTTTCTTGTATTTTTGCTTGGATCCGTTTCTTCCCCCTCGGCTTAATCGGTGTTGGTCGATCGACGTGATATGTCGTCCGATCGGGACAGTCCTCCCGCGTTAGAACCGGCGGTTCCTTTGATAATCGTTCAACGGTGCAGCGGCATCTCGGTGGAGTCGTATCCGCTTCGTCCCCGGTTCCGACCGCGTCCTACAAAACAACCGGAAGCATGTAGTATCCTCCTTCGAAGCGAAGCAAAACAACGGTTTCTAATTAATCAAGCATTCTACTCTCTGTGTTCCTCGTTTCGGATTCGTTTCTTTTCTTTCTACCATTGTCCGGCGCGCTGGCATTGATCTTGCTCGGCTGGTCGGCAAAATTGAGCAACTCTTCGGTTGGCGTGCACTTTGCCCGTTCTAACGATGCCGATCGACGCCAGTCCTCGAGAGCAGTCGTGGCAGGAGCTCTTCAACCCCCTCGCAGTACAATTTTATACCGAGACTGCTAATTACGGTCGCTAGTCCCTTCTGTCGTAAGTACCTAACGCGAGAAGAAGAATCTTTTCTCAAGGTAATTTTCTCAAGGTCGTACGAGGTCATACAGAGGTCATTCGACCTTGGGGTACATCGGTGTCCCGAAAGTTCGATGACTTTGAGACCTCGCTGATAAATTCCCTTGAGAAAAGAGGACTCTTTCCACTGTTGCTTGTTCACTTTCATTGTATGGGATCTCAAGGTCATGACATTCCAATCATTCGACCTAGGGGTACGTATAAATTCCCCCGAGAAAAGAGAACTCGGCTGCTTTTTACTTTACCGGACTCAAAATTATGTAATCCGGTAGATTTGTACCTGAAAAACCTGCAGATCGAAGTTTCGATCCTGGAGGATCAATGGTTCAGAAGTTATGTTTGTTTAAATTTGAGCAATCTGCGGTGTTTTTGACAGGTAAAGGTGCCGTCATATTGGTTTGTAGTGAAGACAGCGAGCCAACCAACTCGGTAAGCGGCGCGCGGTCATCGCTACAAACCAATATGGCGGCGCCCTTGCCAAAAACACTGCAGATTGCTCAACTTTAAGCAAGCATAACTCCTGAACCATTGATCTGCAGGTTCTCCGGGTACAAATCTACTGGATTACATGCCAAATACATTGAGTCCGGCAAAGTAAACTTTACCCGAGGACTCTCTCCACTGTTGCATGTACAACTAAACTAATTCTGTTATTCAAAAAATTGATCTTGTTCATCTAAAACCGAAGAATCCTAATTATACGGCGGGGGTTGAAGAAGCGTTTAGCATTGTTATTTCATGGGAATGAGGGGCGATTAGAGCGAGACGATGAAGATAATCGGTAATGTTTGTCGATGGTTTGCGAGTAAACAGTCAGCCTCCGATTGCTCTCGAAGACTATAATCCCCGCGCCTGCTACCGGTTCGCGGCCGTATCTTCTCGGAAAGTTTCTCTTCTAATTCTATGACCGATCCCGAAGGAATACGCGCGCGCGCGCGCGCGCGACGAATACGTCAGGTTGAAAAATCTGTGGAACACACAGCTGTGTAGCACGACGCACGAGTCTCGACAAACAGGTGCGTAATCGGAGCGGTAAATAAAAATGACTGTTATCTGTTTGCATTCGTGAAAGACTCGAACAACGAGGGATCCGGTTAGATAAACGCGTAAATCCGACGTGGATCCGTGCGATCGTGTCGACTCGAATATTGTCACGTGCCATGGCAAATCGTCGATCTTGTGACGGATCCCGGAAGAGAAGAAAGGACATAGTTTTGCGTGAGAGAGAAACACCACCTGGCACATCATTTTCTTCCACAACATTTTCCGTTCCATTCTATTTTTCCCGCTGGTTGTATTAAAGACGGTTTACTTGGAGTTTGTTCATTAAAAACTTTATTTTCATCGCTACAACAATTCTTTTAAGTATTAAAATACCGACGTGACATTACATGCACACTGCTTCTTATCGATATATCCTCTCTTTCTCTCTCTCTCTCTCCCTCTCTCTTTCTCTCCTCTATCATATACTGTACACATGCGAGAATTTTCCCTTCTATACTGCTTCAACTATATTCGACATAAAAAATTACAAAACGTTTTTTCCCTTTTTGTTGTTATCATTGTTATTATTGTTATTAACTATTATTATTCTGCTTTGTATATGTCGCTCTCTAGTGTAGAAGCTTTCGTTTCATTTACTATTAATACTTTGCCTCTGTGCGGCTTTAGGAATGATTCAACGAACAACAACTTGCTCCCTTCGTGTTTCTCTTCGTGGATTCTACGGGGGTGGTCTCTTAGCGAACGTGTTCTCGAATTTGTCTCTCTTTCAGTATTCGTCGAGCCGCGCGACGACCGGCGAATCAACGTTGTACAAGCTAATATAAAAATACTTCTCTATACAATTCTCCAAAACAAACAAAAAGAAAAATGTAATCGTATAAAAAAAACAAACAAAAAAGAAAAGAGAAACACAGAACGAAGGTGTGTCTCGGGGATGAACAGACGGATGACACCGCGAGAGTTAAAAGACCGCGGTTGTGTGGTTGCGATGGTGAACGTGAAACGATGAGCCAGACAACAACTCTGAACACACCGTTTGGCGAGGGTGTACGGATGGAGGTTTGTATATATGCGCGTGTGTGTATGTGTGTGTTTGTATGAATACCTGTGCGTCACAGGAAAAGCTGCCAAACTCTTCGGTACATTGAATTTGTTTCTTAACTACATGTCGCCGATCATACTACTAACTGGGGGTTTGGGGGGAGGGGGGCGGTAAGAGTATTATAAATTTTCACTACCTCTGCGTATGTGATTGAGACACGCCAGCATTCTGATCATAAAACTAGCAGGTACAGTCATTGTGTCTCTGGTTTGTTCCAGCATGATCGCGTTCCTCTTTTTCAGCTGTAAAACGGCCAGAAACCATTGGGTACATGTAGATTATCAGATTGCAGATTGTTGGAAAAGATCAAAGAGAAAACATGGAAGATGTAGGATCGTTCCGTGAAGAGGGGAGGGGAGGAGGTGGGACACTTACATCTTCAGCAAATTTCTCATCGAAGCCGGACTCCTCGTTTATGGGTGCCCATAGCTTGACGTCGTAGTCGGTGCCGGCGGTGACCAACAGCGGCAGATAGGGATGAGGTTGCAGACAATTGACAACGTGATGATCCGCCTCCAGCAGCATGCACAGCTTCGCGGTGGCCTTCTCCCAGACGAACACGTGGCCACAGTCGCTACCCGACATCACGAAATCGTTCCCCCAGAAGTTTGCTTCTTTAATCATCGTCCTAAAGAAACTAGAGTCAACCAGGGGAAGGCCAACTGATCAGATAAAATGTGGCGGCCCCGTATGCAAATGGCCCAGTCCGCTCGAAGGCTTTTTCGGAACTTAACGAGTCAATGGCTTGGCTTCCGATTTCTCATTCATTCGTGTCAAAGAAAGAAATGAACAAAAAAAAAATGAATGAACAAAAAAAAAAAGAAATTAAACAAAACGGCACATTCAAGCCGATTTTAGTGATTAACGTGAACAGAATCGCCGGGACGGGTTTGGTTCCATCGGGCGGCAAACAAAGAAATCATCCCACTAAATCGGCTACGAAAGTCCTCGCTTCATATCCCAGCAACACTTCGTGGTTAATCTTTTGTTTAGTCACAAAAATCGAATGATACACACCGTTGTGTGTGCGTGCGAGCCTTTTCATCGACTCGAAAACTTGCCGCGCGTTAACAAACGAATCACCACCACCAAAGAGGAAACGTTATCATCCTGGCGGAAAGACAGCGGGAGTATACCTTGCGTTACGGTGGCCCATATACTTCTGTTTGACGAAGTCCGAGCCGTAGGACTCGTCGTCGTAGTTGTCGGACTTCTTGCTTGACCGAGCCTCATCTGAACCTTCGTCCGAGCATTCGTCAGTCCCTAGGTCTGCTCCTGTGTCTGTGCAGGGGTCGTCTGTCCCTCTGTCAGTCCCCGTGTCGGTTACTTCGTCCGTAGCCTCGTCGGTTCCTTCATCGTCCATTTCATCCTCTATTCTACCGGCGCTAGTTTCCCTGCTCCGAGTACTCCGTACAGTTGCGATTTCACCGCCTTCCGCTTCTTCGCTTTGTCTCTCCTCGCCGTTCTCTGGCGGATTGTCGTTGCTACTCTGAGTATTCTCTTGGTTCAACACCACGCCCTCCAAACCGTCTTCACCGCCGCCGCACAAAGCGGCTCTCGTCACCGGGTCGTTCAACATTCGACTCAGAACCTCCGTCATTCTCTGCATCAGAGACGTTTGAAGCACCGGTCTCGCTTGGGCTATTTCTAGAAGATGCGGAGGCGAGTTAACGCGCGCGCTGTCGACAGACAGTATTAACGATCACAGTACGGTGACAACGTACGTCTACGGCTGCGTCGACCTTCCTCGCGTTCAGGCCGCGCATCCGGACCGGTATCGGACCAGTCACCTCTCAGTCTCAATCTGCGAACCGGTAACGGCGACCGCAGCTTCTTCACCTCTTTTCTTTCGACCGGGACGTCTTTCTTTAACTGAATGTTGCCTTGGTCCTGGAGCAAGCAATTCATCCGAATCAAATCAACCATCTACTACTAGCTCGCATAATTGTTCACGCTTCGTCTACCGAATACGGCAATGTCCGACCGTAAGTCTTGCTGAAAGCTTGACTGTATGTCCCTACGCTTTCCATTTCACTGGGGGGGCATACCCCGCGAGGGACCAAGAAGCTCGAGCTGCCTCGGTCGCCGAGTTAGTCGCCGATTATACGCCGCGTAATCCGATACCGTGCGGGTATATCGATGTGAACTACTAATCCAATTACAAAATTTCTTTATGTTTCATTATTTTTTATGGGACTTTCGCCAACATATTCGTGGCATTTTTCTAATAAAAATGATACCAAATATGATATAATTCCGACGATATTTACTTGTGTAATGAACGACGAATGAACTGTGCCTTAAACGGTGTTCATTACTAGACAGCGAATCAAATTGACATTTATTTTCCCTCTTAATTTGTTTAATAAGTTGAAAATAGCACAACAGTATTCTTAAATTGTTCTAATATTTTCACTGTTTTCAATTACATCTACTAATTTTTGTCGTAATTGCATAAAATCCGCCGTCCATTCATTACACAAGTAGATCTCACAAGTAGATCATTTCCATTAGAAAAGTGTCACGAATATGTTGGTCAAGGTCCCATCAAAAAATAATGAAAAATAAAGAAGTATCGTTATTGGATTAGTTGTGTTTACAGTTCTCGGCGACCGACGCAGCTCGAGCTTCGCTGTCCTCTTCTACGTTCGGCGCGGTCTTTGAAGCCACAAAAAATAGTGTCCAACTTATATCTAGGTCGCAACACAGCATCGAGAAATGACTTACAGTCGGACATTACTGTATAACGAGTCGGCAATGCGTTAGCCCGGTCCCGGTACCTTTATGTTGAACAAATAAATATGATCGCTGCAGTAGCTGGCGAGGATGTCCTGCCCGTCGGGACTGTACGTCAAGGACGTCATCCTCAGAGAACTTCCTTCGAACTCGGGAACGGTGAACGTGCATATGGCATCCACTCCACTCGCTTCTGTCATTCCTATAAAGTGTTAATCGCGATCAGAATCACTTCTATGGCTACTTGAATCAATCGGGAACCGCGAAAATTACCAGTGGCCGGTGTTCCTAGCGTTCTTCTGTCGTATATTCGTACTGTTCCATCCGAACAACCGATCGCTACTTGATGAGGCATCGTGAGGTTTATGGACAGCGCTGTTATAGCTCTCTCGCAAGAGATTAGTACGTCCTGCAAAGATATATACATATACATATATATATATACATGTACGTATCGTTGCCGCATATTCTACGATCAATGCGACTCGTTTTCAGTACCTCTTTACATTTCGGAGTATTACATTTGTCCTTTATCCTCAGGTCGAAGAACCTCACCGTTCCATCCTCGCCGCAACTTAGAAAACTATGCGGTTCACCGGGTATCGTGACTACTTCGTAGGTGGTGCCGCTGTGGCAATTGAACCGGTTGGAAAATGTTTTGACTTTTCTCATTAAATCTGCAAAATGTTGCCGGTAGGCACGATGTTACTATTCTTATAAATTGTAAAGGTCACGGGGCAGGGTTCGCGGTCAAAGGTCGCGCGAGACTTCACCTGTATACAAAATGATGCCGTCACCGCTGCAAGAAACTATCCGGTGGTCTCCGCTATTTGGTAGAAACTTCGCGCTAAATATATTGGCTCTGTGGCTGGTTTTGCACTTCGTCAACACCTGTAATAGAGAAACAATGACATGAAGACAATGACATGATCTTGCGTGAATAGTCTTAAGGTGGTGGACTCGTTATTCTCATTTCTCGATAAGCGCTAGATAAAAGATCAATGTAGGCCACGATGAACCTCAAAAGTCCTACTTTTATGTTTACGTTTAGCTAGTAACCTAATCAACTAATGTCCCAAGAAAACTCGAGCGGTAGGTTTCAAGGGAGACAGCGGTCTAGACAGATCTTTTATCTAGCACTTTTGAGTATTGAAAATCCCCATCCTTGCGTTATCGAGAAATAAGATGGCATAGATATTATTTAGCTTTCTCTGCTTCGTCGCAACAGCATCAAAGCGGTGCTCTTGATCCTGCTTAATTACCGATACAGCTATATACAGCTCTAGATTGATGGTTCTAGATGACAAAATTAGCACTGCACGCACTACACGCAGAGGTTTTTGTTCATTTGGCAGAGCCTCTGCGATTCTATCTATGTCAATGTTAGACCTTGGCTAGAATTAACTATCCATGATATTTCCTTGAAAAGGTTTATTGCCAATGTAACTTCCTCAAACATGCTTCCGTTCGCTAGAATATCTTACCATACAATCTGATTTGATATTCAGCGTTACACGTGTACGTGCTGCGCCAAAAATAAATTCACGGATCATATATAGCTTGTGAAACATTTTTCATCTATAGAGTACACTTATTATAGATACGTTAATACGTATGTACGATGTAACTCTGCAGAGTACTCTATAGATTCGCAGTAACCAAGATGTATAAATAAAGCATGTTCAAACAATGTATCATAACGCCGCGTATGCACATTTACTGTTAATCATGCTTCACGTGGAGAGCGGAGAATATATAAATAATCTTGGCACGATATTTTACAAGATATACCAATACTCCTGAAATTAATGCACAAAACCGAATAATAAATTCCTCCATGGTAAGTTGCATCAGCGAACATTGCTTCACCGGTCATTTCGACTGCGGGGGCGAGAGTTAATAATAAACATTTCCAACTAAACCGAGCTAAGATTATCATCGCGTAGGAAGACATCCGTGCCTCCTCCAGCCGAGCTCCAGTTACTCACCTTGTAGGTATAAGGGTTCGTAAGTACAAGATGCTGATCGTCGCTACCAGACAATATTAGATCTCCGGTGGCATTCCAACAGACAGAGTTGACGCAGCCGTTGTGCACATTGAGTCGCTTCAAGAGAGACATGCGTTGCATCATCTGAAGGCTCGCTGCAACACATGGAACACATGGTGAAAAATAAAATTTGTCGAGAAGGAGTATCGTGTTCGTTTTGTTGAAATTCGATAAGCACGGTGGAGCGATTCTCCCTGTAATCGTTAGTGCGTCGTTGAACGATTGCGTCGATTCGATTGAGGTAAGAAGAGGGAAGAAAAAGGAAAAAAAAATTGTTCACTCGTGGTAGTTGTTGGACGCAGTAGCGTTAGCGAATTTTCCGTTGTAAAACCATATGGCTGTAGACGATACCTTTGCTGCTGCCGTAAAGATTCATCCTGGTGCAGTCATTGTACGGTTGATAGTAGATGTCACGGAAAATATTTGGACGTGACTTCTTCATGATGCTGGTTGGTTTGTTACGGTCGGGTTCGGTATCAATTTACGGAACGCATCGATCACGGATTAACGTCAAAATAGAGATCCTGAACGAGAACAGAACACACAGGCGAGAAGAGTTGATTCGCGTGAAACGCACGCTGCTTGCTGATCGTGTTGCTGGTGCTTAGTGCTGGTACTGGTGCTGGTCTTTCTCTCTCTCGATCAACGAGGAAACAGAACGTCGTGTATCGACCGAATCAGAGACAGCGTAGCCTGCTGTTACGCAGCAAAAATCCACGAGGATCGTTCCGAAACGACATGGCACCTTTGTACTAAAAATAAACCCGTGGAGCTTCGAAAATTTGTGCAATCAGACGAGCCGAGTGATCGCTTCGGACCAGAACAGCTGAGCGAATGTATACACACTCACAGCCACTCACAGCGCTGAAAAGAAAGTGCGCGAGAGTTCGACCATTCCCTCTGCTACTATAATCGATGTCGACGGTAGCGTAACGCGCGCTTCGAGAGCCCCGCTCCACTGCTCACACACGAAACGTCACATCAGTGGCGCACCCAGGGGGGGCGGCAGGGGGCCAAGTCCCTCCCCAAAAAAATGTTTACCTTCCAAAATTAAAATCGCGGAATAGCCCTAGACAGATATGTTCGCTAAAAAAAGGTCATCACGCAAAACCTAGGGCTGGGTTCAACTCGGTCCCCCCCCAAGATTACATCCTAGGTGCGCCACTGCGTCACATTATTGTTATTATTTATTTTACGTCGTATCAACAGCTAATGGTGATTAGTAGACTCCGGATTTTATGCATTTATTACAAAAATGAGTAGATGCAATTTAAAACAGTGAATAGATTCAAATAACTTTAAGAGTATTAATGTATTATCGTACAATGTATTATCACCGACGAGATATAAGGATAGACCTATCATCTTATGGGACTTCGTGTCCACGCTATGAATTACCGACTGTGTAAAAAAACCAGAGGTTTTCGTATGCCTTCTACAATTTAGAGTGGTGAGTTTAGGAATTACGTAGGATTTCAATTTTAATTTTTTAATTTTTTTTCAATTTTTACCTCGTCTGTGCTACCACTAGCCACTAAGAAAGCTGTCAGCACAAACGAGATATAGGAATCCTATTCCTATATCCTATTTGTGCTGTCAGCCTATTTTAGTTGTCAGCAGCCTCGACGAGATCCTGCCTGGGGCTCCAAAACTGAGTTGGTAATACAGGAAATAACAAGAAAAGAGGCCATGTGGCCTCAGCAAAGATGGCCGAAAAAATACATTTGGTGATAGGTCTATCCTTATATCTCGTTATAGTATTATCATACAACCCTACTGTACTTATTCGTACTGTATGGATTCTTGCCGCATCTCCTATAAGAGGCAAGGTAAATTCCGGCAAGATTTATTTGCTCCTCATAAATTTCTTAACAGTGCCAATTCCCGCAGCGACAAAACGCCCAAACTGGTAGCCAAAATATATCGACAGAGACATTAACCTCGCGATGGTAATGTCGCAGAGCATTTTCTCCATTGGTAACAGATATGTGACGTTTCGTGACATTACCATTACAGAGCATGTTGATAAATTAGATTAATACCTTACCAATGGAGATAAGAGCACTCTCGCCATCTAACTGTGATAATCCAAACTGAAAAATTTGTTTATAATATTGTAATTTATTTGGCCAAAAGAATAAAGAATATTAATTACGGTACTCAATGTGTTCTTCTTTCTCCACCCTATACATAATCATTCCTCTTACACACCCCTCATATTAGAGGTATACTTTTCCTACTTATACTCAACACAAATTTATAAAATTTGAGAAAATTCGGACTATACCTCCTTTACTATTATGCTCTCCTAATACTTTCTCAATTTTCGAGATTTTCGAAAATTTTCGACCGTCTGACTTGTCGTTGAGTTGTACTACTGAAATTCGAATACCTCCTTCGATGTCATGTTCTCCTAATACTTTCTCAATTTTCGAGATTTTCGAAAATTTTCGACCGTCTGACTTGTCGTTGAGTTGTACTACTGAAATTCGAATACCTCCTTCGATGTCATGTTCTCCTAATACAAAGTTCAATTTTCGAGATTTTCGAAAATTTTCCTCGAAAATTGAACTTGGTATTAGGAGAACATGATGTCGTAGGAGGTATTCGAATTTCAGTAGTACAACTCAGCGACAAGTCAGACGGCCGAAAATTTTCGAAAATCTCGAAAATTGAGAAAGTATTAGGAGAACATGACATCGAAGGAGGTATTCGAATTTCAGTAGTACAACTCAACGACAAGTCAGACGGTCGAAAATTTTCGAAAATCTCGAAAATTGAGAAAGTATCAGGAACACACGATAACGAAGGAGGTGGCACGAAATTCAGTAGTACAAGTCAACAACAAGTCAGACGGTAGGAAATTTTGAAAGGTCTCAATAGTATAACAAAATTTTTTCTTATTGTCCAGTAATTAAAGGAATTGTGTGATAGTATCGAAAATGTTAAAATAATGAAATAAAGAAGCAAAAAAAAAAGATTGTGCAACCACCGCAGTCGGTAGGACTCGAACCTACGCTCCCAGAGGGAATCTGATTTCTAGTCAGACGCCTTAACCACTCGGCCACGACTGCTCCACGAAGTTGGGTTCTCTCAAACTGCTTGTTGTACAGTAGGCCACATGTATATGACACGGGATCCAAGCAAAATGTTCTTTTCGCCTTCGTGTTGAATATCCATGGAATAAAAACATCAATGATAAACGAAATAGGATGGAAGGAATAATATGTTGGGATAAATAAAGATACAGCTGTGTTCAGTGAAATCAAAACTTGTATTTCATCGTATTCGATACAATAGAAAGATAACAGACGAAGGACGAAATTATAAATCGAGATGTGTATTCGGTAGATGTTATTGATACATTGATATCTACGTTGAATCAAATACAGTGCACCAAGTGGTCTGCCTTCCACGAGACTCTGGATCTCGTTCGACGATGTATACTCGAAAAAGATCGTCCCCGTTGCGCGTCGCAGCCTACAGGACTCGACGGAATGAGAATACGAATGAAGAGGTGTCGCCTTCGGAACGCAACCACGCGGCTCGTCCTTCGCAACTATAGACAGCAACCCGGCAAATCGGATTTACAATTCGGAAACGCCTCCTTCCTCCTCCTTCTGCCACGCGCTGTCGAGGTGTCGAGAGCCGAGACCAACAGTCAGCCGAACTCTCACCAAATTCCCTCTCCTCCACACATCCATCTTTAATCCGGTCACGGGCCAAAGCAACCAACAACCCTTTCTCCAGATTTCTCATTTTATTTAACCCCTTCGGTCACGAATTATTTATTCAGTCTTTGAATTAAATTGTGATTTTTCAGAACAAGAAAATCTACCGAATTTAGATACACCAAGAATTTATTTAGTATGTCCTTATATAGGGACGCCATGACCGAAAGGATTAACGGAGATCTATGTTATCTTCTGTATCTATTCGAGAAGAGAATTCAGCTCTAACTTGTACGCTTTGTTTAAGAATAATCGTACCGAGCACGAAATGCTCGGAATGCTGAATTCATTTAAATGTCTTGCAATTTTGATAAGAATATGTAAGTAAGTACTTGAATGAAGAAAATCATTTAATAATTTCTAATAAAAGCATCCTTATAAAATTATGAATAAAAAACCAAATGAAAAATGTAAAACCGGTCGTGGTACGGTTAGTGTTAACAGATGTGAATCTTCTAATACTGTATTTATAGTCGAATCGATAGAGTGACTAGTGTTGAGCAATAAATAAAGAATTATTTAAATGAAAATTTAAATAACAAGTTGTTTGTTATTTGGATATTCAAATAAAAAGCAAACATAATTATTTATTATTTGAGCAAGTCTAAATAGAATTATTTCAAATAATAAAGTTAATTGTTACTTACAAATACAATTTCAATTATTATTTGTATCGACAAGGAATAAGAGATCAAAAACTATTTATTTGATTTCCACCTCAATCCAAGTAATAAATAATCTTTTATTTGCAAATAAGAATTAATACATACGTCACTTTTATTTACTTTTATTTGAATAAAGAGTTTCGTTGTTATTTGTAATTAAAATCACACGTTTATTTATTATTTAAAATAAAATTTGCCCAACATTGACAGTGGTGCACTCAGGAAAATTTCGATTTTGCATAAAAATCGTTTATGGCTTTTGAATATTTTCAGAAAATGCTAGTTGTTATTTCGATTTTACAATAAAAACCGCAAGAACTTTCTTTCCAACCTAATAGATAAAATGTCCTACCCAACTCTGATCCAAGTTCCTCCGTTTATCATCGAGAAAAAGAAATCTAGCACGATCGTTGAGAAATCTGTTGACAGGCTTCCGGTAGAACACAACTAGATAAAGCGTTGACGAAGCATGTTCTTCAGTGTTCGAAGCGCTGATAAGGGACTCCGAGAGACTTGTATCTCTATTTGTAAAAACGCACGCGTGTACTTTTATCCGCGCAGGGGTGTCGGGTGTTTTCCAGGGAGGTTTCTAATTAACAAAGGACCAGATACTTGTTCGCAAATTCGGAGGAAACACTCGTTCTCTCTCTCTCTCTCTCTCTCTCTCTCTCTCTCTCTCTCTCTCTCTCTCGCACTCTCGCTGCCCACATTCTCCTCGGAAATTTTCTTCGATTCGTTTTTTTCAATCGAGTGTAAAAATATATAGATATTTCGTCGCTCCCCGAATATATTTTCTCTTTTTTTTTTGTTAATAACTCGTGCCGCTTCTCTTCTACGATCGTTATCGATACAGAACGTTCGCGTGACGCACGTGGGCGGTCGGAAAACGAAAATGATCAGATCCGGTCTGGAAAGCGTTCCGAGTTCAGAGTCGCACGCGACAATTGGAAGCGAATAATATAATCGATGGTTTCCCAGACTTGTTCGCGACACGCCTGTTACAATTCTACTGCGATAATCTGCGCTGCTCTCTCTCTCTCTCTCTCTCTCTCTCTCTCGAGTATTATACATCACACGTGTCACTAACTATTCTCGCCAGCTGTCGTCGAAGGGAAACGCGCGTCGCGTCGAGCGGAAAGAAAATCTAGCGGTTCTCTACGTTAATTTCTTGAATAAAATTCCCCTTGTCGCCGATTCTCGCTGCTCATTCCCGAGCAGGGGATGGGATCGGTTCGCGCTCGTCTGAAGCAGAGTAGGGCAATAATCAACTAATATTTAAAAATGACTCATAGTCTTTTTGAATGTTAATCATAGCAAAATAATCATTAGTCAAAACTTTTTGATTAGTTAGTGATAACTAATTAATAATATCAATGTATGTTAATCGTACAATAGTGACTGATGACTGATCACCAACTACTAATTCACTAACAAGCAATAGCTAACGATTACATAGAGCTGTGATTAATTATTTGGCATTTAGTTATCACTAGACTGCGGATCTTTATACAAAATAAAAAATGTTTGCATTGATTGCAAGACGCAGGAGCCAAATAACAATTTCAGTCTTCTTTTAATTATCTTATTAAAGTGAAACTAATACACTGGTGGCCTTAAATCTTTTTAATACCTCCATTGTTTTAAATTGTGCGTACCCATTTGTGTCATAAATGCATAAAATCCGCAGTCTAGTTATATCACTAACTAATCAGAAAGTTTTGACTAATGACTATTTTGCTATGACTAACATTTAAAAAAACTATTAGTCATTTTTAAATATTAGTTGACTATTGCTCTACTCTGGTCTGAATCATTCCAACCCTTTCGAGAAACGATCCTCGATCCGAAAAATACCGGATCACCGTGTCGCCTTTAAACTTAATGCTATGTAGGCTAGCCAGACCTCTACGGCTATAGATAAACGCTATCGCACTGTCCAACACTATGATCTTGCATTCAGTAACCAGCCAAAAAACGCACCCGAAAGTAGCTTCTCATTTTGTCAAATTCAACGTTAACCGTACCGAACACAAAACGCGAATGCTATACATTGTTTTATCAAAATGTCAACACTGGATTTATGAACATTCTTTTGCATTTCTTTTGCAATTCGTGCTTGAATTAAGAAATTCTTTTAATATTAGGTTAGGAAGAAAGTAATTTCGGTATTTCAAGGTAAAATAAAAACCAATTTTGGGGAAATTTTGAAGTTTTATGAGCGCGGAATTATAAAGCTACCAGAAAAATGGCAAATGATCGTCGAACGAGATGGAAAATATTTTACTGGTTAAAGCTCATTGCTTGAATAGAAAAATTTGCTTTTTTATTTCACCTTAAAATACCGAAATTACTTTCTTGCCAATCCAATAATTTCTGATGGAATTATATATATATATATATATATATATATATATATTCTTGCAACCTCGATAATTATAATGTAAAAAATGTGACTCCGATCATTTGACCGGTCGTGGTACGGTTAGATTTTTTCTATTCGAATCGTAGAAGCTATGCGAATGATTTTTACACGAGATAGTGTTCGAAGAACTAGTTATCCAGACGCAAAAAGAAGTTGAACTTGTTGGACAGTGTCGTACGCATAACACGCAGGTGCGAAACTCAATGCGAGTACCGACTGCGGCGGAATATTCATCCGATCATTTTTCGAAACGTCTGAATAACGGATGGACTCTGTTCTACACGTACGTTGTCGTACAGATTCGATTGAATTTCGGGTTGTTTCTTCCGCTATATTTTCTTTCTATGTACATGTGGTTCACACGTGTAAACTAGGGTTGTTACTTTTCCGAAGTTTCGACGTTTCCAATGTTTTGACGTTTCCAATGTTTTGACGTTTCCAAGTTTCGAAGTTTCAAAGTTTCAAAGTTTCGAAGCTTCGATGTTTTTAGAATCGAAGCATCGAAATCTTCGACCTTCGAAGGAAAGTAACAGCCCTAACGTAATGTAGTTTGACACGAGACCGTGGATTCTGCTGATCGGATACTGCCGCCGGAAGCGGTGCCAGTGATTTCGCGAATATACTTATGCATACTTCTAATCAAACTAGTATATATTCATATTTATATTCATACTTATATTCATATATTCATATATTAATATTCATATATCCATATTAATATTCATATTTATATTATGTACATACGGGGCGGTTGTAAATAGAGCCCACGCTGTGTGGCCCTCTCCGGAATTTCGGAAATGTTCTCGTCGAAACGCAGGATAGGAGAGAACGCATGAATGAACGCAACGGCCGATTAGGTTCGCTATCAATTAGTATCGGGAGCAATGAATCTTTCTACGGAGAAAACAGCATTGTGCGAGCGATCGGAAGCTTAGAACCACCCCGTGTACGGATTAATAGGGGTATAGCCAGGTACCCGGAAATTCGGGTTCAGATCGGGTCAGGTATTTTCTCGAGGTTGGGATCAGGATCCGGAAATTCGCGATATACGGGTACCTGAAGACGAAATCGAGTCCGAAATTCAAACGAAGTTATATAACTAACTACAAATTATGATGTATTTGGTATGTGATCCAGTAGATTTGTACCCGGGGCGGCTGCAGATCGAAGTTTCGATCCTGTGGGATCAATGGTTCTGGAATTATGCTTGCTCAACTTTAACAGGATCGAAAATTTGGTCTCCAGCCGCCCCGGGTACAAATCTACTAGATTACACATATCAAATACATGATAATTTATAGGAGAAAGGCAGAAATTTTGAGTCCGGTAAAGTAAAGTTTACCAATAAAAATGACTGTACGATGTTCCAAAAATGTCTACGCATACAATGCGATGCACTGATTTCTTGTCTTGATATACATAGATTTTTAAAATTTCATTTCATTTACATAAAATACGAAAACATTTATAAATCTGAAAGAATACGTATAAAATCAGATTAAGGAACTATCCGACCCGCGACACAATATTCGGGCTCCCGACTTCGACTACCCGAAATATTCGGGTACCCGCCCGCCCGCTACGAACGAAAACATTTATCTTAATCGTCCGACGGCTCGTCGCGATCGCCGAATATCATTGTTATCCTTCGATGGACAATCGCCGGCAAAGAAAAGTTTCAGACATCGTCGAAACGAAACGAAACGAAACGAAACGAAACGAAACACGATAAGACTCTGCTCTCTGCTCCGTGTTTCCTTCTCTGCATTTCGACGGTCGATCGAATAGCTTCGATTTCTAATTCCGAACGAACCGGAGGAGTCGAACTTCGGTTCGGCTTCGAGACATTTCTTTGTCCGATCGTGTGGGAAAACGTAAGAAACGAGCCGAGAGAATTCGATTCAAGTTCCTGCTGAAGTTTTCGTCGGATCGGATCAAAGTTTATTTAGATTTCAACGAGCTCCTCGAACGAATACTGCGGAACGTGACACGAATGATTTATGTAACGATCGTGTTGCACAACGAATGCGGAAATCGCGATAGCGGTGAAGAGGCTCGACGAGTGTTTCTGACAGAAAATCGCTCGGGAAAATTGTTGCAACGTGTACAGGATGTTCACCTTCATTACTAGCCAGATAAATTTTCATCGAAAGGGAATGTAAAGAATGAGGAAAATGTCCGTAATTTTTGGTTTTAACCCTCATCATCAAATTGATCATTAAAATTGATTTAACCCAATCAATTTGACACAGTTTTCCCGAAATAAGTTATACTGTTCTGTTATTTTAAAGGTAAATTTTCGCGAAGCTTCGTGACGATTATTTTTTCAATGCGACACACGTAACCGAAAAACTTGAGATGTAAATGTTAACAGTATAGCTTTTTTCTCTAACAATAGTTTTAGAGAAAGACGCTGGTAATGACGCGAACATCTTGTGTACCAATAAGAATGACTGGACGATGTTCCAAAAATGTCGACATCGGTAAAAATAAAGTACAGTTGCGCGTGTATAGTATTAAAATATACATACTTGGAAAGTTAGGTTCCACGATGGAAAATGTTTTCTAGCGTTTCTTCGATTTCACTTGAAAATGCCTCGAGCCTCAACTTGACAGGTGTACGAGAGGATACTACGGTGTTACTGATCGCAGTATCGCTTTGGAACGCGTTTACGCTTAGTATTGCTTTTCCCAAGTATTGTTAATTAGTGGCAGTGCCATTTCACGTTTACTTCGTCTGTTCCCGCGTGTTCCCTGTTGTCCTACCGCTCCGGACGCGATTACTGTCTTAGAAACCCATTGTTATCCTGGCACTGGTTTGAACAAGCAGCATCAAAATACCAGGTACGATTCGACCGATCCGCGGCACTAATTTGTTTTGACATTCTCGTGACATTTCTGGAGCCACCGAATGTTTTCTTTATTTCTAGCAGAGCTTGAAATGAAACGGTTATTTGAAAACACTTTATTGACTGTGGGGATCTTTATGCATAATAAAAATGTTTTGCATTGATTGTGCAAAGCAGGAATAACACAAAAATTGATTTCATCCCTTAACGACTTTGTTAGATTGCAAGCGACATTACAACATTCTTCAATTTTTTCAATCTTTTACTGTTTTATATTCCGTCCAATCAATTTCTTCATAAAGATCCACAGTGTATTTTATAACTGTTTTACGAGTAACCAAAATTTCCAGATACGAAGGTGCCAAGGTCCCAAATATTTCAGGAATTTTAATACGCGCAATTAAGTCTATTATATTGCCCTTCTCTATTAAGGAAATATCGGAAGCAAAAAAATAGGCGCGGATAGCAGCTGCAAATTTCGGTTGCCCGTAATAAAAGGTTGTTAAAGTTGCCGATGATGTGGTCCTCTCCGATTTCAATGAGTTTTAGATAGTTGTCAAGATCGTCAATCGGAATAACATTCTCGGACGTAACTAAAACTTGCAAAAGCTTTTTGCTAATATCTCGGAAATTAGAGCCGACCACCAACAATTTCAAAGGAAAAAGTTCTTCAAAATGTCGAGTTTTATAACATATTTAAGGTGATCGAAATCGGTGAAGACCACGTCATCGGCAACTTTACCAAAAGGTTTTTCGAAACATTTTTCGAGATTTCAATTCATATTATAATAACAGTTTCCAAGCTCTGTCTTCTGTGGATGTTGGATGAATGGATGAATCGGAGCCACGTGCGTTCGACTGTCAACTGAAAGGAAACAAACAGAAAGCGTTCTTCCGTTAGAAAAAAAGGTAGCATCGATGAGAAAGTGAATGGGAAACGATACGAACCAAAGAGAGTGCGTCTGTACGCGCAGTGAACTGCTCGATGGAATTGGCTTGCATTGCGTGGACGTGGGTGGCTCAAGTTCGAAGGTGTAACATCAGCTATATAATTTTGCTTTATTTATATTTCAAATTATTTTAATTTAAAAATTACAGAGATCATTTCGTTTACGGATTGTCGGTGATGACAAGAAACGAGAGAATAATGTTTTGCGAACGTGTATAATATACGCCTACGATGTAATGATAGTAATAATCGTAATACAAAAAAAAGAGATTACTGAAATAAAGAAGGCAAAAAAAGATTAATTAGGAAAAACGAAGTTGTATAATCGATAGCAAAGTAAACGAGAGAGAAAGAGGGGAGAAAAAGTGGTCTCGGATCGTGAGGTCTGTCGCCATTTTTTTCTTTATCATTTCTTTTTTTTTGGTTCCGTTTTATCGGGTGAAAGGAAAAAGTAAAAACGTTTACCTTTACTATAAAAATTGTTCGTCGACCACGAGAATATTAAGTAATTATATCACTTATCGTATTGGATCTGTGACCTTATATCGTCGTTATATAAATAGACGTTCGTTATCGATATTTAAAATTTGTTTACCTTGTTTACAAATATAAAATAAGACGCAAGAATTCATCCTATCTATGTGAATGAAAAATAAAATTTCCTATCTAACCGCGGCTAAACACGTGTCTCGAAGTCTTAAACTAAACAGAAACGATTACCGCGTGTGTGTTCCGTGAACCAACCATGATTCATCCCGTCAAACTTACTCTTCCTTGGCTGCACGTGTGTGTGTGTGTGTGTGTGTGTGTGTGTGTGTGCGCGCGCGCGCGCGCATGCCGTGTGTATAGCGTGTAACGTCTGCCTTTGTCCTCTGTCCATTGTCTCGATCGTCGGTCCTCGTCTCTGTCTTTTGTTGAGAGAGTCTCGCACGTTCGGAGAGAGAAACCCTAATAAATTTTGATTTACCAATCCCATTCTCTACGTTTCTAATAATAATAATAACACACCGTTCTCTGTGTTTCCCTTTTCATCCTCCGAGTGTCCCGTTCCCTCCTACCGTTTATTCTTTCTTTCTTTTTCTACTTTTTTTTTCTTCGTGTGTATACATGCGCGTATGTCTCTGTATACTCCCTGTGTTTCTCTCCTTTGTATCCTGTCTCTATTATGCGAAAAGAAAAAAAGATGAAGCTGATGTGCCTCCGCGACGCGTCTACGATACAGTTATGCTACCTTTAATAATCGCTTTTCTCTCGATAAACCCCCGGGAAAAACTCTGTGTGTGTATTCATGTGTGTGCGCGTGTGTGAGTATCGGTGAACGATTCAAGCGGAAAACTCTGAAAAACTGTCTTCTTTCTGACGACCTTTCCCTTTTCTCTGCTCTCTCTTTTTGTTTTCCTTTTTCTCTGTCCTCTGTTCTATTCCTTTTCTCCCTCCCCTATCATCCGCACATCGTCGTTTAATTACAGTTTACAATTACAAGTGAGTCATGTTTTTTTTCTTTTCCGGACACATTTAATAACTAAGATCAGAATTATGCGCTGCTGCTGCTGCTGCTGCTTCTGCCAGTTGGGATCGATTCTCGATTTCCCTCCACTTCCGCTACCGGAACAACTAATTATCGGCCGTCTCTCGCCCTGATGGTCCGGTGCTTGTTCGAGACGACGAACGACGACGACGAGGACGAGACGACCTGAGTGGTGGTCGCGTGACGACGGTGCACGTCGTTGTTGTGGAGATCCCGATCCAGCTTGTCGAGGCTAGCCAGCCCGTGAACGATACACACGATGCTCTGCGGATGAGAATGAGAATGACAGGGATGCTGGTGCTGAAGAAGGGGTGTGGCTGTCGTCGTTGTCGTCGTTGTCGGTGGAGGTGGTGGCGGAGGATGCGGAAGGGTGCTGAGCCACGTCACGCCTGGCTCCGCTCTGTGTCATTTGCCATTCTGCTGTAACGCCGCATTGATTTGTGCCCATAGCTCTTTGTTACAAGACTGAGATCTACAACAATAAAGAGAACCATTCTTTAGTATACATTCGCTCGTTTTCGATTAGGAGATCGTCGACCATCTTACCGTTGGCCCTATGAATAGAGGATTATATTGTGTAGGACCGTCGTTCATCTTATTGCCCTTGGATCATGATCCTTGGGCTCTTCCGGCATTCGTACGTATCGCCGTGATTTCTCGACAATTGTCCAAAACACGGGCCCGGTCAAGGACAATTATCGGCCAGGGATACTATTCTTTGATGACAATGTTTTCTAGATAAATGTCCCAAATGTTTGACCTCTAAAGACCAGAAATTTGGGACATTTACCGATAGAACACTGTACAAACCCAAAGAATTGCGAAGAGATGTTTTGTGTACTCATCTTCGCTTCAGAGACGGTTATGGAGGTTTTCGAAGAATGCCGTAATTATACTGAACGTAGAGTACGAAGAGCAAGTTGAAGATACGAGGACGCGGATGAAGATCGAACGGCTTGATTAAACGACGATCAGTGTACACATCGTCTATCGAGTTACCTTTTGATAGACTGTAGCCACTCCTTGAACTGAACGGGTCCCTCGGGAGTGATGTGAAACGCTGCCCTGGCAGCGCAGACTACGTTGGCGAACTCCTCGTAGTCGTCAGCAATCAAATGATACAATTTCTGATGCATGCACTGGAGGTACCTGTGCCGAACATTGCAAACCGGTTAGGGAAAGAACGGAACGATAAACATTCGTTCTTTGCACTCGACTGTCCTTTCTAACACTATTTAAAGACGTTCTTCGAAATGTGTCTTCGAGTGCAAAGAGCCAAGAGAGAGAGAGAGAGAGAGAGAGAGAGAGAAGCGAAACTAACATTTGTTGGCATTTGTGAACAAGAGGCACAAGAAAAGCCGATCTAAGTTGCTGCAGTACGAGGGCCGGATTATTTCTAGCTAGATACTGCGCGGCCTCCAGTACAACGTCGTGGAGAACGAACGGGCTGACGATGCTGTTCACGGTGCAGACGCAAAGCTGATGAAGGTATTGGGTGCCGAGGCGTTTCGAAACTCTCAACAGCCACTTGACATCCTCTCCGTAAGGTGGATTCCGCGCGTATTTCGCCTGCGGTCTGTCGTCGTGAACTCTGCGAGCTAGAGTCTCCAAGGCCAGCATTCCCACGCGATAGGCTGAGGCAAGGGCACGCATTTGGTACGGACTAAACGTCTGGGTCTGCCTATGAACCTGTAGCGAACACTTGAATATTGTCAGAGGTCGATTCGAAGGATAGACTTATAATCTGTCCAACGAGACGAAGCTACGTTCACTGGCTCGTCTCGTTGGACAGACTATAAAAAGAATTGTGAGTGCCTGATTGAGCGTACCTGAGGCTGCGGCCTTACGGTGGAAATCATGGGCTGCGCTTGCACCAGCGCCGACCCAGGCATGTTGTTCTGACCGGGAATGGACGCCGTCACTCCTGCCTGCACCTTCAAGCAAAACGAGCCCGTCCAATTAATTATTGGCAGCAATTAGACTGTGGATGTTTGCGCTAGTCGTCCACAGTCTAGCGACGACGATCGATAAAAGAATAAGAAATTACGTACGTTAACCGGCATGGGCTGCTGCATAGTAAACAGATGGTGAGTTCCCGGCGGCGGCGGAGGCTGCGGCGGCGGAGGCTGCGGCGTGTAGTACTGCGGTATAGACTGCGGTTGCGCGGCCTGCGAGGGATGGTGTGGATGCTGAGGATGCTGAGGGTGTTGAGGATGTCCCGGATGGGACGGGAATGCCGCGTGGTACATTTGCATGTGCGATGGCGCCGGTGGAAGGGTCACCCTGTGCGAAGGCATGGGTCCACCGAACGTCATGATGGAGTGGTGAGGGTGAACGAATCTGTACGGGCCCATAGCGTACGGCATACCGAGTCCTGAAACCGAGGATCAAGATCACCGATCTCGCTGGAACGCACGATACATCTAGAGGTCGGCAAAAAGTGCTCGTCACGCGCAGCTTATATGGTGAGAGCCTGAATTGGCTCGAGAACTAGGATTTTTATGGGGAGCGGGACGCGCAGTCGGAGAAAGGGGGCGTAGCTGTCGAAAATAGGCCGAAACGCGAGCACTTCTTGCCGACCCATGATCAGCTGATTCTATTTCAAATAGAAATCAAGTTACCCAACGGAGTCGCCAGCGTGTTTATAGCTGGAAGGGTGGAATAGGGTGGCGGGGGTGGTTGTGTGCTGGTCACGACCACAGCTTGAGCAGGTCCTGGCATCATTTGGCCGTTCGACATGTCCACCGGTGGTCCAGGCTCCACCATGAACACGTCGTTTATGTCCAGCTGCAGAGGATCGTGCGGCATGTCATCCTGCTGTTCTCCGCCTGGCGTGTGCTGCACATGATGACGATCGATATTTTACGACGTGGTGCACGATATTTGGCAGCAAGATTTCGATCGCGGCCTACTTACCCTCAGGTATAATTCATACCAATACTTGGCAACCTGGAACAGCACTTCCGGGTACACGCCACCACCCTTAGCGGTGTTTTCCACGGTGATACAAGCTTGCTCCAGCATCTCGTCGCTCTGCTCCTTGCACTGCAATGGGAAGACGACGACGGAGTCATTGACATTTTTGGGAAAGAAGTAGGTCATTTATCATCAACGACTTTCTATACACTTGCCTGCAAAATGGCTCTCTGAACCTCGTTTGGATTCAACGCGTGGGCGTACGGCAGACAAGAGAGCGCGAGTTCCGCGGCCGCTATCACCATATTCGGGTCGCTTCCTCTCGAGGACTTGTCCGCTATGCTGACGGCTTCCGGAGGCGTTAGGTGTCCCTCCCAACTGTCGATCAGGAACCAGATCGCCGGCGCTCCGATCTCCATAGCTTGACCGGTGATCCAAGAGACGTGGCTCGAATACGTGCGGCTCAGCCAGTTCGGTGTAACGCAATTGTGCAGTCCGAGCGCGTACAGACCGAGCTGGAAAGCGCACATGTGCAGAGCTCTGTGTGGACGGTGATGGTTCAAACTAGTGGACGATGGGTTGAACAGCGACGTAGAGCTGCTACCGCCAGCCTTCATTAGAACCGTTTTCGCTAACTCGCACATGAAATGAGCCCCAGCCTCGGATGGCTGATTCGGGATGGATGGGTACAATCTTTTGTACCCAATCTTGTATCTGAACAGGAAGAAGAACAGGTGCTAGATACAGTTAACTCGTTGCCCTTGCTTCAAGGGGCTCTAATAAAAACTTTTGAAAGGTGAAAAACCTTGTTTCCTTTGTCCTGGTGGGCACAGTGTGCTGAACGATCTGCGGTTGCACCGTCAACGCGCTCATTCCGGTTTCCAGTTCTGCGCTGGTGCTACTGTGCGGTCTACTGCTGGTGCCAACCACGCTGTCGCCGTTGCCAGCGTCCGTGCCAACGAGAGGGTGAATGGGACACTCTTCGTCAGGAAGATATCTGTCCGCCTGAAACGGAAGTTGTACTCGTAGAATCTTCGATCCAACGATGAAAAGTGAAATTTAACGGTTTACCTCGCTGCTTTTCGGTGCTCCACGCGAGTAGTAGTATATAGGTGAGATCGGTGATTTGATCAGCTGATGAACGTCAGGGTCCAGCAGTTTCTTCATGATCCTGGCCACCTTGGTAGGCTCCGACTTGTAATGGACGAGCAACGTGATGGCCAAGTCCCCTCTGAACAAGTCACGACAGCGAGATTATATCATAATTCTTCGGTAATGCTTCGGTAAGAAGCTTGAATGAATTATCAGGACAACGCGAGTCAGGTTGACGACAATCGAGTTACCTCTGACGTCGAGTGCCCTCGCAGAGAAGGGGATGATCAGCCTCGCTCACGTTCGCCTTCAGCCCCAGAACAGTGACGGCCGCGTCGAAACCAAGATTCTCGTCAACGTCTGTGGGCAGGTGTTTTACTCCTGCGAATCATTCCACAATTTTTTATTCTCTGCCTCTACCGTACAAACTTTAACTCTCTCTTGTCTGAAAGAATTATCGTCTGGCCTAAATAGAATGCGCGCTAACCACCCCCCAATACCCAGAAGAGCCAGTCGGATATCAATGTACGTGATGATATACATATCCCAGCAGAGAGAAAGTGGCGAAAAGGGATTCGTACTTGTCGTGTTGAGGGCGTCGAATATGAAGCTGGCCAACATTAGGGGTAGCAACGCGTGACCCCTGGACCTTAGAACTCCATCCCTCAGCTGCTCAGCCCTCTGTCGGACGATGGCCAACTCGGTTGGACCAAGGGGAATCCTCTTCAAGAGTCCTACCAGTTCGCTTTCCTGGTGAGCTAATTTCACCTGGACGAAACGAAGATATAAATAAACAAAAAAAGTGTAAAAGATCGTCTAGCGGACTAGAGTGTCCCAAAGGGATCGAGACAGATTCGTTTACCTCCAGAGGCTTTGTGTTAGCAGGAGGCCTAGCCATTTCCAGGCCGAACAGACCAACTCTGAACGCTAGATTGTGGTACTCCGGATTTTCCGCGAGGACCGTGCAGAGGAAGCAGCACTTCGCCAAGGTAGCCGACGCAAGGCACGTGAGCTGATGAGACGCTGGTTTCACATGTTGCTGGAACAGGAAGACGCGCAAGCGGTGTTTAATACCTATCGATAATCTCCGATAAGGTGGAAAAAGGGAGGGGTTGGAATATCTAATCTTTACCTTTTTCTTCTTTCCCTTGACGGGCGCGCGGGGCTCGTTGATCATCAGATTAGGAGGATTGGCCAGCAGCTCTTCTCCGAGTTGCACGCCCAGGTGGCAAGCCTCCCTCGTGTGTCCGTGAGCGTAGAGTCCTTCCGCCCTGGCGAACAGTATGTCCCAAGGATCCTCCGTCTTCATCAGGTTGCCGAGAATCGTGCTGACGCTCGGCGTACCCGAAGCCTGTGAGTCCTTGTTGAAGTCCTTCGAGGTGCCGTTGGTAGTCGCGACGGTCTTGGGGTCGTAGTAATAGACGTGGTACTCGTCGCAGGATGGACTGTCGCTGCTCGACGAGGAGCTCTCGTCCTTCGACGGCCTCCTAGACGGGTCCTTCTCCAGATCGGACTCCTGCTGCTTGTCTTTAGCGACCTCTCCCTTTGGCAACGCTGCCCGCGACTTCTCTCGGTGCTCGTGATTCGTCCTGCTACTGCGCTTCAGGTCCCCGTCGGCCTTGTTATTACTGCTATCGCTACTATCACTATGGGTCTCGCACGAGGCGTTGGACCGGTGCTTGTCCGAGTCTTGAGCGTTCTTCAGGCTTTCGTTGCTGTTTGACGATGACTCGCTGCCACCGCCCTCCTGAAACGTTCGCGCAAACATTAGATATAAGACGCACGTTATATGTGTATGAACTGTCCGGAAAGTAATGCGACCAAATTTTTTCTGACTTTCCTATCGTCGACAGCGAATATCTGGCCAAAAATAATGTCACAATACTTCCTCAACCCCCGTACCATCCTGACCTGTTTCCCGGTGACTTCTTCTTGTTTCCCAAGATCAAAAATGTGCTAAAAGAATGCCGGTTTGACAGCGTGGAGTATACAAAGCATTTGCACCCATATGTCGAAGGAAGTTTTTTATAAAAATGTGGTCGCATTACTTTTCTGACAGACCTGGTATGTACAAAACATTTTTGACGACTGGACAGAAAAAGAACATCGAGGAATTGCATAGTACGTTGACACCAACACGATAGGTGATTTTTTGTCCGTTGTCAACGCGCCGTGAATCGCTCTAATTACAATGGACAATACGAGGGTTTTCAGTTGGGTCTAGAAGAAGCTACCTGCGAGTCCGTGTCCCCGCAGTTGTTCAGGTGAGCACAGCGTCGTCTGACGAGGACCACTTGGGGCTCGAAGGTGTCAGGTATGTCGGTCTCGTTCTCGCAGAAACCCTCGGAGCTGACGCTACTCCTGTTCCCATCGCCTCCGCCACCCCCGCCGCCTCCTCGGTCGTACAAGCTGAGCAAGTCCCTGGTGGTGATTCGTTTCCGACCCAGGAGATCGCCCAGGTCCGGGTCCAACGTCCGTCTTCCATAGTGGTGGGACATCGGCGGTTGACAGTTCAGAACGGCCGCGCTCGAGTTCACCTGGCGGAATATGACACAGTTCTACCTTGTCGCGTTTCACGTTGCACCAACAGTTCTCGGCCTGGCGCTTCCGTAGCGACCTCGCGACCCTCTTTCGAGTTAAACGGACAGGATCCTTGCTTGGATCATCGAGACTGACCTGATTGACCTCGGTCCTGGTATCCCCGGCGCGCCGGAAGCAGGTGAACGGACAATGATATATGGGATTACTTCCGGCAGTGTAGGTGATACCCGGCAAGGTGTATTCCTCCCAGTCCAGGTAGCAGGCCTCGAGGGCCGACTTGAAGCCGGTGAACACCGCCAGGTCGTGCTTCAACGAGTCCTTGTGGCCGCTGTTGTTGCTTCTGTTGTGTAAATTGTGCGACACCGAGTTGCCCCGACTCTTTCTCACCTTCAACAAAAGCAAATTGAGATCCCAGCGCTCCTCGTAGAGATCGATCAAAAACAGGATACTGCGAAGGTGGTACCTTATCGACGACCTTCATGTGCCAAACGGTGAACCTATTGTGAAGCATCTCGCGCTCAGCCGGCGAGAGGCCAGGATTCAGCGCGGCCAATCTCCAAAGAACAACGATCTCGTCGCAGAGGGACGAACAAGCGTGCTGGGAGGCGTGCACGGTGCTGCTCATGTTGTTCTTGCCGCCGTAGCCGGTCCCGTTCAGCAACGACACCTTCGTGTTGAACCACCACACCAGAATCTGTTCACAGGCCATGCACTCCTCCGTGATGATCTCCAGCAGCGGTATCGCATTGCGGTCGGTTCGCTTGAACATCTCCCGGACGATCGACAACAGGTTCCACATGCCCTCGGGCTCGCGACCCCGAAGAGGTCTCAGCAGCGAGGACCATTCCGCGGCTGCTGGCGGCGCTGTCGTGCTCAAGTAGTTGACGTCGCTGCGGACACAAACGTCGACTGTCAAAGATCTCTACGGTATCGGGTAGCAAAGGGAGGAGGGGTCTCACAGGGAGAAACATGTTCGTAATAGCCAAAAACAGGTGTGGAAGGAGGAGCCAAAGAAGAGTTTGCGTAGTATGAGAATAGTGGGCCAGCAAACTCCATAATCTTCGGCTAGAGAGAGAGGGAGAAGAAGAGGGAGTGTCTCGTTTCTCAGACAGGGTGAGTCCCACACTAGACCACACTAGACCACATTAGGCCTGGAAGGGGGGTGTGCGTAAAATAAATTTCCCCATCGCCCTTAAAAAAAAGGGAGGGAACATGTTCCCTCGACAGTGTCATCCCTCGTCGGGATGTAACACGGTACTGGGAGGAGGAGGAGATCTACCTGAAGACGATCGGAGCGGGCACGCAGAACTTGATAAGAATCTTGTGGATGTTGTCGTGGAGCGTCTTCTCGTCCAGGTACCAGGACGTCTGATCGTGCGCCGACGGTCCAGCTGTGGGATCCGGCGCGCCACAGTAGCTGTTGATGGTGCTCGGTTGCACCGACAACAACTCGTCCAGAAGACGTTGCGCTGTCGGCAGTATCTGCTGCGGCAGCTCGCTGATCAGATACTGCGCGAACTTCTGCAGTTGTTCCCGGTGCAATCGTGACAGGGATTCGCTAACCGGAGCTCTCAGGCATACTTGCGTCGGCTGGAAGACAGACAGATTATCAATTTTCAACATTCACGCCAAGTTAGCTTTGGGATTTGGGGTGAAAGCTTTGGGGTTTTCGAAGATGATTCTACGATTTCTAAAGAGGCCGAGCGATTCTTTTCGTACCATGTGTATCCTGTGGAGGCACACTGCGACCACATGCGCGCACCAATAGGCCTTCGAGGAGCAGGTGCAGGTGCAGGACGTAATTTTCCGCCGATCGAACGTCACGGCAACGTTGAACTGCGGCCTGTCGCCGTTCAGCATCGCCTGTGGCTGCACGGTGGCGCTCAAGTGGAACCCTAATCAAAGAAGACGATCGTTTAAATAGAAAATTGGATGCTGTGTCGAAGAGACCCTGGAGAACGATTCATGCATTTTCAATAATTAAAATAATGGCAATAACGATTTTCCCAATATTTACTCTGAAAGCGAGGTTAGGTTCGCCCTTAGTGCGACCGACCTGCCCTCTATAACGAATTTTATCGCCAAATTCATACCAAATGAAGAACATCGCTTAACGGGATGTTAGACATATTTCCAATTGAACGAACCGGCACTAAAATCGGGAATAGAGTGAAATAATTGAAGACAATCGGTGGGTACGAAATAAGCGAATACGTAAATAGCGAATTTCAGCGAGCCTTTCAGAAGCGGGGCACCGCGTCGCGCGCGCTTTCTCTGGCGTTAAGAAACAATAGCCGCAGGGTGGCGGATCGCTGACAAACGGGTTTGCAAAGCCATGAACGTTGCGCGGCTGTTTCCCATTGCCGCGTAAATTAGCTCCGTGGAAATGAACCGTCCTTGCAAATACCATGGAATTAGGGAGAATTAGATTCGTCGACCACGATCTTTCCCGCAGTCGGCGTCGACAGGAAATTGTTTTCTCGAAAGAAACTGTCTCTCGACCATGGAATGGGAAATAAATATATTATAGGATAATGGAGCCCCCCTCCTCTCTCACTTTCTCTCTTGTCACGTTCGTTTTCCGAGACAAAGGGAAAACAAATTGGACTTCGCGCGACGCTCGATTCCCTCGCTAATTGATCGAAGAGAGAAAGAGAGGAGAAAGGAGGTCCGGAGCTCTCCGTTCTGTTCCGCTCGTTTCCTACCATCGATCGGACATTAAATTCGTTTCAGCGTCGCTTTACAGAGAGACGGATAGACGGAGGATTCTGCGACATCGTTCGACGACAGGGAAACGTCAGGGTCAGGTTTCCAATTATGTAGCCGCGGTTCTTCCACCCTGGAAATTTGCACAATACTCTCCCCGCGCAAAAATGGCAGGTAAGGAGCCGCCGCTGGATTTTTCACAAGACTCGTGTCTATTCTCATAACTGTCGATCTACAGTCCGTCATCAATTGGCTGACCTCATGATGCTTCCGTCAGGCTGTTCAAGGGAAGATTCAACCAAGAAGCAAGCTCCGTGGATGTACTCACCGATCTGCAGAGTGTCCTTGACGCTCCTCTGCCGGAAGAGGTACTCTCCCCGCTGGAACTCGTCCGCGTTCCCATTCGCCAGGCAGGAGTAGAGTCTGATGTCCTCCTCGTTGTCCGGGAAGCTCCAGAAAGCTATCCTGAGCTGGAGCTGCTCGGGAACAGGTGGATAGATGTGCTCCACCAGCTCGAACGGTATGAGCGAAGCCACGCAACGCGCCGCGAGCTCGCATAGCGTCGGTACCGTCTGTCGTACAGTCTGTACATCTGCGAAAAACAACAATTAGTCAGTGTTCCGCAATTTTTTCATATAATCACAAAGGTTCCCTGACTTCAAAAAGGTTAAGAACCACTGCCCTTATTCGACGCTTCGTTTCGATTCCTTCGGGTTCCAAGGAATGGCTGACGCGTGGCTGACCACGGTCGGCCAATTCTACTGTGGGAACTAGAGCGCCATGCCGACGAACATGCGGACTCATTTTGACCCGACTTCGAAAAAGGAGGAGGTTACTCAATTTGAATATTTAGTAAATTTATATGAATTTAAAATTGAGGGAATTTTAAATAGTAATATAAATTAGAGAATTTATTATTAAATTTATAGGAATAAATTACAATTGTAAGTTAGTTAATTTTAATTTAATTAACTTACAAGACCGAAAAACCATCTAACGGTGTTCTACAAATTCTACTCGTTCCACTGAAAAGTGTGAAATAAAAAAATTTTATAAAAAAAAATTAAACCGACATCGAAAAAACGCACTAAAAATATGCACTAAAAATATGCACTAAAAAGAATGAAATAATTTCCATTTAATTAATGTGAATACACACGCACTTAAATACGATACAATCTTTTCGCAGGCGGCGCAAAATTGAAAATTTTCCAAATGACAGATGTTAACTTGGAAATTAAGGATTTTCGTAATTTCCAGTGTCGAAAATTTTCAATATTCCTCCTTCGACACCAATTTAGATTATGCCATAAATATCTTTTGTGCTATTAAAAATAAAGGAGATATTTAGGTGGCCTCCTTCAGCTGAGACGCCGTGTATATGAAACTCTGTGTGTACAACGGTGCCTTATCAATTTGGCCACCAGTGTGCTTCGCGCGTTGTTTAATGTGAAAGCAGTGAAAACACGCTTTAGTGTGTGTCGCTTCCGATCGGAAGTTGCTTGCTACATAATTCGTGCCCTAGGAGAGCGTGCGTCGAAAGGGAGCAGCTTCTGGAAGAGCGAGAGTCAGCCGTTTAATAAACGCGTGGATGCGCGTTTCGCGCGGAAGAGCGCGCGAATACGCAAAAAAGTGACGAGGCTGCATCGATCCTCCGGGGAATAGGGCGCGACGGTACGGGGTTCGGGGGCAGAAGAGGACGGTACGAAGCCGCCGAAAAAGCTAATATAGTGAGAGCGGGAACGAAGTTCGCAAAGTCCCCGGCGACAAACAACGAGAACAAGTTCTCGGAGAACGAGAGGGGCAGAGAGAGAGAGAGAGAGAGAGAGAGAGAGAGAGAGGGGGGGGCGGGGTTCTATTTGCCAATTCGAAGCGCGGCGTGAATGAACCAAGGAAGACCGAAGTGAGAGCCGTTCCGATAATAAACATCGTCGCTGGCCGACGTCGATAACTTTATTAATACCCGCGGCGTTGGCTCCCGTCGCTCTCCGCGAAATCTCGTGTCGCAGACGCGATTAATATCGATGCGATTTCTTTGTTGCCAGCCGACGCCGCGACGCCGCGTCTTTGACCCCCTGCTCCGCGGTTTCATTCCGATTTTTCCGAGCGGAACACCGCTGATTCACCCCCTGCGCTAATTACTCCTTTGCTTTGCCTCTTCGTGATTATACGCTGGCAATATCAGTCGTATGAAACGCAATTTTTCCTCATCTTATGCTGCTGTGGTCGCTATGGAGACTGTTTAGCAGCTCGAGCAATTGATCAACTCGGCAGACTGGTATGTAGCCAGCGGATCTTTACGCAAAATTTAAATTTTGTACCTGAATTGCGACAAACTGGAGTGTTGTTTTTCACCCATGAATTGAACGGGTCCCATGGAAATCACCGACGTAAAAGTAAGATGAAAAAGAAAACAATTTATGCTGGAAGCACTGAAGTAGAATGTTATTTATGCTGACGCAGCATATAGAGAAAGCAAAGCTTCGCAGCCAGGGGAAATTATTGAAAAATCCAGAAACTATCTAAACACACAAAATTAGAAAGCAGGAGTAATATTTTTAATTTATTGTTTAATGACATCTAGTGTTTTGATAACAAATGTTGCGTTCTATATTTATTTTCTTATGCTACTATTATAATGGGACAAATTAAATTCATCAACTGCTAGTGTTATTATGAGACAGAGGGAGTATTTAATTTATTTTAATTACGCGTATCTATTAAAACGGTTGCCATCGGTGTTTACTTAAATTTGTTAAACATGCCGTTGTAATTGCCATTTCATTTAATACAACAAGTATATTTAAATTCTTCTAATTTGTTTACTGTCGCTAAAAACGAATACAAGGAGAAAATAAAAAGATGTGCGTCGGCACGGAACGACCCCGTGGGCAAGAGCGAAACGGAGAAAGAATGGTGTGCGATCGATCGATCAGCCAAATATTTGCATGAAAAACAAAGGGGGAAGATTAATGGAAATTTTTGCAAAGTGCCCGGCGCATCGGCCCCCGGGAGCAATCGCTAGAATTTCCCCGGGCTTTCGCCGAGGAACACAATCGGCTCGGGGAAAATTGCGGGGCCGCGCGTTGTACAAAAAAAAAGCCGAATATTTTCTCTATTCGATCAACGACCATCAGGAGATTCATCGAGAAATTTCGCCGTGCGAGAGATCGATCGATAGACCCGTTCGAGACATAACAGAGGCAGCTGCAGCATCACCGACGTCATCCGGGTCTCGATTTCCTTGTACCCGGGGATCGAAGATCGCCGACACAACGTTCGGTTCGTGCCCTGCGGATGCTCGCTAATCAAATAGAAATTGAATTTCCATTAATAACGGGCCCCGTACCGCGGTAACATCATTTCCGTTGGTATCGAGCGCCGGTTACGGAGAAACAGAAAGAGACGGAGAGGGATGACGATGCTTTTGTCTCTGTGGATGAGAGAGCGTTACCGCACGGCAAATAAGATTGAAAGTATGAGACGAGAGGCCCGAAGATCCGGTTTAAGAATCGACTTGACTCTCCCGTGACCGTAGACATCCTCCGTTTACCGTTAACAACGCGTCGGCATCAATTCTTTCTTTTTTCACAAATTTTGGACATCTTTTTATGGGATCCTGTAGAGCTTGGCGAGGATATATCAGAAATTCACATTTTAATGTTATGAATTGACTGATTCAAAAGTTATGCGTGTTTAAAGTTGAACAATTTTAAGGGTTCTTGAGAACCAGGGCGCCGCCATTTTGGCACCACAAGCACGCATGCCTGGAGAACGTCCTCAAAAACAATTTGTTCATAGGTAACCAAACGAATGAATATTAACCAAAAACTATTTTACACAATTTATAACTAGGCAGTATTAAAATAGAGATTCACATTATCGATACATTGAAAACGCTTGAAATCGCTCAACTTTACATGTGCATAACTTCTGAACCTGTGAATCCCTACCGTTGAAACATGAATTTTTGGAATTTGGATTTCTATCGCCAAAATCTACAGAATTGCATAAAAAGAAGTAAAAAATTTGTGGTCCCGTGAGTGGAAGTCTAATCCCAATAACTGTATTATAATCCAACGACGGCTTGTTTCTCCCGTAACCGTAACAGGAATTTCCTGTTTACAGCGATGAGGCCTCCGCACCCTTCTTTTTTCTCGCTGACGGGGGCTGAAACAGTTGATTGAAACAGCAACCACGCGATGCAGCAACGGTGCACGGCCGGACCGCATAAATTCCGCGGTCGTAATACTTTTATGATTCCATTTCCATTATTTATCGGGTCGATGGAAACTGGAGCGGCTCGATCGCGATGAAACGAGCGCTTGAAAAACGCGCACACGGTTTTCCAGCCTCTATCTAGTCTTAAAAAGGCCCTACAAATCATAAGGTACCTTCATTTTCGCGAGGAACAAGCAGTCTTATTTAAATTTCGAAAAAAAAATCCAGGATCAGCGTGTTCGGAAGAATTTCGAGAGTTCCTCGGAGTTTATCGAAGATCCCTTCACCGAGGATCGAGAAGAGCAAAAGGAAACATAGAGAGATGGCTCGTCTTCGGAGAGCATCGAAATCACCGTAATAGGCGCACGTTCCGCCTGTAAATTTCGTATTAGAGCGGCCGAGGAGGCCGTCGGATCAGTCTCGAAGATCCTCTGAATCCGAGTTAGATAAATCCTCGTCGAGGATGGACGTCACGTGGCCCGGACGATCCTCAAAATCGAAACGAGCTTCGTAAGCCGTACCAGCAAACTTTCGGCATCCTTTGAGAGACTCTGACTCGTGACAGGGGACGAACGTCTCCAGCAATCAGGATATCTTTCAATCGAAGGACGACGACTAAGATCCTCAAAGGACATCGCGAGGAAATGTGCGGTGGGAGAATCTTCGAAGCGATCGCCCAAGATCTTTGGGAGAGATCTTCTCGGGAAAGACGATCGTTAAATTCGCAAATCCTGGTTGCGAGATGAACCCTGCAAGACCCTGCAGCCATCGTAAAACTAAACGCTCTTCAAACGCGGAGCTAAGTCAAAGTTTCAGACTGAAAGATTATCGAATACAGGAAATTTTACGGCCCCCATTCTCCAAATCCTGTTTGCGAGATGCTCTTCGCACAACTCTGCAGCCATCGTAATATTAAACGCTCTTCAAGGTTCTAACGCGGAGTGAAGTCAAAATTTTGGATCTAAAGCTTGTCGAATAAGGAGAATTTAACGACCTCCATTCTCAAAATCCTCTTTTGCGAGAGGCTCTTCGCACTACCCTGCAGCCATCGTAACACTAAACGGTCTTCGAGGCTCTAACGCAAAGCTGAGTCACAATGTCAGATCGCGAAGCTTATCGAATAAAGAGAATTTCACCAGCATAGAATTTTCGAAACTCTGTTTGCGAGTCACCGATGCAATCCGCATTCCCAGGGTCTGCAGTCAGCGAACGATCTAATCTCTAATAGCGATGCAGGTAGAGCAGGTGTTCGGAGTCGGAAGATGTTCTATGGAGAAGAAGGCAAACTCCAGAAGGGTACCCGCATCGATGGGACCTCTATAGGGGAGGGGGACTGGTTCAAAAGACCAGGATGTTAAAAATCAACGAGGAAATCGATCCGTCTGGACGACGACGCGACGGAAATTTCGATCGAAACGATCGTTCCTCGACCGCGCGATTTCCTTAACCCGGTTTCGAGTTTTCTGGGGATGTTACGAGAATTGAATAGGGTGATAGATGGTGCAGAGGCTAATCAGCACGGCACACCCCCGATATCTGCGCCGGGGATGCCTGGGAAATCAGTCGGCATTGAATTACCGTTTCCACGGAGTATCGAGCCCCGGGGTATCGCTCTCGAGAAGGAAATCTCGATCGTCAATCTAGGGTCGCACAGTGGTGGCAAGGTCCAAGTCCTGAAAGTTTGATCCTTTTTGAAAGTTTTTGTCCCAAAAGTGAAAAATTTCTTAATATAAACCGTCACACTTCGTCGCGCGACAATATCTTATTTTTCTATATCTTACTATTTCATACCAGTATTACTATGTCTTGCGTTCCGTTTAAAAAAGACTAAAAAGTAGAAAATAAAAAATATATAAAGAAACTTTTTAAAAACCACGCGTATATTAAAATGCACTTAAAAAGGAGAAAATAATTTTTTTAGACATTAGTGACTATAAATAAAAGCGTGGAGCGCCCACGAAGATTACGTCAATATAGTTTAGCGCTCCACGCTTTAAATTCATAATCACTAATGCCTAAAGAAATTATTTTCTCCTTTTTAGTGCATTTTAATATAAGCGAGGTATTCAAAAAGTTTCTTTATATATATATATATATTTTTTTTTTTTAAATAAAACTTTTCCAGGATTTCAGCGAAACTTGCCGTTGTCGATCCGTCCGGTTTTATTCTTGATACAAGATGGCGGCGGCCAGACATAAACGTCGCGATAAATGTCAATTTTCTTCTCCTCCCAGATAGCCATTAAAGCGGAAAAAAGGTGAAACGATGCTAAGGCGTTAAACAGTTAAGGAGAGGATGATATCCACGGTGAGGAACGAACGCAGGAATCGTGTTCAGGCAGGATTAAATCGGTGACACAGAAAAGCCTTCCCTTTCGACTCGACGACGACCCCCTGTTCCACCCCCTGACTCGGCCTCCAGAGAAAAAGCGGGGGTGGGATTCTGCCGGCAACGTGACATATCGCGTTACGGCAAAATGGCTCTTTGTCCTCGTTTTCGCGGCGGGGGTTGCTGGTGGCCCCTTTTCCAGGCTGCACCGGCAGAAAAGGATCCTGAAATATGAGCAGGATCCGTGCCAGGAACCTTTCCACTCCGTACCCGCTGCCCCCCGCGTACACACGAAAACATGAACTTCTCCCTCAAAACGTTCCTGCCGTTTCCTTCATTTTTAATCGGTTCACTTTAAGATGGCCGAAACATAATACTTTCAAAGTTTGGGCTTCTGATCGTAACGCTACGCCAACAATATTTATTTATATATCATTAGCTCTCTTTTTAACCAAACAATTTTTTTTAGTTAACTTAATACTGCAGTAAAATATTCCTACAATTTTAAAAACATCAGTCTGATACATTCTTTATTTATTTATTTTATATCATTAGCTTTCTTTTTACCAAACATATTTTTTTTAAGTTAACTTAATATTACAGTAAAATATTCCTACAATTTTAAAAACATCAGTCTGACACATTCTTTCTTTATTTAATCAGTAGCTCTCTTTTTAACCAAACGAAATGTTTTCAGTTAATTTTTAATACCGTAGTAAAATGGTCCTACAATTTTAAAAAGATTGGTTCGATACATTCTTCAGCCCTTATGTCAATGGCCGGTTTTTTACACGGGTAACCACTTCCATTTCTTCTTTAAACTTTCTAAAAGTTGTTGTAAACAAATGCCGAAAATACTGTAGCAACATCATTGAATATTGTAGAAAATGTATGATATTGCCAAATAGGGGTTCACTAATCCATATCTAGATTTTTGTACTTCTTCGTAGATTCCTGATCTCGTTTGAATTTCTCGCAGATGTAACTGGTGTTTCTTTTTTCAGGACGAAAGGGGGCGAAGGAATTGATTATGGAAAGTACGCTGGTTAGCGTAGAAGCCGAGTGAGAGAATCGTTCGCCGGTCCATCGCGTGCCAGCAGATAATTCGATTGGTTCGGTAATCGAAGCGAAATTGGACCGGGTCGCAGGAAATCAAGATATAATTCCGCGTCCCCCGCTCGTTTTAACGATCCACCGCGCGTGCTAACGATTTTCGAAAACTGCTATCCCCTCCCCACCGTTGGCAATCTGTTTCCAATGAAACACAGAGCCCCCGAGGATGTACCTGTTGATGCGCAGCCCCAGCAAGGAGTTGGTCGATCGTTTCTGTGCCGATCTTCTTCGTACTACCCCTTCGCCCAAAGCTCTAACCGACCTTCAATGGACAAAACAGTATTTCAAACCTCAAAAATCTTCACAATTACTGCCATGTCTCATTTGTCATTGTTATTGACCAGATTCAGCTTGACAAATGAGTCAGAAAGGGCCATGATGGAACGACTGTTTGAATACCCTTCTAAAAAGGGTTAGATTTTCGAGTCCGGCGCGAGGGTTTCCGGCTGCAACGATTTTCCTGGACGCGTGCAGTCGAACACGCTTTGTTTCGGCACTTGTTCCGGTTTAATGGCTACGAATGTTCGGAATATCTCTCCCCGGGGTTTCCTGAAAACAAATTTCACGTGGATGAACGACGGTGCATCGACCCCGTGGGTTGGTTCTCGGTTGGTGGTTCGCGGCTTTCGCGGCTCTCGCGGCTCGCGACCCGCGGCCGATCGATATACAGAGCGGCTCGCAACGCGGAAACTAGACGCACGAAAAGGCAACCCCGGGAGATTTCAATTTTTATCCGCCACCCCTCCATCCTCCGTTCTCCAACCCTCCGTGTTCTGCTCTCTCCATCCACCGCGGCCGTAAACCGTAAAAATTGTTTATTCCTCGGTGGAATTCGGGCAGAGACCGGCACGGCGGCAGGCTGGAACCAAAAACGAGGAAAAAGAATCGGCCGACCCGGCGCGGCGTGGCGGACCGCCCAAACGGCCGCTGAAACGTCCTCTACTTTCGCAAGCGGATATTCAATGTCTCTAGCGTTGCTTCCGTGTTGGATCATGATGATTCAATCGCGGTATAAATTCGATCAATTTTCAACAACTCTAGTGCTCATTTCTTTAATGATTTCTTCACAATTATGAAGAATAAATGTTCAGAAATTCAACGAAATTTATAACCAAAGAATAAACTAAACAATTCTACATTTGACGTTGAGACAATAAAATTCGTTTACAGTAAGATTCGTTTACAGGTCACTAAAGACTACAACGTATTGAAAAATTGAATAGAATCCGAAACAGTATTCTAAAAAAAGTGACCCAAATAATCGCAAAGCAGTTTTTTGGGAAACAGGTTCGAGGGTCCAGTGTCCCAGCCAGAATTCGGTAGGTTTTCTTCGCGGCTGACTTCCGCGGCGAGACCCGACGAAGACAAATGTCAGGGAACGGCAATAATGCAGGCTGTCCCCGGGTTTCCATGGAAGCTAGCGTGCACGGTGCGCTCGCACGCCCGCGCCCGATCATATTTCATGCCCATGACCAATGGGAGAATCGTAAACGGTCCACGGGCTCCATCGATTCCGTGTCCGGATGTTGTACCGCATACGCGTCGGACCTTCGGCGGACTCTCGCGAAACTTCCAACGAAATTTCTCCGGCGCTTTTTAACTCGCAGCTTTCGCGATCCGTCCAATTAGCCCGAGACGAATCTTGTAACGGGAGAGCCTAGCCGGAGCAATTACACGGTCGCGAACGGCGGGGATAATACGCGATACCTTGGCTGAATTCAGCGTTTAATTAAGCCACTTAATGCGTCCCGTAATTCCGCCGCCCCGGTAGCAGGAGGTTCCGGCAAATACCCCCGTTAGATTTAATTCGCTCTTCTTGTCCGGCGGACAAACGACCGTCCTCTTTTTCCAGAAAACCGTCTGGATTTTCGCGGCGGTTACTCGCACGCCGAATTCTCCATCGAACATTGTTACAGGTACGTAACGGTTGCAGAAACGATTAGTTTTGTTGCTGTTATGACATCATTCTGAAAGCAAACTTGCGAAGAGACTTCGCTGTTCTTTTTTGTAAAACAAATCGTACCGCAAGGATACAGTTTGGAGACAATTTATAATTTAATTAATTATTTATTTATTGATGCCGTAAACCTAGTTTGGTTTATATAGCATACATTATTATGACATTATACTAAAAAATAGAGAAGTATATAACATAGTATGTATAAAGTGGAATTATGTAGTATAAACGTTAGGCGCTAAATCTTAATCTTACATTTTTTGATAAAGTTATGAATCATATTCTGGACATTGCCAGATGATATGATTGAGATCCTGAGCCTCCGTCCCGCGTTCGCAAGAACCATCCGAAATAAAGCGTACTCTCGCCAGGGAGGCATTTAAATTATAGTGATTTAAATGTAACAAAATCTCTTGGTAAATTGAGACTCGAAAACCAAGGTATTCTTGAGTCGCTAAAAAAATTTGGAAAAAAATATATACCTTTGTGTAAGCCTTCATTCTTAATTTTATCATTCGATGATATTCTCATTTGATATTTAAAATCGCTAACGAAATCGGTAAACGGTATTTTGACGTTCGATAGGATTCCTGATTCTGTACCTTCTTTGGCTAACGAGACAATTTATAATTTGTGTAGCTCCTGAAAAAATCCGAAGGAATTTCCGAGAGGGACCTAACGCGGACCAGTTTCCGAGAACAGGTTATTCCGTTTTGAAGGGAGCTCGATCAATTAAGCGTTTCGATGAGCCTCCCAATCGATAAGCCTCTAATCCGCGCACTGTCTCCGATCTTCAGCTCGAAAAGAAGAGAGGAGGTTACAAAGGAGGAATTCCCTCGGGTAGAAACACTCTCCAAGGCGGAAGGGGTTTCCCCGGCAGTGATACATCGAGTGGAAGACGTTTCAATAAAATTGGTTAACGGTGTACACGAGCATTCGAGCGCGGGGAATTTAATCAAGCGTGTTCTTAGGCGAGAGGTTCCGTGAGGAGAGAGAGAGTCCCCCCCCCCCCCCCCTCCCCACCAAGAAGACGTCGTTCCCATCGAATAAAGTCCTTTTCGCTTTCCGAAGAGACTACAGATGCCGCAGACTACCACGTTCCACGGGAATATCAACGCCGACACGCGAGGAATTCGCGTCGTTCTCTGCCACTTCAGCTTTTACACCCCCTTCGAATCAGAATCTCGGTAATAATTGTTTCTTACAATAGTCTACTTGTCGGTTCGGTCCTCCAATCACGGACCATTGCGACTACTACGTAGTGTCGTGATCCCAAAATGAATAGGAACAGGTTTGGAAGAATGTTACTGGTCTTTATTTTACTCTTTACGATGTCGACGGTTTCAAGCTCAGATGACTTCTGAAGTAAGTATGCTGGAAAAAAGGGAAGAAGGATGTGTTTGGAGTAGGGGAATTGTAGGGGAGTTGTAGGAGAGGAAAAGTGAAAATAGAGAGTTAAAGTAAGGAAAGGTCGCTGGTCAGGACGTCTGGTTTTCGTCTACGTCAAGGACGGCTCAAGGAATACGGTTGTACGTAATAGGAAGACGGAAAGAGAGAGAAAGGCACAAATTTTGAATCCGGTAAAGTAAAGAGCAGCCAATATTTATAGTAATCAGTAAACTGCCGATTTTTATTCAAAATAAATATTGTCTGCATCGATTGTAAGAAGTAAAAACCAAATTGAATGTTATATCTTCCGTTAATGAATTTAATAGAAGAGAAATCATACTCAGGCCTGAGTAGGTGATCTATGTCTCCGCAGGCCCGGGTTCGAATCCCTTCGTGGTAATTTTTGAAAAATTTTTTGTACATGTAGAAATGCATTTTCAATGTTAAATAAATTTTAAGTAAATGTTAAATAAAATATTTTTGTTCGCTAAAAGGCTAATTAAAAATTATAAGTATTGTATTTGATTTCTATATTTATTCTACGTGACGTATATTTTATAAATAATACAAATTACAGAAAGCGTGATGGCAAGCCACATTAACAGCTCTGATTACTATTCATTGTATTTTTTCTATTTTGTATTTTGTATTTGTATTTGTATTGCGGTCTCTTTGTGAGATGAACAGTGACTAAATGTCGCTGGAGATTGTTCACAGGGAATTCGAAGAACGGTCAACCTTGTCAATCACATTTTCCAACACCGAGTGAATCGACTGTCGAGATCGTTTCCGAGAAGTCGAGGAATTAAGCAGCGATTTCCGGGCGCAGTATCCGAGCGTCGACGACGACGTATTTCTGCAGTTTCCGGCGTTCGTTCGCGTTCCTGGGGGACGAAAAAAAGGTGGCACGGGGTCGAAGGGGATGAAAACGAGACCGCGAGGTCGTCGACGCATTACCGTCAGGTAAAACGTTTCCAGAGCGGATCGATCGATCCTCGGACGCTGGTTCGGCGAAAGTACTTAGGCGGTATCGGGTTTCCATCGCGCTGGAAAGTCGATTGTGGCCGCCCCTTAAGCCCTTTTCGGAAAGTTCCACAGGGCGCGGAGGGATTTCGACGAGTATCAGAGAAGCATTCCTGGGCCGTTCTGACGCGAATATCCGTGCCACGGAGCGTAATAGGATGTGCTTGTCGGGACTAATGGCCCGTGAACACATACACACTCTCAGCCAGAGAGAGAGAGAGAGAGAGAGAGAGAGAGAGAGAGAGAGCGAGAGCGAGCGAGAGAGAAGATCTTGAAGATGTTGCGAGGCGGCTGCTGCCCCGGGGGAATTCGACAAAGGACGAGGAACCGATCCCTCACACCCCAGAAAACGCACAGGTGGAATTAATGCCCCCCTGGAATCGATTCTCGCACCCCCGTGCACCCCTTCGCCAGGTGCACACGCGGCCATTTCCCCATAAAATAGCTCGAATTAATCCGGGAATTTCCTTGTCGTGAAATAAGTTCGCATCGGGTCCATTAGGCGGGCTTGCTCCCATAAGAAAGGAATCACTGAAAAACTTCCAGATGGCCAACCGTACCATAAATTCCTAGGGCCCTCGCCCCTCGACAATCATTTTCTTCGTTTACTTTTCTGTATTGTCCTCTTTCCCGATTGGAAAGGGTTGAAGATAGCCACCTGCAATCACGCAAGCTGCATAGGAGGATGCTGGGAGAAAACTGAATTTTTATTTGTCCCGCGTTTTCCGGCAGAAGCGGAATCCACTCTCGATATTTCATTTGGGGCCGCGAAGAAAGGGACCGGGAGATGCTGACTAAGGCCACCTCTTCTCTCCTCTCTCTTCTGTCTCTTTCGGTCTCTCCCTGCATCCTCTATCTAATCTCTTTTAGTCGAGCCATTAACCCCCTATTCATCATCCTCTTCCTCGTTCGTCCGCGAACAATGAGCGCCTTGCCGTTTCGCCTGACGGAGAGCCGCCACCGCGTTGCTAGGCATCGTGTAGAACCTCGCGTTACACGCCGACCCGATTAACAAACACCGAGAAACTCTCTTATCTGAATCAACCTGTTCGATACGCCTCTCCGACGGATCGCTTCATAAAACAACGATTAAACCCAGCAGGAAACATAGACTCAAAACTGTTCGAATCGAACTTTTCATAGCAGGTTCTGGTTTTCGGCGTAGACCTCGAGGAGATTTCCCATGGTACAAATCCATGTGGATGCTAGGACCACGATTCCGATGTTTTCGAAGGGAAATGCGAGTCGTTTGAAATATGAAGTGCTTACACCGGGGCTTTGCCTGCATAATGGCCCGTTTGCGCGGGAAACGGCTGCAATTTCGAGGGGGATTGCGGCCCGGATAATCTGAAAATAAAATCTTCCGGGACCCACCAACGTAAGCATAGACCGAAAGAGAGAAAGAGAGAGAAAGAGAGAGAAAGAGAGAGAGAGAGAGAGAGAGAGAGGGAAATAAGGTAGATGCTAAAAGCCAGAAAGAGAAGGGAATAGCCAGAGGACTAAAAACCGGAGGAAGCTTTGTATCGTCGAAAGATTAAATTGCGAATCGGGTATTCACGTTTGCGCCGAGAAGAAAGCTCGCACAGGTTCGGATAAAGGAGGCCGGTTAATTCGCAGCAGCAGCGCTCGTCAACAGAATTTCATTTGGCCAGCATCCCATAAATTCTCTTTCATCCCAGATCTCTATTCCCCTTTGACGAATTATCGAGCTTCGCCTCTCCGATCCAGCTCCACTCTCCCACAACCCCTATTTCACCTCGCTACTCTTTCGATACAACAACAGAGTAAACGAACATAGCCTGCGATCGAAATCGTGCTAGATGAGTTCACACTTTGACTGCTACAGAGCTGTTCTTAAGAATTTCCTTCAAGAGGTTCTTATAAAAATTAATTTCAACCTCGAAGCCTGTGAGAATGAATTTCTAGATCGTCAATAGCGTTTTCGCCTATCAGATGCGCAGGTCAACAGCAAGATAGTTCCGCTTACCTGAAACAGAAAGGAAAATCGTGTTAAGGCGGATGGAGGAAGCCCACGGTGTCGTTAATTGCGCGATAAACAGACTCGTTGACGGGGGTTAGGGGTTGAAACTCGGGCCAATTAGCCGGAGGTGTCCGTGCGCGTTCGGACCTCGATCTCTAGAGAGGAAAGGCGAGGAGGAGGAGAAGGAGTTAGAGACTACCTTCTGGCACTGGTCCAGATACGTAAAACGGATCCCCGGTCGCGGAAACTGGATCCTAGAGCGTGTCCAACTCGACGAAACACGGGAAAACCTTCGGGGTGAAAAATGAAATTCTGCACATGCAGGAAGTGGTTCCAAAGGTTTCGTGGTGGAACTTTTGATCTCTGTAATAGAGAACGCGTGGAATGCCGTAAAAATTGCAGGGCGAGGAGTTAGAGCAATTATTGAATGAAAATCGTTGTCAAACGCAACAGAAACTTGCTGAGGAACTTGGTGTAACTCGACAAGCAATTTCCGTTTGTGTATTCCTTTTTTTTATAAATACAGATCAAAAGTATGCTCAAAAGGCACCGAACTTATTTGTACACCTGATATAAAATTAATTCGACTATTTTTTAGTTTGGGTATATATTTGTGAAGGTATTAGTATATGAAAAGAAGATAACGATCCAATAGGTCTAGGCTACACCAGCATGCACAACTCGTAGCTCAAAGAGCGGCTCCTGTTGCAGTTCTCCCCACCCTACGTGTGCCAGCCAACTCGCGACCGGTTCGCGCTCCCAAATTGTCCAGTTGTGCATGCCTGGACTACACAATGAACAGATCATTCCAGACCAATTTTATGTGAGCGTTTTCGCTTTAGCATCCCCGTGCCAATTTTTATGAAAAATCGTAAGAAATGAAGGATCACGACGAGCCAGCTGAGGAATAAAATATCGTCGTGGACGTTCTTCAAGTGTTCCGCGAAATAAACAACCGCTAGAGCGGAGAGGTGGTACACCCGGTTGCCGGTGACCCTTTGTCAGGAGGATATCACCCCCTCCGACTGTTATTTAGACACCGAAAGGGGAATCTGCGGGTTCGTCCATCCTCTGCCGCCGGCAAGATAATGATCTCCCGCAAGATGATACAACCGCAAACCGGACCGCACTGGCTCTCGAAGCCAACTCACGACCCTCGAACCACTGTGTCCAAGTCTCTCTCTCTCTCTCTCTCTCTCTCTCTCTCTCTCTGTCTGTCTCTCTTGTCGGTTGCCCATTTTCGTTCCATTAACAAAGCGTACGGGCTCGATTAGCGACACACAGGATCATTTCCATGGGTCCGTTCGGACCAGCAAAGATACACCACGATAATAAATTAAGCTCCCGAATGATGAAAGAACACACGACAGAAAAACCGACGTGATAAGGATCCGACGATCGACGAAGATTAACTTCGCCGGTCCATTTGCGCGATTGGCATCTCCTCCTTCCGACGAAAAAATAAAGGAAGCCACGCGAAAATGCTGGAAACATCGGCACATTTGCTTCCCCATCCCCTTCGCGGTACTCGGGGCTGAGCAACGGCCTATCGGGAACCACCCCCGACCTCTCCGGAGCTCCCGTGAGAATCTATCCATTCGATGTTTCCCCAACTACGAGGAGCGTATTCTGCAAATTAAAATGCGAAATCGTGGATCCACGTTCCGTTCACTCGAGCAGTGAGAGCAACGTTGCCGGACCGGAGATAGAATAATAAATTGTACATCAGATAGTGCGAAATCAACCCTCCGCATACTGGATCTCTCGGAGAAAATTTCGCTTCTATAACGCGGACCCTCGTTTCTCCGAATTTAATCCGTGAAATTTTCATTTCTGCGCTGTACTATTGTTTACAATATTGTTTACATTGTTAAGTATATGTTGGTATGTTACCAATTACTATATATTTAAGTATTGCACAAGCTATAATATTATATCTCTCTCAATTTCATAAAATCACAAAGATCATACACAATGGAATTATTCTAGGCAGAAATGTTTAATTTCCAAGTTACGACAGCTCCGATTGCAAAGAGTTACAATTTTTGCGGATTTTTTGAAACCATTAAACATGTTTGTTGCTCTGCATTTCGAAAAAAAATCCTTTAGAAATATTAAACAGGTTCGGCAGGGTTCACAAAAGAAAATTAGTAATCTTTATCGATCGAAAATCATATTTATATGTATATATATGTATTTATACAATTTACTAATGACGATTACGGAAATTACTGTAGGTAAATTAAGGCGAAACGAATATAGTATGTAAGAAGTTTTATAAGCATCAACATATGTAAAAGGACCGCTTTGTATTGGGCAAATAGAGCTGAGGCTCTACAACGCCATCTTTATGCATGTAGATATATATATATATATATATATATATATATATATATATATATATATATAGAGAGAGAGAGAGAGAGAGAGAGAGAGTGAGAGAGAAGAATAAACCAGTAACCAGACATTGACTACGTCGAATGTACATTATGGCGACCGGTCGTCGGCGATGAGTATCGGTATTATCACGGTGTCGTCGAGGCCATCGGATCGTCGCGAGTTTCGCAACTCTCTACTCGCATTAACGCCCCGGGGATAGAATTCGCTAACTGTGAATCGTTTCTTACATATCTCTGCGGCCGTGAGGATCGATACGGTCGCCATGGCGACGAGCGAGCTTCCTCTATAGGGATACAGATACAGGGATACATCTCAATACGAGCACGCCAACCTCGCTTTCTCCCTTTCTCCCTTTCTCCGACCCTGTTTCCACCGTTCATCTTTCTTCATCCGCCCCCTACCCCCGGGAACCTACTCACCCTCTACCGTGCCGCTTCTTTTTTCCCTTTCGTCCTTCCTCGGCCACTCGCCGACTCTTTGTTCTGGTCCTTATGACTTTTTGCCGGGCCTCCCCTCGCTCGTTTCCACCCCCGCAACACCCTCTGCCCCATACCTTTCTCTAATTATTTTCGACCGGGGATGATTCCGCGGCCCGATCTTTGTTAGAGCTCAGAAACCTGCTAATCTGCCCCACACGATCTTCCGAAAAATTCTCGGGAAATTATGGATGAAGAGTGACTGTGGACAGACCTGGATGAACATAGTCGAAAAAAAAGTGTATTGGAAATTGTGAATGAAATGAAGTTATCGAGAGCTCAAAATCTTTTTTGTCTGCTACAGAATATAAAAAATTATTTAGAATGTAAAATGTAATATATTTAGAATACAAATATATTTTGGATATGGAATATAAAAAATACAATTTAATGTATTATTTGTCGCTACAAATAATAATTGAAATTGTATTTGTAAATAACAATTAACTTTATTGTTTTAAATAATTCATTTAGATTTGCTCAAATAATAAATAATTATTTTTGCTTGTTATTTGAATATCCAAATACCAAATAACTTGTTATTTAAATTATTATTTATTAGAATAAATTTATTTATTGCCCAACACTGGTAGTAAACTAATTGGTCTAATTTCTCCAAAAAATCCAAGTCTTACGGTCCGATGTTGAAAACGCGTTATCATCCTTTTAAAAGTATCAGAATATTAAATTATATGAAAGCTCTCGAGGAGACATGGATCTCCCCGGGTTCGGAAACAGATTCTGAGATCCTGGAAATTCTGATCGAGAGTAGATAGGGTCAGCGGAAAAGTAATTGGCTCGTAGGAATCGCTGAATAACCCAGGACAAGGTTCCCGGATTAGTTTACTTGGAATATGGCTTCTTTGTATCTACGGGAGCAAGCCTACCGATATCTGGATGGTTTTCCTTTTATTAAAGCACCGGCATCTAGGCCTTGTTTAGGGAATTGCTCTCCACAAAATCAACAGGTCCTCCGAGGCCACGTAGACGTCCTCCTTGGACAGTTTTCAGAAAAAATCACGACCAGAGCGACAAAAGATTCGCGACGTGGAAAAGACAGTCTTTTGATCGAGGCGGCGGCAATTTCATTTGAATCGAGACACACGCCGAATTTTTCAAGAGTAAATATCTAATAATTTGAATTGTAGTTTGTATCTGATTTCGAAATCAGTCCCGCGAAAGTCCCATAAGAAATAATGAAAAATGAAGAAGTTTTGTAATTGGGTGGGATATTCGTTTTTCTTAGATCAAGGCTTTACCGTATCCTTCTACCAGTAGCATGAAGAATCAATCTTAATGCTTCAGGAATATTCTCCGACTGTGAACAATAGAAAGTGGATACAATAGCCCCTTCAATTTAAAGAAACATTGAAGACTGCTCTTGCTGTCGTAGCAGATGTTCTATTTTCTAAGAAAATAGCTAGCGATACTTTATTCCGCGAATATCCTAGACAAAAGTGTGTAAATTTCGACGAGTATAATTTGGTGAAACAGTGGATGTGTGTTTTCTCGATTGTAATCGATCGTGAAGATCGTCGCAGCGGAATTGGCGATTTGTCGAGCCGAGTTGAACAAAATGAGAGTTCGGCTTATAGGAACGGCGATACTATTTAGGTCTGGGTCGTGCTACGTAGGCCTTGGTCGAAGCTATCGAGGTTGGATTAAGCGAAGAAGGTCTGGGTCAGGTCTAGGCTGCGCCTAAGACGAGCTAAATCTGTGTTAAACGGATTCTGCTAGGCCGAGTCTCTCTCGGATCTGATAAGTCCGACTATAAACAGAATGGAATCGCTCGGACTCGACTCGGACTTGCCAAGCTGCTTCTTCTATACCTTAGAAACCTGAAAGCCTCGGAGTTTCTCGAAATAGAATCCGCCTTGTGCACGCGATCCGCGAACGGTCTCGGTGAACCTTCGCGCAGTCGTTTTCGCTTTCCTGCCAAAGAACTCGGCAGACCATTTCCACGGAATTGAACCCCTTAGAATATATCGAGCCTCGGGAACGCAATGTACTGGGCGTCAAGAGATTTCGAGCGTGATTCCACACCGTCGGTAGAAAAATAACTGGAAATATATATTATTATATAATTATACCAGTCTCTGGAGAGAAAGAGATACATATTAAATTTATTCAGCGCGGAACTTTCAGAACGCGAGTGGTACGATGATTCGTAGAAACCGGCGTTTTCAAAGCCGTGTAATTTCGACTACCGTAGGAAAACGACACTTACGGAAACGTAGGCGGTTCAGGAAAATCCTTGAGAGTTCATCGGTGGTCGTGCGCCGCCATCGGTGTACTCGCCACCATCGACGTACCCGCCCCGCCAGGGTATTATTTATGAATCAATGCAGCTGCGACTTCCACAAATGGAAATTCCGAGGCTTCCTCTACGGATCGCCTGTCACGACATTCACCAAACACACACCTCAACTAAAGAAATCCACGAAAATCCAACGGTTCGATGTCCACGACACTGTTCACAACTGGTAGAAATTCGAACTTTTCGGAAACTGTTTTGATATCGCGGACGCACCACGGTTGACGGTCGCGAGACAACTGAATTAATTTTGGGTTCATTACTCACGCGGACTCTTATCCAGGTAGCATCCCCCTCCCCATTATTTTCGGGTCTCTATCAGCCGCAGAAATTCCCTCCGACGAAACACATGACGTCACGTTCCGAGAACTGTCCCACCAACGCACACTGGGGTCTTTGGCCCGGAAAGTCGGAAAAACTATTTTACCGTTGTTTATGGGCTCAAAGTCATAATGTAGTAGGTCGTTGAACTCGTTTTAACGTCAGCTGTAACTTTGACAACGGATTTTATGCATTTATGACGAAAATGAGTAAGTGTAATTTAAAACATTTTATATCATTTTACACCAATTGAGCATATTAAGAGAGAAAATTCATTTCTATATCACTCCGGTTTGTTGCAAATCAGGTGGAAAATGTTCATGTTTATTTTTGCATAAAGATCCGCAGTCCAGCTACAACATTATGAAATCAACAATGCGGTTTTAACATTAAAAATCAAAACGATGTTTATCATGTGTCGAAAACAAATTTTTCTCGAGATTTTACATACAGGGTGTTTCCTACTTTTCCGGAAAGATTGCAGGAGCATGATCTGCAAGTGAAAATACGAAAAAAATGTTATATGAAGTTTGTTTATAAACGATGTCAAGTTTGTATCAATACAGAAGGTGGTGATTTTGAAATGACGATTTAAAAATTTTTAACGATCTAAATCTGCTGTTCCGCACTTATTCAGGCTATATTTAATATTTGCCTATAATATTGTAATAAAGCGTTTATAAATAAACTTCATATATATTTTTTCGTATTTTCACTTGTAGATCATGCAAATACCCTGTATAGATGTTGTGGCCGACTTGTGTAGTACCTATGCAAAATTTTGAAATCGACTTTTTTCCAACTTGTCCGATTAAATACCCGACCGTGCAACGTACCAATGACGTGTGACCAGTGACGTCACGGCGCGTACTATAGATCATAATAGTTCTCGACACAAATCGCGCCTCGCTATCTGGGTTAAACTACACTGTAGCTTCGTGACGTCACTCACGCTCTGAATATGGCATCATTCCCCCCCACTATTTTTTCCTCAGCGTCAAGAAACGCTGGTCTATTCTCTTTTAGATGGAGTAAAGGGACCTGCACAATGTTCGCCGAATAATTTTGCCACACTATAGTTTCGTGACGTCGCTCACGCTGTGAATAACTATCATTTCCCCCACTATCTTTTCCTCAGCGTCAGGAAACGTTGATCTATTGTCTTTTAAATAGAGTAGAGGGACCTACACAATTTTCGCCGAATAATTCTGCCATAGTAGCTTCGTGACGTCGTTCACGCTCTGAATATGGCATAATTTCCCCACTATTTTTTTCTCAGCGTCAAGAAACGTTGACCTATTGTTTTTTAAATAGAGTAAAGGGACCTGCACAACGTTCGTCGGATAATTCTGCATATTTTTCTCTCTCTCTCTCTCTACTCGATGCACATTTCTCTCCTCTTTGTCGGTGAGCAATTGTGATCTAGCATTCCCTGCCACGTTGTTTAGCGGTCTCGTTTCGAACGGCTCGTTCGCTGTCAGAGCAGAGAGGTGCTCTTTCTTGGTAAATAGGAAAACTCGATGGGAGCCGTTGGGTTGCCGTGGACAACGAACGGTTTCAGGATCGCCGCCGAAAATTGGAAACGGAGCGCAACAAAACGTCCTATGCAAATAGACCGCGATTCCGTGGCCGTGGCCGATCCGCAATTCAGGGGCCAGTTGCATTGACCCGGAGAATATTGTTCGACAGAGGAGAGAGAGAGAGAGAGAGAGAGAGAGAGAGAGAGAGAGAGAATCGTTTCTCATTCCCCATGTTTGCGCAAGAAAAAATACAGTGGGTCCGATTATCCCGCGGGATCTTCGGCGGCGACGGTATCGCGATCCAATCCACGGTGAAAGCATCGTTGGCTTACGTTCCGAATGCTAGCCTTTCCTTCTAGATCCAAAATCATTCTCAAACAATTCTTCCAACGATTTGGATAATCGTTTCAATTGAAAACAGCTACCCTTCAGCTGCTAAAAGGTTTGTTCAGAATAACGATTCCTCATTTTGAGAACCTCCATCGACACCGTCCAGCAGTCTCCTTTTCATCCCACCATATAGCCCCGACCTTGCGCCTTCAGATTTCCACTTATTTCGTTCCATGCAGAACTCCTTAAATGGTAAAATTTTTAATGACGCTGATGATGTAAAATCTCATTTAATTCAATGTTTTACTGGCAAAAAGCAGAAATTTTATGAACATGGAATTATGACACTGCCCGAAAGATGGCAAAAGGTCGTCGACTTTTTTACAATACCTAATTTGATAAAGTTATATTTTCAAGTAAAAATTTGGAATTTCCCTTCTTATTTAAAATCCGCAATCACCTAGTGGCCAACCCAATATTTTCAACAATTTTAATAAATCGAGAATAACATATGGGCGTTGTTAAATTGTTTTAACGTCTCTGCTGTTTCAAATTACATCCACCGACTTTTTTGTCATAAATGCATAAAATCCGCAGTCTAGTAATTTATTAACTCCGGTCATCGTGCGAATAAAATGTGTCGTGCGAAGCACAGAAACGTGACACGACAGGGAGCGCATCGACGATCGAGCAGATAAACCACGGAGGACAAAGTACCGAATCGAAAATCGAAATGAATATCGTTGCGAGAGCCTCTTTCCGATTTAGCGAACAGAGAAGCGGGGGGTGTCTTGTTTTTCCACGAGACCGTGTGGAAGCCGACGACCATGGTCCCCATGGAACGTGGATGGTCCCCATGGATTCCAGTGTCCTGTGTCAATAGCAATCTCCCGGTAGGAGGAACGGGGACACGTGAAAATACACAGGCGTTTAGCCCTCTCCTCGAGAGAGCGTCTCGTTGGTTTTTCGTCTACTTGGCCGTTTGAAACGGGACGATACCCGTTACCGGGCCCATAGACTCTCCTCCGATCATGTCGGTTCGTCTTTATACTCCTCCGGCCGCCATCTGCCCGGCGTGCCATCCCCGTTGCGCGAAACCACCGCAAACCCAACCGTAGAATGCATTCGAGAGCTGATATCACCGTCCGAGGAATCCTGCGTACTCGAAATTAACTCCTCCCCCATGCACGAGCCATCTCGCAGCTTTTAATGTATGCCGTTTCTATGTATGTTACGAACCTGAACTATCATTATTAAATCCGTTGAGCAGATTCAGCAGCATGCGCCTCTCTAATCTCCGATCGATTATTCAATTGTGTTGCTCCCTGACATTTCGCAGCGGTTTTCCACGAACGGTGTGCGTATAAATTCGCAACTTTGTAGAAACTACGGGGCAGCTGTGTGTGTGTGTGTGTGTGTGTGTGTGTGTGTGTGTGTGTGTGTGTCGGGAACTGTTTCACTATGAACAAAGACTATCGTATCCGGCAACCCTTGTTCGATATCGATCCGACAGCGGAGCCGTAATTTCACGCGGGTCGGAACGATTTCATTAGAATTATCGGTAATAACAGCGACCCGGCCGTTTTTTAATTCGAATTTCCGTTTGCCCGTCAGCTGGAATCGCAGGAGGAAATGAAATTCCGGTGGAGAGGGAGGGAAAGCGAGAAAGGGAGAAAAGCGAACCGTAATTTCCCTTCCGCGGGTCGTAGCTGTCCAACAATGGGTCGTGTGTGTGCCCCGCTATGAATAAGTGATCCCCCTTCGAACGAAAAGTCTAGACCCTGAGTACAGGTGCAAACACTCCCACGGCTTCGTGGATCCTAGGCGAACCTGACCTGACTTTCGTCTCCTTCTTTGTTTTCTAGTTTTCTTTTTCTCTCTCTCTCTCTCTCCTCACTATTCGAGTCGAGCCATTCTACTCCGACAAATATTATATCCGATCATCTCTACGCAGGTGAACGCTCAGGAGACTCGGAGGACGTCGAAAGTCTCGGCTTCCATTGATCCTAATCTTTTCAGTCGCGCTGGTATCTTCCGAGACTGTACGGTAGGGTGGCATTTTTTTCAAAATTTCTTTTACGCCACCATCCAGGATTGTTTCAAATATTAGGTTGTGAAGAAAGGAATGCAGCATTTAAACCTATGTTTTTAAAGTGTTATAACTCACATGAGAAACAATTCTATGAAAATTGTTTTAATAAAAACAATAAAACCGCTGAATACCTAGAATGGAGGTAAACCGAGTAAGAGCCACTTCGTTGCAGCTGGCGAAGAAAAATTGTTCCAATCCAAAATCATTTGATTCACTCGTCAGAGAGAGAGAAAGAGATAACTCTGTCGGTTTCGCTCGCGATTCGCGCCTTCTTTTTTCGTAACCGGCTCGATCAACAGGAGCAGGTGTTTCCCGTTCCGCTCCCGTAACATTTATTCCGCGAGAAGGAGGTCGTGCTCCAGGTGCTTGATCGTCGTTGACATTCGAACAACCGGCCAAGGAAAAAGTCCGTTGCGAGGCCACCGATCTTCCTCGATTATGGCAGCCGCGAACTGCAATTGCAACACGACGAGTAGAAAATTGATGTGTATTATTATTCGCACAAACATTCGCAGCTCGGTCACAAAGAAAAATTTTCGCCGAAGCAACACACCGCGGTATAACTCTGTCGGAGCGACACATCGACCGTTCGATAAGTTATAAGTATGTAGACTGCGGATCTTTATGCAAAATAAAAATTGTCTGAATCGATTACAAGAAATAGAAACCAAACTGAATGTTATTTCTTCCAGTAACGATTTTAACAGAGGAGATATCATATATGGCACATCTTCAATTTTTTTAATTTTTCGACAATTTTTAATTTCATCTACCCAATTTTCCTATAAACGCATAAAGATCCGCAGTCTAGTTATTAGTCATTTACTCTTGGCGGTGGGAATTTCGAAAATGTTTGAATTTCAAGTCCCCGATCAATTGTGAATTGCAATTGTTCACCAGTTCTGGTTCCAGTCTTCCAGCTGCGTTTGTAGTTTCATTAAATCGAGTAGTAGTACTACTCGAAGACAGAGACTTATTTAATAACTTCCCGAACAATATTCCTTTACAATTTTAAACGGCGTATTTCGACACCTTTAGTAGAAATAATGTTCAGTTTTTCCCAGTTCCACGAAGATCAGCTCCAGCAACTGAAACACGGAAGATACGGAGATCGCGTATCCATCCGGGATCGAAATAAATCCAATTACCGTGATGTAATTCGTCGCAGGCTCCGTTGACAGCGGGGCGGAGTTAATATCGGCGGTATGACGTTCCAAGATTAATACCAGTTCGCGTGTTTTCGCGACAAGGTGTGCGGGGGTGATGAGAGAGAGAGAGAGAGAGAGAGAGAGAGGGAGGATGGGGGGAGGGTTTGCTTGAAAGTTCTCGAAATAACGCGGTACTCAGCAGGGGGGGGGCGGGATCGCTCGCCAAACTATTTCGCCGGTTTCTTGCGGCCCTTATTTCACCGTGCACACTTTCCGGCGACTCTCTGTTTTCCTACCCCCTGGCCGGGGGTGTCATAGACAAGGATTATCGGAGATAAACGCTGACAACGCTGAACGGCGACGAATGAGTCGCCGGATCGAATCGGTCGCACCGGCGTCGATCGATCAGAATTCTCCGTGATACAAGTAGACGCGAGTAGCAGAATCGCGGAGGATCGAGCCAAGGGCGGGTAATGGAACTTAATGGGGGATGAAAGTTTTAATGAGCGGTGCTGGTCGGTTTAGTCGCTTTGCTGATACGAAAGACTCGTCTTACGGCGAATGAATATTTCATGAGTGTCTTGCGGAGCTAGATGGAAAACCAGGCGTCGGACCCGGACTATTTATTCTGCGATTCCGACCTGTTTTCGAACTGCCAATCGCCCCTCTCCGGACCGTCGGGCTCTGTAGATAAGGCAGCTTTAAAAATGTGTCGAAAAGATCGATGTACAGGGTGTACAAAATCAATTTTTAATTTCAAAGTAAAAAGGTAAACAACGTTTTTTCATTGCAACGTATTCTACTCGTCACGAGGGTGAATAGTCCAAGAGGAACCATGGGTCAAACCTCAATTGTTCTCATGACACGCCTTTAACAAGACTTAAAAAAAAAATAATAATCGGAACAAGAATGAAATTTTTATTTGGCTCCTGTGTCTTGCAATCAATGGAAACATTTTTTAAAGATCCGCAATCTATTGATAACTTCGTCATAATTTGTTAAGAGAACGGTTGACTTTTGACCCACGGTTTCTTCCAAGTATCGCAGTACAGTTTGTCCCTGAACACCAAAAAGCAGAAGTTTGACCAGCAAATATGCAACAAGGCGAAAATGAGCGCAGCGTTAGTCACGCTACCGAGCGTGTCTTGTGCTAAAACAAGGACAAGGGAGCGACAGGGGGAGAAAGAGGGAGAGAGAGAGAGACCTTGTTTGGTTTGTTAAGGAACAGTCTACAGCTTTTTGGCGGGCATGTTCGAGCGAGCAAAAAAGATCTAGGCGAGCAGCAGCGGATGCTCGCGTAGCCTGTTTTTAACGATCCCGCGCGATACCAGGAGGTTAACAAACTTTTCCTTCTTTATCTCGGGGCGTTGTGTAGCGTGCGCGCGTGTAGGTGTGCGATCGTGCGTATGCGTCCTCTCCCGGCAGGACCCTACATCGTGTTCGTGGAGAAGAAAAATAACCAAGAGTTGGTCCTGTAATCGTATACGTGCGCGAAACTCGGGAAATAATGCGCGCCGCTCGTGGACGATGCTACTACGAGGATTCAAAAACGAGAACGGAAAACCGGACAGGCTTTGTCCCGAAGCTTCCCGAGCGGAAACGAATGTTTACCTGTGGGGTCGATCGGGAACGAAAGAGACTACGTCATCAAATGAGAATTGAATGTTTTTGGCATGAGTTGTGCTCCTGCTTGAAATTTTATCGGTTAACGCGTCGACTGCCACGCGCGTTTATAAGGAAATTTCCGTCGGTCGCGCGCTGCTTACAAGGGTTTAACACTAAACCTCCTACTGAGCCTTAAAAGTAATGTTCCCTTATAAAAATGACAAGATTGATTTTATTTAGATTTTGTGCGGCTCCATGCACTACTAAAGATATTTATACAATCAATGGGTAAACTTTCCTTTACCGGACTCGAAATTAGTACCTTTCTCCTACGAATTATGATGTATTTGGTATGTAATCCAGTAGATCTGGACCCGGCACGGATGCAGATCGAAGTTTCGATCCTCTGGGATCAATAGTTGAGGAGCTTTGGTCGCTTAAAGTTGAGCATTTTTGACAGGTAAGGGCGCCGCCGAAGAAACTGGGAATATGCTCAACTTTAAGCAACCATAGCTCCTCAACTATTGATCCTAGAGGATCGAAACTTCGATCTGCATCTGCGCCAGGTACAAATCTACTGGATTACATACCAAATACATTATAATTCGTAGGAGAAAGGCACAAGTTTTAACTCCGGTAAAGTAACGAGCAGCCCAGTCAGTTCTTATAAAACCATTTTTATTATTTCAATAATTATATAAAATAATAAATCTGGAACCGGTCATTCTCTGACCGGTGGTGGTAGGTTTAATGTTAAACAAATACCTCGCCAATTAATTTGTCCAATCAGGCCCGGGCTTCGTCTTTGGGATAATCCAAGCTGAAGATTCCCCGAGCACGTCCACGCGGCTGGTGTCTGATCATGGCCGGCTGATTCTACTTCTTGCGTATCTACAGCGAACCACTGTAATATTCGGACACTTTTGAAAGCACGATAACTTTTTTCATATCAGATCATACGACTTGGATATTTTCTGAGAAGCTGGAGCAGTTAGTTCACTACAAAACGTGACAAAAAATTTTTGAAGAAATTGCAATTCGTCGGGATCACAGAGAAAATACTAGAAATTGTCGTTTACAACCTTTTCATTGCGGATATTCGCGTGAAATCATAATCTTCTACCTGAATTCGATCAAACTGGAGTAAAAGAGAATAATGATCTCTTAATTAAGTAATAAGCTCCGAATAATATAACGGCATTTTTCCATTTTTCCAATGACTTGACTGTTTTAAATTACACCCACTCAAAATCCGCAGTCTAGTGATTATACAACGGAAGATTATAACAGATTATTATTATATACACAATGGTACATACGTAGAAGTAAGAATAGACCTGGGTTTAGTGCTGCCAAAGAGATAATCAATAATGTTTAGCAAGCTATTGTGAGTCTATGGTGTAGATTTTACTCTATCCAAAGACAGCGTGCTCTTCTCTCTGTTACTCCGAAACGGAACAGCATCAACAGAAGCATCGGTGGTTCAGTGGTAGAATGCTCGCCTGCCACGCGGGCGGCCCGGGTTCGATTCCCGGCCGATGCAATTTCTTTTTTCTTTTTTTTTTAATTTTATTCTACAATTCGGAGTCGATGTACAACGCCCCACCAATGTATAGATATAAAGCGAAAAATCAAAGATGTTTCTACTTTATAAGACTGAAATAGATTAAGGTAGCTTTTAGTATTTCTATTTGTTTTTATTTTAAATTAAAATTTTTAAAAATGTTTCGATTCGCGGCCGAGACAATTTCCTTTTTCATGTTTTCATTCACTTTGAATAAATCAGTACGAGTCGTCTAAGTTTTTATACAAAAGGAAATCCTCGTTTCTCCGAATTGAATCCGTAAAATTTTCATCTTCTATTCATGACGAAATTAACCCTTTGCAGCCGGAGAGATATTCTAACTTGAAAATGAACTATAATTATATGAATTAATATAAAACAGTAAAAGATTAGAAGCATTCAAGTTGTTTTCAACGCAATCAAGTCATCAAGTCAGGAATGAAATCAATGTTTATTTTACTCCTTCTTCCCGCAATCGCAAGTCTTTTCATTATCTCAACGATGTATTTCTAGTAGATTGTGGATAGATTTGCTCCATTTGAGTTTAATCACTTAGTATATAGATTCAAGTTGTTTATAAAAATAATAGAGAATCGTTCCTTTGCGACACAAATATCGATTTATCAAGCCAGCGTATTCCCACTCTTCTATTTAACACAATTCTGTTCAGACGTACTTTTGTATTGTGTTTCTTCTATTACAATTGTATTTGTAATATATTTTATTCATTAAATGATCTTTGGGTTGTTTGATTAAAGTATATTTAAAATCTCCCACATAGATCCAGACCGAATCTATTTCTACAATTTTGTTCACCGCGTGCGTCGGACGAGATCAATTAGCCCGCCGAGAAACAACCATCAAAGTTTCCGTTCATTATCCATTATTATACAGGCATTGCGTCTGTTTTGGAGATTACGTATCTGGCGGAACATAGCCGAGCACCAGTAACTCGTTATACTTTGATAACCGACCGACTTGTTCTCTAATTAAATTCCTCCGAGTATTGTTCCCCGGATCCTTTTGCATTTCGCGAAAGGTTACCATGGGCTCCCATCCAACCTATCCCCTCGTTCCCCTGGCCGAGGATCCTGTTGCAGCATCGATCTGATGGTCCCTGAAAGAAGACGACCGTGAAGTAAAGAGACACACAGCCTTCGCAGCTTCTTAGGGTCAGCCGAACTAAACCCCGGCTGCTCGATCCTTTCATCGAGCTTTTAGCCGCCGCACCGTTCCTGCTCCCTTTTCAACAGAAATCCCTGAACCTTCCTCGCTTTTCGCTTTTCGCCCGAGAATCCTTGAACCCCCTCTAACCATCGTTTGACCTCGATCAACGAACGCGGCGGACATCTTGGAATCACAGGAACACCCCAACCAGAGAAGATAACGGTTTTAAAAAATTTGAAAACAGTACAATTTCTATAAAATTTGGAAACAATAAAATTTCTACAGATTTTGAAAACAATAACATTTCTACAAAATTCGGAAACAATAAAATTTCTACAAAATTCGAAAACAATACGATATATATACACTTTAACCCTTTGGACTCGAAACTTTTAGCTGATAACTTGCAATATGTGCTTGGATAAAGAAATCTATCGAATCAATTTCCATGCAATCAACGTGATAATTTCAATAATTACAAAATTAAAAATGTAACACCGGTCATTTGACCGCCACTGGTAGGTTTAGTGTTAAGGCGCTTTAACAAACGGTTGAATAAATGTATAGAACGTGTTATTAACAATACCGTACATTCAGCTATGACGACTGTAAAAAGTTGATGTTGCTTATGCCAACGATTGCTGAAGACTAGAGAACGAATGACTGTTTGAATGAGAGATGTGAAATTTGTGCTGGTAGAACGTAGTGTGAGAAAATTGGGGGTGAACTGTGGAAATGGTCCAGACGCTGTTAAGATGTTAGTTTTATGACGCCGGAAGGTTACAGAAAAAATCGGGCGAGCCCCGTCGCGTCGGGCTCAAGAGCTTTCGACTCTTAGACTAATTTATTGCGTCTAGTCGAAGTCTCTGACATTTGGTGTCAAATTCTAAAGACACTCTCGTGGGAATCACATTACATTGCGTCTCAACGATGCCCTTGTCCTCAAGACAACGCGGCATGGTTTTCTCGCTGTGTCGAACTTTCACTCGTCGCTAGACAGCGGATTTTATGCAGCTACATATTGCAAGAACCAGTAGATGAAAAAGACAGTAAAAAGATTGAAGAACATCGACATGGTATTGTCATCTGCTTGAAATAATTATGATTTTATGCAGTTATGGCAAGAATCAGCAGATGGAGTTGAAAACAGTAAAAGAATTGAAGAACATCGACATGGTGTCGTCATCTCATTCAAATCATGAAAGAAACACTGACAATTTTATTTGGCTCCCCTGTTTGTTACAATTGATGCAGACAATTTTTATTTTAAACTACATAGTATATGTAATTTATAATATAATATAAAATACATAATATAAGTACGCAGAGTGAAGGTTACTCGTACAACGTGATTAAAGAGTTTCTCTTTCCCCGATCGAGCCTCAGCATTGACACCAATTCAGCCAAAGAAAAACCAAAAGAGAAATGTTTCCGTCTGGAAAGAAATCGAAAGCGGAAGGGTTGGACTAACTATTTGAATAAGAACACAGCAGAGTTCTGAACCGTGGACGAAAACCGAGCGTGGTAAACTAGTTTTGGTCGCACTCTCTTCGACGCCATTAAAGATACATCAACGATGCCGAGCAGTTTTCCCGGGCGCGTAACGATCGAATTCGCGTTAATCGAATCTAATCGAATTTCAACGTATATCCCGAAGGGAATCGAGACGAACCGACGACGAGGCGTGCGGCGCGGCGCAACGCAACGCCACGGTGAAATTGAGTATCGTGATAACCTCGACACAGAGCGAGTCGAAAGAAACGCGATGCCAAGGCCGCGTCCACCCGGAGAACCAGTAAATGTCAGTTTAACCGGTTCAAGTACCTTTCCCTGGTGGAATCGGTCGCAGCGGCCGCCATCGTTGCAGCCGCCGGATGAGGGGAATTGACTCGAATTCAGGGGAAAAAGTGACAGAGGGTGCGTTCCGTTTCACGCATTAGGCGCATGGATCGCATTCAATGTGATTATGTGATGCGCGCATTGATATCGGTATTGTATGGAGACTCAGGAAAAAAATTATTTTCTCCTTTTTAGTGCATTTTCATATAAGCGTGGTTTTTAAAAAGTTTTTTTATACATTCTTTTTTTCTAATCGAGACACGTAGCCGTCTGATTAAATGTGTAATATCTACGTAACAAATATGAATTTTCATTGTCATTGACAACAAAGCAGTTCCAGTTAGAAGGTAGGTGTGAAAGGAATCGCAAGACAGAGGGAAATACGAGTTATAATCCTTTCGGTTGGACCCGAGACGTAATAGAAGCTGGGGATGTTGGCGCAGCGAACGGGTTGTTGCTTGACACACTGATGTGCCCATTGCGAGTGCACGCGAGCGGGGCTTTTTCCAGGCGGATTATGGTCGCCGAACAAAATGCCGGCGGACCGTTACGGTCGGTCGCTGCAACTCGAAAACCAAGTCGTTTTCTCTCCGCAAGCTCAGGTAGAAAAGCGAACGGGAGAGAAGGAGCAAGCAAAAGAGAGAGAGAGTGAATAAGGTGAAAGGGAAAAAAGTAAGAGGATCGCGAGTGAAACGGCCGAGTCGTTTCGCTTGCGTAAGAGGGAGAGACGCAGTTTAAAGGATCGGTTCGACGAGCGGAGAGCCGAGAGAGCCGGGCCCGGCCAGGTGCATTGACTTCGTTCCACGACAAACCGGATATCGAAGTCGAATACCTGTCCTATCGGCAAGCTTTCGTTCGGGTTCCACCGACAACCATTGTACACGGAGTCCCCGGTCGCCCAGAAGTTGATCGTAGTCGCCCGGATTTTCGCTCCGGAAATCGCGACGCAAACGATCGAGTGTTAGCAAAGTGGATTGCAACATTTGCAACGCCGGTGTAAAGCTTTAGAGTTGGCACCGTTTGTAATTGGTCCCAAATGTTGGTCGTCGAGACGCAACACGATGCCCTCGGAGCGGCATATAATATTTTCGGTGACCGTCTACTTCCGGCCGTTCGGAAATTCGAACATGAGGCGAGCACTTGAAGAGAACCACCAACTCCGAGGACCATAGGGTCATAAATTCTAATCCTCCTTCGACTTTCACTTCGGTTCGAGTGTTGCCGTTCTGTCTAGGCCAGTCCCGTTCTGCTAGCGCACGTACGGGCAGAGAATGATCATTCTCTTCTGACGTCACATGGCCCGCTGCGTTGCCCTCAGCTACATTTTTTCGGACGAGAAAAAATTCAATTTAGACGGCCCAGATGGCTGCAGTTCCTACCGGCACGATTTACGTCAAAAAAATTACCCTAAATTATCCAGAAATTTCCACGGTGGAAGTGTAATGATTTGGGGAGCATTTTCTTCATATGAAAAAACTGAAACTTTGTTTTATTAACGGCACAATAAATTCAGAAAAGTACGTCGACATGCTAGCTGGAGCATTAATTCCATTTTTGGAAGATACAGTTGGCGAACGTGAATTTATATTCCAACAAGACAACGCAGCAATTTACGTTTCAAAATGTTCCCGCGAATGGTTTAAGGCACGGGACATCCCTTTAATTGAATGGCCTGCATGCAGTCCTGATGTGAATGTGAAAAATTTGTTAGAAGAATTACTAAATAGAAATGAATGTATAAACTTATATAATGATAATCAATCAGCGATAGCTTGGGCACACGGGTGTACTGCGTACAATAGAACCAAGCATATTGATATTAAAAATCATTTCGTTCGTGAGACTATAGAATCAAATATTGTAAGATTACGTTTCCTCAGTTCAAATGATATATGATAGCTAATATATTGACCAAAGCGTTACCAAAAGAAAACACGCAAAATTTGTAAGCTGGTTCAAAAAAAAAATTTTTTTCATAAATTATAGATCATGAGAAAAGTAAGGTTTATTGGAAAATTCATCATAGAACATTACTGGTTTAGTAATGTTGCGCAATATTCATGTGTCTCAGGTGTCTCATACCTGAGGTTCACGCTGCGATATCTAATCATATGAATAGTTTCCAATAGTAACCTTTGATGTAAATTTTGTTCTTTGTCAATAATTTTGACGTTAACAAAATCAAATCTATGATGCATTTCAAGTGAATGTTTCATCAAAGCCGTATGTTGTGGTGGAGGTAAGAAAATACTATGCTTGTGTTCTGTGATACGAGTTTTTAAATTTCTGGACGTTTGTCCATCTAGGATCAATAGTTGAGGAGTTATGGTCGCTTAAAGTTGAGCATATTTCCAGTTTCTTGGGCGGCGCCCTTGCCTGTCAAAAATGCTCAACTTTAAACGACTGTAGCTCCTCAACTGTTGATTCTAGAGGATCGAAACCTCGATCTGCATCCGCGCCGGGTACAAATCTACTGGATTACATACCAAATACGTCATAATTCGTAGGAGAAAAGTACTAATTTTGCGTCCGGTAAAGTAAAGTTCACCCATTGGTTGTATAAATATCTTTAGTAGTGCACGTGTCACAGTAGGGGCCGCACAAAGTCTGGATAAAACCAATCTTGTCATTTTTATAAGGGAACATTACTTTTAAGGCTCGGTAAGTTTACTATTAATAGGCTACCGATAGATAAAGTGCTCAGTACAGACAGAGACAGAGCACAGCCAAGTTTTCATGGAATAGAACTTACCCCGGCTTTTAACATGCTAAATATGGGTATAGATTCTGTTCCATGCTTAGCCTGGGTATGCTTTGAAGCAAGAGTCGCGTGTAATGGTCACACGGATGGCAAGAGCCCCCGGTACTTAACGTTAAATCGCGGGCCAACGCACACGAGAACGAGAACAGACACAGTCGTCCTCTCCAACTCGTTCTCTTTGTTATGCTCGGGCCACGAAAGTGCAATGGCCGACCCTGAACCAGAGTCATCGGCGAAACTGACGAGGGATATTCCTTATTGTCTCGGTCTAGCCTCGACCTCCAGCGAAACACTCGTGTAACACTGTTAATCCTGAACAGAGAGATTCGAATGGTAATCCTGGAACATGGATCGACACACTGAGAATTACGTCGAATAATTTTAGTGAATTTCAGGGACGATTGTACTCCACGAGGGAAGTTTATAACAATTTGTGGTAGAGAAATTGGAGCAACTATTCTGCCAGACAAACTGGAGCCGGAGTATAGTGGAGCACAAGCATCGGTGGTTCAGTGGTAGAATGCTCGCCTGCCACGCGGGCGGCCCGGGTTCGATTCCCGGCCGATGCAATTTCTTTTTAATAATTTTCTTTTATTAAAAATTTTATCAACGACTTCTATCATTTTTGTATAACTAACTACTTCGATTTCTCCTTTTTTTTCTCTTGAATATACTCTCTTGAATTATAAGGATGAATTGGATTATACTCCAATCGATGGATCCACTGGAGGGAAAGAGTAATTGTAAGTTATGTAATATGGAGAATATTTCTTCTGCTCAGCCTCTGAGATCCGACTAACACACGAGCATCGGTGGTTCAGTGGTAGAATGCTCGCCTGCCACGCGGGCGGCCCGGGTTCGATTCCCCCGGCACCGAAATAATTAAAATTAATACACTGCTATACCAAAAGGTAAAATGGGACCCCTCAAAAAAAAAAAAAAAAAGAAATTCATCAGTGCAGGAAATGTCAAAGAACGGGCCATACCAGCTCTAATTGTAACCTGGACTACAGGTGTGTTAAATGCAAAGATGCCCACGGCCCTGGTGAATGCAAGGTCTCCCTGAATTCGGACCGTGCCGCATTATACTGCATCAATTGCGATACCTTTGGGCACCCTGCATCCTATCGTAGCTGCCCCTACTACCAATATTTATTGGAAGTCAAAGCCAGGGACGACCAAAAGAATCAACTCAGGAGAGAAGACAAGATTCATAAAATACAAAGAAAAGTGATTCCGCAAGCTGCGCAGCGTCTCAATAACTCAGGCTCGCCTCATGCTTTCAGTATACCTACCGATCCAGCTCCTCCTCCACCTAACGCATGGCTTACTAATACCAACAACAGCCAGCACCTATTCCCGAGAGGAAACTCCAATCCTAACATAGAGATAACCACGCCCAACCTAACCTAAGCTCTCTATCAATGCCATGGAGCAAATCAAACAACTAATCACCGAAACCATAAACTTGCAATTGGCTCCCCTTTTCCATATTGTCAACCAAAACGCAACCAAAATTAACAGAATATACGAATCCTTCAACATTAACGATGAATAATACACCCTCCAACACCTGCACAATATCCAAGCTTAAAATGGCAGCAATTAACGTAAACTCACTTGTCTCCCTCAGCAAACGATATGACCTACTCCAATTTATTAATGCTAATCACATTGATATTGCTTTAATCTCTGAAACCAAGTTAGTTGGCAAGTAGACACAAACTCCAATACTCCAATTATAATATCATAAGAAACGATAGACAGACCAATAAAGCGGGAGGAGGTACCGCCATGCTAATCAAGAATCACATTCCATACGAAATAATCAATTCCCCTTCATCCAGGAACAACCACATTTTAGAATACACGATAGTCGGACTCAATCTTAAAAATAATAGTCAGCTGCTCTTAATCGCAATATATGCAAACAACCAAGATAAATCCATCTTCATCAAAGAAATGAACTATCTATTCGAGAGACTCAATCTACATCAGCCAAACCTCCACTATGTCATTGCTGGAGAATCTGAACGCAAGACACGTAGCTTGGGGAGACAGGGGGATGCAAATACAAAAGGAGCAATGCTCAAAAAATGGGAAAACACAGCAGCACTCCTATACCGAACTAAAATAATATAATACAGCCAGATGGACCAACATTCCCAAGCGCCAACTCATACCTGGACCTCTGCATAGCAGACGAAAGGATCAATTTCACCGACCTCAACAACAACAAAGTCACAACATTGCACTACAACAGTGACCACATAGCCCTAGTACTAACTGCCAGCCTGATCAACTCCCTGGAAACAGTCAACCCGATTGAAACTCACAGATTCGTGTTTAAGAAAACAAAATGGGAAAAGTTCACGAAAGAACTAAACAGGAACTACAACCAGGACGTCCCATATAACAGAAACCTGACAACGGAAGAAATAGAAGCACACCTTGCAGAAATTGAGTCAACGATCAAGAGTGCTGGATTAATCCGAAAAAAGCAAATGTGCTGGTGAAAGTCAGCTGTGGATCGCGATGGAGTTATTGTTATTTCTTTCCCTTGGGAACGGAGTAAGACGTGAGCATCGGTGGTTCAGTGGTAGAATGCTCGCCTGCCACGCGGGCGGCCCGGGTTCGATTCCCGGCCGATGCAATTTCTTTTTTATAATTTTCAAACATATTTTAACATTTCACAATTTGGAGTAGATCGAAATATTCCTTGGAAAAAACTTTTGTTGCAATGGAATCTGTATCAAATTGTACACCATATCTCATTTTCTCAATTAATAAATAATTAAATGATTAAACGAGTCCGAGATTCTAATGGGGAATCTAAGGAAAGAGTCCAGCACCTAAGATCTAAGAGACTCGTTTCCGAGTGCGTCTTAATCACGTACAGAGTGGCGAGAAGAAACAACGTGTAATCTGTTCATTAATTAATGTTGGTTGACGAAGAAATGGAAGCACGGTGTCGTGTCACCGGTTAAGCAGAAAACGAGAAATACTTGAGACGGAAAGTGGCCGAGTTCTCAAGTTGTGCGATCAGATGTGCACAGCCGCCACAGGACCACTCGAGGTCCTTAAGACGGCTTGTTTTTAAATGACACCACGTGTCCGACTGGAGTTCAAGCGTCGTCTGCTCCGAAATATCGGATGCTCTATTTTTGCTATTCGAAACATCTGCTTTAGATTGTACTGTCTCGGAGCTTTCGCAATTGGAGATATTTTTAATAACAAAATTGGAGCGACAGGTATATTTAACTGTTCGATAATAGCAAAAAATGTTCGTTAATGAAATCGGAGCAAGAATCGGAGAGGTTAGAACAAAAGACGATCGTGGAGCACGATTAAAAATACTCTTCCATAAGATCCTCTGTAGTATAGTGATCAGTATCCCGAACTCATGGCTCCCCGAAAAATTACAATTAGAGCTATTACATTTAGAGCAAATGATAGACATAATGCTAAGCAGGCTGGGGGAACAGGCATATTAATAAAAAAACAACATTAAGTTCAAAACCGTCCAACCAGGCAATGTCGAATCTACCACCTTTGAAACCACCGTAATTAAACTTAAATTACAAAACAATACTAATTTCTTTCTAATTTCAGGATATGCCACCAGCAGTTGTAAAAAGGAATTTATGCACGAACTGCACCTATTATTCGATAAATTAGAGTTGCATAAAAATAATAATTATTACCTCCTAGCGGGTGACTTAAATGCGAAGCACACAGCGTGGAGCAACTCTATTAACAACCACAGAGGGGTAGCACTAGTAAACTGGATTTCAAGAAATCAAATACAATACAGAATCTCACTCCGTCACACACTCGTACCATCTTTTCCAAAAAGCGGCGCCTTACGACAAAAGACTGACATTTGACAACAACATCAGCTTCAACCATCCCGAAATTCGTTACAAATACAAATTGACAGAATACGACAGAGACACTGTATTAAGACAGGACCCGAAGAAATACTGGTGGCACGAAACGTTCTAAATAATAATCGCCCCCCTCTTAACATAAAACTAACTATACAGCTCCCGTGCTAAGCTGTATACATAACTCTTAAACAAAATTTAGATAAGAATATCTCAGAAAAGGAACATGTAGTAGCAATAAGTGCGAAAGAAACAGAAATCCTAGTGTTAAGACCGTGCGTGCTCCGAAAACGGAGCCTTTAGTCTCATAATACTTTTTATCCATATTGTTATACTTTTTGTGCGTTTTAAGTTTATTGTACCTATGTATATATTTTATTTATGGCACAATAAACGCTCTGTTAAAAAAAAGCGGTCAGTATCCCCGCCTGTCACGCGGGAGACCGGGGTTCGATTCCCCGCCGGGGAGGATTTATTTTTTAAACATTTTTTGAACGAAATATTAATTTCATACCTTCTCTTCATACGAATAAAAAAAAATTTTTTTTTCTTAAAATTAATATTTTTATAATTTCATACGTTCAACAATAGATCACGCGCGACCATCCTACAATCTAATCGCACTTCGCTTGCGACACAGGCGAGATCTGCCGCTTTATTCCGAAAACAGAGTTCACGCGCGCGCGCGCGAATTTAAAAACACTGGAAACAATCTACCTCCTCCTTCTATTTCTATTTACAATCCACCCTCTTAATTTCCATTCTCTTCCGCCTCGCCAGCCCTCTCCCCATGCCTTGGAATCTCCAACCCAATTTACGGAGCCGTCTTCCATTCCTCCCAGCTTGCTCCACTTTCCATAATAATCTACCCCCTGCAGTCTTCTTTTCCCGTCTTGTAATAATCTACCTAATCCGCGCCCCTTCCCGCCGCGCCGGCTCGTCTTCTTGTACTTCCATTTTCACCATCCCCAAAAGTAATTTGCTTCATCCACCCTCTTCCTTCATCCGCGATCCTCATGTATTCCACGTTTTTCGTAAATAATCTACCTTTAAACTCCAACATCTACTACCCTTGGGATCCTCGCGACTGCTACAAGTCACTCCGGCATTGCTTCCTATCTATCCATATTCTCGATTCTATCACAATTCTTCTTTCTATTTCTTTTTCAACCCTTCAAGTGTCGAGAAAACAAAAGAAGAAAGGGGATGTGATTTATTATTATTATTTCGAAATAAAAGGCGTCGACGGTCGCTCGAGCTTATCCCCACCACTACGCAACGGCTCATAGAGGGTTAGAACACATCCCCCGAAAATAATTTTCAGATAGAGCACAATGTTCCGTCGGTGTTACGTTCTCGCGAATAGCTTCCAAGGGGTAGGATTGTTCTACCCCCACATTCGTTTTGCTACGTGCAACGATTTTATTAATACACTTACAAAGGGTGTACAAAGTATTCGGACACCTCTTAAAAGAAAAATTATTTACACATTAGCTAGTAAACTAATCCGTCTAACGTCTCAAGAAAACTCAAGCTGTTGGGACCAATTTTTAAAAGTTATTTGTTGTTAAAAGGTATACGAATACTTTTTACACCCACTGTAATTTACAAACGCGAACACGATTCGGACTAACGCGAGATGTTCGGCAACCGGATAATGCCAAATCGACTTCGTCAGCTATGGCACCCTATGGCTGCCTAAAGACGACTAAATGTCGTCAAGTGGCTGGTCAGAAAGGCGAAGAGGGCCTTAGAGAGAGAGAGAGAGAGAGAGAGAGAGAGAGAGACGGGAATAACGTGTCGAGCGAGGGAAAAGCACTAATATATATATATATATATATATATATATATATATATATATATATATACTATGGATACGAGATGCCGTGAAACAAATTGAAGAAGTTTTCAGTGGCTTTACATGCCAGTGCTGCCTAGTTTCTGACCGGTGTACTACATCCCCCCGTACTCCTCTTCACCCCCGCGGAGCTCTACACTTTGCCACTCTTCAGGTGGCGTTGTTCGCAATGTAGTAACGCGCAAGTGCGTTAGGGAGAGAACGAACGTTTTCAACCATTTTGGTTTATAGCGGAAACAAAAAAAATATGATTTAGCTGTAACAGGAACAAATATGCGACATTTCTTAACGCGTTCTATAGTTTGGGCCCATCAGTAACGCTTTATATATTATAATAACTATAAATAAATAACATTTCGTCTTCTAGATAAGCATCCCTACTGTTTGTGAAAATATTACTGTGTGTTGTATTACTGCTATGTATGCATGCTTACTTGTTTGTATCGCACATGTATATAAAATGATTTTTCTTATATTTTTACTATTTTGAGATTTTGCTTAGCTGTGAAGCTGTCAAATTTGCCTTTCTCTATGTGGTAAGAAATAATAAACGTGAAAAGTTTAACAGAAATTAAGATTCCTCTTTATTTACTAGATTTCTAGTCTACATCCCGTAATCACCAATAATACTGAATTCTGCCTCCCAACTGACTTACAATTGCTTGGATGACAAAGATCATGGTTCATGATGGGACATCAGATAATAAAATTGAATTCATTCTGTTTATATAATTGTACATAAAAGAAATATCTATGTCACATGTATTATTTGATTGTAAAGTAATAAATAAATTTATTTTAGTATTATTATGAAAAGTATATTAAAAGTTTATTGATTAGTATACATATATATCAGTGGGGAAAAGGAACACAGAAAAAGGTCCGTTCTCATCAATAGAAAACTACCGGGCCTGCGTGAATCTGGCAACCACTGCGAGAGCCAGGCTCGCACCAAACTTTGGGGAAAACCCGGGAAATTAGAGATCGGTTAGTTTGCAGGTATAGGCGGAGCAGCGTCCAGGCCGCTACAGCTTCGTCAAACATGTTTCTTAACGATTCTGAATTGGAAAACATATACACGGAAGTTTACAGAGATTCACGGAGGCAGTGTTCGTCAATTTAGCATGTGCGCTAAGGGGTTAATGGTCCAACTAATGCCCCCCTTCACCGACAATCCAGCCAATCCGCTGCTAGCACTCTCCACCCTCGTCTACCCTCGTATCCCCGGGCTTCCGCGTGTTCCGCGACAATCTACCCTCTTGGCCTGCATCTTCTTCCACTCCCACCCCCGTTTGGCCTTCTCTTTGCCCGTCCCGAACATAATCCTTTCAATCCATCCCCTTTGTCAGTCGTTTCTTTCACCGGAGCGGAGCCGGCCCAGTTTCCCGAAGGAATCCGCCATTGCCATCACGTGTACACCGCCGCTCAAAACGAAATCGGCCGTCTCCACGATAGAAATCAACCCCTTATAACTTTTCTCGAGGTCACAACGATCAAAATTTCCTTCATAAAAAACAGAAAAATATCATAAATTCACTAGGCATTTCACTAAAATGCTAAATTTTCACTAAACAGCGAAGAATGTAAAAAAATCCCTCTCAATATTTGAAAATTGATTTAAACTTTGATTTAAACCCTCTCAATCGAAATTATAAATATTGGGGAGGTATCTTCGTATTTGAATGCAGAGATGAATCAAGCTTCCTCGATATTTTAAATGAAGTTTATGAAATCAAGCATGTGCCGTTTTGACCGCCCACCTTTCGTGATTTTTGAGGTGAAACCATAATAATTATATCCTTATACCGATCGTATTTATAGTTTTTATAATATTTATAGTATTTATAGTAAGGGGCCCCTAGACGATCAATAATATTGCCAATATTCGCTTCACTATTGACGGAGGACCATATTTCTAGGAGATTTCTAGGAGCGTATTGAAGCGTCGTATCGATATTGACGGATATTGATAGAAAAGTATATTTCCTGTCAATATTGAAGAACCGTTTGACCGTCTAGCAGGTTTATTGTCAATATTTCCTTCAATATCAGGTGGTTGTGAGACTATTTGAGAACGTACGTCGTTCCTATAGTCATCGAATTGTATCGATAGCACCGCATTACCGTATTATATCAATAATGATATAGCACTGCAGTCAAATATAGAAATAGAGAGTCTATTTCTCTTTCTCTTTGATTATAATTTTGTTCGCACTGTTATGCCGCAGGAAGGGCTAGATGAAGAGAATCCTCGAATCAATTCCAAGGGCTACCAGCACAACTTAGGTTTGTTTAGAAATAGGTTACCAAGCAAAGAAACAAAGCAATTTTATACAAGACGAATCACTCACGGATCAACTAACTAGTTAAACGTTAGTTAGTTCTTCTTCTTCCCCTTTCTTATTTCAAAAGAATATACCTTGGTAAGGTATGTTCTTTTTACAAGATTGGTTCAAGTATAGTTTTACGCTTTGACGGTTTTACATAAATTGGTATGGGTTAATCGGTAGTTTCCTCAACAGTAAATCTTTGGTCATTTTGTGGTTTTGATGTGAACTTGACAGTATACTGAAGTGACGGTGTCGTTACATTTTCGTTACAAACGTGTGTACCTCCTGTATTAAAACAGTTTACATACTGATTGCAAGGTTTGAAGCATAAATTTATGAATTTCCAGACTTTTAATTTGCATATAACTGTCATACATCACCTTTATAACTGTTTGGTTTTGTTCATTTACAGCTATTGACGAGCACATAGTCATACAATACTTTTCCCTTTAGCAGGAATGTACTCACTCGTTTGCTTAAATGTTTATTTGGGCAAGATATTCATTGAAAAAATACCGCAGTAAAACGTGCGGTTAATTCCAGCTCGATTTTCGCGCACTTCAATGTTTAAAAGGGGACAAATAATAATTCCGCGGCGATGATCGACGTCTTTTGATAGATGAACGAGTCCTGGACGAAGAGGAAGAACAATAGAAACCGCTGCGGATGCGCTGATTACGGTGAAACCGCGATGCCCCGGTCCCGCGACGCACAATAATAATTCATTTCAATTTTCCGGCGCGGCGCGGCGGCTCGGCAGTCGATCGATCGATACACGCGACCCACCGAGCGCGAGCGCATCAATGACGCGCGCAATTACTGACCTAGGGATATGGGATAATCGATACAGAAACCGGCTCGTGGCTTGCGAAGCGCTGCTCGACCGAGAAACCTTCGGTCAAAGCGAAAACATCGTTTACGGCTACGGGAAATTCAACTTACGAGGGGAGGACTCCTATACGATCATAGCTCACAACGATGCACACTATTGCACACGGTGTCCCAGATTTACGTTGCCAAACTTCGCCGATACATTCTACAGCAGTTCAACCAGGAAAAACATGTTACATGTACCGGGTGTACAATTAAATTACCCTCTCCGAGCATCGATACTCCCCTGTTTACGCGAAAACAGTCCCTTGCAGTTCGGATAGCCGAAATACCCCGTTCGAGCGATCCCCGAACGCACCGGAGGGCGCGCGTGGTGCGGCGCAAGCCATAAAAGCGCGATCGAAGCGCAATTTGCGAAGGGAAACACGAGAGTGCCGCGAAACACAATCTATTGTATCAAGAGCGTTCGAGCCGATCGTGTTACACGGCGAGTCGGTCGCTATCTATCTCAATCCTCGATCCTGGATCCTAAAACGATCTCCGGAGGTCTCGTCTTTCGAAAAGCAGACGGCGCGGCGGAGAAGGGAGAGCGAAGCGTGCGAGAGCGAAAAGGAAAAGGAACCAGCAACAGGGACGAGAGTGCACGCATCTGTTGCCGCTCGGTAATTGCAGCGGGATAGAACGCACGTGCTGTTTCTACAGTGCCGTGCGTTTAGGCCAGGCCTGGTTAATACTAAACCTACCGACACGTCTTGTGTTTCTACCGCGACCGGTCGAACGACCGGTCTTTAAAACAACTTATATTTTTACCACGCTTATATTAACTTGCCGTGTTGTTGTATGCGTCAAATCTTTTAATTCAATTTTAAACCTCTAAATAAAACGTATGAAAAAGAATGTTTTCAACCACGCTTATATTAGGTCAAGTAAAAAGCACTATAAAGGAGAAGATAATTTTTTTCCTGGTTCTCCATAAAATACCGAATCCAGTTAAATGATTAATAATACTTTTCCCCGTTTTACGCAGTTCGTTCAACATTTCTTCTGTTATAAAATTAGTGACGAGATAGATGGTAAAATGTAATAGAAATTTAAATAAAATCATGGTATTAGTGACTATAATAAATAAAAGTGTGGAGCGCCCACGAAGATTACGCCAATTCAGCGCTCCACGCTTCTATTTTGTACTCGCTAATGTCTAAAAAAATTATTTTCTCCCTTTCAGTGCATTTTAATATAGGCGCGGTTTTTAAAAATATTTTTTTATATATTTTTTTACTTTCTACTTTTTAGTCTTTTCTAAATGGAACGCAAGATATAGTAATGCTGGTATGAAATACAAAGATATAGAAACGCAAGATATAAAAATAGTAAAAATAATATTTCAAATACTGAATAGTAAATAATCGTTTGAAAAAAATATTTATTTATGTTAACGTATTTGAGAATAAAATATTTTATTTGCTCCGCAATAAGTTTTTAAAATAATATTTCAAAATAGTGTTTCCTTTGAAGAATATTAGAAGAAAAACCCCGTAACAAAGGCGCGGAGAAGATTTTCGCAAAGGGAAAAGTAACTTAAGGAAATACAACATTCTTGGGACACGCTGTATAATCGATTCGACGAAAACCGAAGGGAGCTATCGGGTTAGGGAACGCGTAAATCTCCGGTGGGATCGCGTTGATAAAGAATATTATATACCCAGTGCACGCGAGTCCGTAAAAAGGACATAAATCCGTTCTATAGCTAGGCCAGCCATAGAGATAATTTTATTACGGATCGTATCATAAGTCACTCGTTTGGCGACTGTCCAGCAGCCATCATACCCCGTGTCCCTTCGCTCTTTGTATGCGATGCTTGCATTCTACGATGGAAAACTCGCGGAAATGAGACACGAGGACCTTTCAGAGAATCCTCGATGCTTGTTAACCACGTCTTACGAAACATTAACGAGAAGCGTTAAGCGTTAACAGGAAGACGGGGCTTACCGCTACTGTGAATCACTATCTTCTGCAATCCTTATCGCGGCGCTCTAATTGATCATTTGTATATTTACGGAAATTTCTTCGTAACACCATTTGACCGGCGGCAGTGGTACGTTCAGTGCGGATAGTTTCAAATAAGTCAGATGCATACTATAATTTTGTTTAGTCCGTGTTTACACGCGCTGACTGTTTCTACGTTCACGATCTAAGAAACAGCCGGACCCCACGGTTTTTCTTAGAACAAGGCTGAGGTAAACTTTACTTTACCGGACTCATAATCACTACCTTTCTCCCACGAATTATCATGTATTTGGTATGTAATTCAGTAGATTTGTACGCGGCGCGAATGCAGATCGAAGTTTCATTCCTCTAGGATCAATAGTCGAGGAGCTATGGTCGCTTAAAGTTTCGAGAAAGAAGATTCGAACGGATTCATCGTTCTCGCAATTATCGACCCTCCGGGTTGTCCTCCGGCTGGAGAACTTCCAGGACACTCCTCCTCGAAATCTGCCCGGATGAATTTGAAGGATCGGGTCGACGATCCACGGTATTGTTCGAGAGGACCGAGCCCGGTGTTCGTTAACGAGGATCCACCGCGAGAAAGATTCACACGAGGCGAGGCGAGGCGAGGCCTATCGTTGATCGTAATCGCTCCAGCTCGAAATATCGAGCCATAAATTCAATTAACCTGACGAGCGTGCACCGGGATCTCTCCAACTACTTCTTCGGCATAGCCAGCCTGAAACTTCATTATGCTGAATCGGTGCGCGCGTGTCCTTGGCCAATGATCTTTCAACCATCGCTCAGCCATGCTGAAAAACCGTGTCGAGCAACCCTGGCTCGCATTTTCCCCTCGGAACAGCTCTAAATTGCTCCCAAACCGATGAACCTGATCAGAATGTAAAAAAAAACGAACCCCCATTTTCTGTCTTAATTATTGAATATTTAACAATTAAAATCTTTTAGAGGGTGCAGCTCAAAATGCGAGAATATTTCTAATGAGTTCTTAGATCCTGTAGTTCCACTATTTCTTAGTGACCTCGCCGTTCAAATTATATCGTGTTTAGTGTCATTTCAGTTGGGAAAATGCCACGAATCAGCTGGTGAAGGTTCCATAAAAAGATAAGGAAAAATAAAGTTGTTTTGTAATTGGATGGTGGAGGGGATATTCGTTTTTTACTTAGATCAAGGCTTTACTGTACTCACAATCTGAACTGGTTCAAGTGGTTCTGCGAAGAGAGGAGATTTTGAGGAATACATTCGATAAAGTCAGTATCAGCGAAAATTGTCAGAGCAAAAATTGATTTTTACTACTTTTTTAGCTGGGCCAATAACGAAAATTTAAAAGATGTGCTTGGTCAACTCGTATAAATTATATACGCTCTGAAAATTTCGTTAAAATCGGTTAATTGGTTTACGAGTTATAAACGATCGAAAATGGTAAATCTTGAAAATCTGGCAGAATTGCAATTTTTACCACTTTTGATCGTTCATAACTCGTGAACCAATTAACCAATTCGAATGAAATTTTCAGAGCGTATAGTATAATTTATACGAGTTGACCAAACACATCTTTTGAATTTTCGTTATTGGCCCAGCTAAAAAAGTAGTAAAAATCAATTTTTAGTATTGTTTTTCACAATTCCGACCAAATGCATTTTTTCAACTAATTTATTAGATGTCATTTACTAAACTAATTCTTCTAGCCTTACCGAGAAATTCAAGTCGTTTGATCCACTCATATAAAAGTTATTCTGATTTAAAGTGTGTGGAATCATTTATGCTCCTTACTGTATTTGAACTCGTAGAAAGTAAAAGCGGATGTGGCTGTAGCGGACGAGTACAGTGATAGATCACTCTCCACATCGGACACGACGGCTAGATCTCCGAATCAAGGAATAATTTCGAAATTTTGGTCAGGTGTTCGTGAAAGTTTCGGAGCTACTCGATCAACGTTCTTCATCTCGGAAATATCGTTTCAGTCTCTCTGTCTGTCTGCTTGCCTGCCTGCCTCTCGAAATCGTGGGAACGTAGGGGTAATGGGATTGAAACGAACCGGACATTTTATCCGGGCGAACGAGGATCACGATTGCGACCCGGGAGGAAATTTCAGCCGGTGATCCAGCCCGAATTCCCGGACGGAAGTTTGCGGCCCTGCTGACCGAGCCCGGATCTTTAAACCTCGAATTTTCAGAGCCCGGCGACGAAACTTGGCCGAGCAGCCATGTCATAAACTCTCGATCGAAATTGTTCGTACGATTGGAATAGTTCGATCGCGAGAGTTCACGATGCCAAATATTTTCGAGCCGGTCGTCCCCCCGTGCGCCGACTCGTATTAATCTTCGCTCAGCCGAAAAATTACGGGACTCCAACCAACACGGGTGTACACGGGGGGCTGGATCTACATATACCTAGATCGATCTAATCTATACGGATTTCATTGGTTCGCACTGAACCTTCCGAGTATTAAAAGTAACTGGTACCAGAATCGACAGATCAGGAGAATTTACTTGAATCGAGGAGAAAAGTTTCTCTGTCAGGGCCGAATTAGTCACGTGACATTGTGACGCATCACGAAGGGAGGCGTCGTGGAAGGGGGCGGTAGAGTGGGTAAATAAGTAAATAAGTGCAGAGGTCTCTTTGTGAACAGTGAAAGTGAGAGTCACAAACAAAATTCCAATTATGCATTCATATCAGGGTTGGGCAAAAATTGTATGTATGTATGTATGTATGTATGTATGTACCTTTATTGATTCCCCTTGGGGTTACAATTCTTTTAACAAATCCCCTCCTTTGCCGCCGACCCTTCTCATCTTAACTAATCTTAACCTAAACTTATTCTGACTTACAAGCTACCTTATATCTATGCTCAACCTAACCTAATATATAAATAGAGAGAGAGAGAGAGAGAGAGAGAGAGAGAAAACTATATACAAAAGAACCTAATTACCTATATATACATATATACATAATTACAAAATTTATTTACAAAAATTGGGACTTCCTCTTCCGGCTGTTCCTCAAACATTTCATTCATTTATAATCTAACGATCCTTCTCTCCATTCTTCCAGTTTTCTTAACCATTTCTCCCCTCCCCCTTCATCCCCTAGCACTTCACACATTCTGTCCTGCCACCCTTTTTCCCCATCCAACCTCATACATACCTCCCACACATGTTCCCAAGTTTCCTTTTCCCATTCACACACTCTGCATTCATTCATCTCTTCTTCCATCCAATACCTCTCTCCCCTCATCCCATTACCTAATCTGAATTTGGGTTGGGCAAAAATTGTTATTTAGATAAAATTGTTGTCCAACTCAGGTTCATGTAATGTCGAATACATTTGAGAAAACACGAAGAGGGTTAAAGAACTTGAGGATGTTGAAAAATTTTTCACTCAACTAGCTCCGAGTGCAAGGGATTAGCAGATCTTCAAGATCGATCTTTGAAGAATTTTTCTCACAGGCAAGAAACGTGGAGGGTGTTTGAGGGATAAGGGTTCGAGGGAAAGAACGAGTCGTTAATTGCGTCGAACGTTAGTCGGTGATACACAGGACCGGTGAACTTGTTTCCCCGTGTGGAATCTCATTAACCGGGTTGTTCGATGACTCGAGACACGTTAATGCTCGTGTTCGCGTTGGTGCGTTCGGTGCGCACGTTCCCAGCAATCGGCATCAATCACTGTCGAGCAAGGAACTTGAAACGTTCCAGGGCCGCGCGTGATTTATATGCACGGGTGCACGGGTGCACGGTAACCCGGCACGAACTCCGAAAAAGGGAAGGAAAACCGATTTTCCTCGGACAGATGGCACGGCTTTTCGCCCCAGGTACACCTCGGACCAATTGTAATTTCGTAGCGCATCGGCCGTTTTCGAGGATCGTTCCAACTGTCCGTGCTCAATAATTATTGGCAGCCTGGCAGCTTGTGGTATGTGTAGTATTTACATTTCTTTAGAAATAGAAGACAACATTGACGGAGCGTCAAACATGCGTAGCAGCGTTGGGAATCAATGAATTAGAACAACAAAAATAGTAAATTGTACAATTAATATATATATATATATATATATATATATATTAAGTACTTGGAACATTGAACTTAACGTTTATATGAATTTTCCTTTTTATATCCCGAGGAGAGGCCTTTTTTCCACGTTTAGGCAACGCTGTGCGAAGGAAACAATGGCGAGCGTTGCAGAACGTATTGCCGAAACGGAAAGGGATGGAAGTTGGGCGAAATGCCGCGGAGAGGGTGAACAGAGCCGTTGCTCGAGGGTGACAAAGGGTGGTCACGAGAGGTGAGCCCGATAGAAACAAAGAGGAAGAGAGAGAGAGAGTGAAGCAAGTTCGAAGGGGAGGCCCGGTTTCGCCGGTCGATGTTGCTGGATGTTGTAGAACCTGGCTGAATATTTGCACCCTGTGAGATTTGTTCAACAATTAAATGCATCCGAACAATTTGTCGTATCGATTAAACAGTTCGGAGAAAAAATTGACAAAATGTAGTTTATTTGTAGACGCCTCGAGCGAATTTTGTAATCGATTAATTCCTCCCGGAATTGGTCGGCGAGGATCATCTCTGGTTGTGCAAACGACCGCGAGCCGTTTCCAATTACCGAGTTCTCGTAATAGGGACTAGCTGACGCGTTTCTCGCGAAAAGAGGACGCTCATGGTTCCCGGGTCGAGTTCCACCTTAGACCATATATACTTATAGACCCGGCATAGGTATAGTATGTGCATACGATGCCGTGTTCCGAGATCCAAATTTATCTGATGCCCACAAGCCTCGATTCGAGATAATTCAAAATGGTGGATAGTGTATGAGAACTGAGAACAAGCAACCACCGTGCAAGCGACCAAGCGAGTGCAAGCAAGTGTACAAGTATATTTCACAAGTTTACTATTTCACAAGGTCATTATTTGGTTTAAATTTGAAAAAATGGTGCAAACTTGTTGTATAAAGAATTGCAAAGAACGGCAAAACCGTGATACAAATATATCTTTTCACAAGTAAGTATTTTTGACTAATATCTAACCCTCCTAACCTAACTTAACCTATAACAAGTACAATGCAATGCATATCTCGGACGAAATTCTTTGTCGTAAATGCAAACAAATTTATTTATAGATTTCCGAAAGATCCAAAATTAAGGGAAAAATGGATAAAAGCAATTAATTGTGAAGATTTTGAGCCCTCTGTTCATTCAAGAATCTGTTCCAAATATTTTGGAAGCAATTGCTTTGTTGGAACTTCTTTGAGTTCCAGGCGTAATTTAACACAAGTACCTCAAGTACCACATATGTAAGCAATAGAAGTAGTAAACGTCTCATCTATTGAAACAGAAGGTGAAAGTGCAAGGTACAAATCTCATTATAACCAATACCGTCAGCTTATGCGAGCACACCCAGCTAGCAGAAAGTGATACTTCTGCTGACGCAGATGTCCATCGAAAATCGAACATTTTGCTTACTGGGAGGTTAAATGTGTATAATTTCTATATAATTTGTTTTCAGCTTAAATAATCAAGTTACCAATGATGATAATAGTTTTGAATCTGCTGAATTTCAAGAAACACCTCCCAAAAGAATGAGAACATCGTACATTGGTAATTTTCTTAAATCTGATGTGATAACCGACCAAGAGACGTTTAAACATCTAGTTGTAAAAACTTTAGCAGAGAAGAAGAAACAAATTAAAGCATTACAGCAAACAAACAAAAGACTATTTAAAAAAGTTGAGGATTTACAGAAATTATTGAATGAATTGAGAGACAGTGGTATGATTAGTGAAGATGCTTGTGTAATGCTAAAAAATAAAGAAAACAGTGCAGTGCGAAACATGCATAAGAGCTGTGCAGTTGCAGAATTCTCGAAACAAATTTTTCCATATAAAAAATTATAGTGCAATAAAACAAGCCCTGACAGTGCCATCCAGCGATGTAGTTCAGATTTGTAAAATAGCAGAGGCAGAAATTCGAATTGCGGAAAGAACAAACAGTTTGACCGAAAAAAATTTAATGCTGAAATTGATTTTAAAAACAATGCACAAAGTTAGATCGATCGTTTTTAAAGAATTCGACGAACATATGTATGATCACAATGATAATTTCGATAATTGGAAAATATATAAAACTGGTCATTTGACTGTGGTAGGTTTAATTAAGGACCTAATTTAGGTTTCGAGAAATCCCTTCTACGCGAAGCCGATTTTCGAGTTTCGGGAGCTCAATCAATGGAACGCCGGCGTTTAAAAGCCGACAGATCCCAGACACGCGTACAGGCTGTACGTATTTGCTATTCGAATCGTGACAGCGCGGGATAGTGCACGGTCACGCGCGGTTTCAATTAGACTAATGCATCGACGTCCTCGCGAAACGAGCGTGCAGGCGCGCGCGAAATCCCCGGGCAAAACATTCGCGAACATCAACCCTCGTATCCTCCTCGCGATAGATCTCGGTCGGAATTCGCGGCGTGTTACACGCACACGCAGAGAGAGAGACGCGCGAGGACGCGTGCGCGGCGAAAGTAAATCCGGGGACTTTCTCCCGCAGCGACGGAAACCGTCCGCGAAAAAAAACGGCACACGCCGCTCGCGTAGTCGCATATATGGGAAATTAAAGCGCAACCGCGGACGATACACGGCTCCTTCGCCGTCATAAATGGCCCCGCGGCTGAAAATAACCAAGCGGTTTTATGCCACGTCCGTTACGACCGCCATCGTCCCAAAATACCCGAGTGTATTAACCTTTCCAACATTATTTAACAGCCGAGGTGTCCCGATCCACTTTCCCCGTTGTTATTGTTTCGCGGTCCTCGGCGAATGGTTTATGCGAATTTTGTTGTACGAATCTCGGCAGACCTGGCAGAATTACCTTGAGAATGATATCGCTTCTCGATTCATTTCGGAGAATCTCGACAAGGAGGGACCATAGTGGTGGGGTCGTCGATTTTAAATTAACTTTTTTTGGTGATTCTAGAGCAAAAATAAGCAGACCCGTGTCCGAGCGTTTTTGGCAATATTCATTATTTATCAAGATAATCAACATTTAATTTTATGATATTCAGAAAATTAATTTCTTAATCTCTTAAGTAGAAGTTACGTGTTTAAATCCCTCTTACGATTAATAACATCCTTTTATTTGTGTTCTTTTTACTTTCAATTTTAAGATTTGGGTCTTCTTTTTTATTTATTTCTATTTTCTTTAGAAATGCTTTCTTTTTAATTATTCTATTTAATTAATCTTGCTATTTATTTATTGGTGCGGTTGTCAATAAAGCAACTAGTTATATATTTTGTGCAGGAAATGGACAGTCCGTGTGGGGTATTATGTAGGCACTACGTTTTTCTGATATCATTCGGAAAGCAAACAAGATTCACGTTGGAAATTATCCGCAAAGGGAAAAGTTTCTTCGGGTGACTTCAGGAATCACCGCCATCAAGGAGGGGATAGAAATATAAAAATCATTGTAGCAAAACTCTTCATAAAAATAATTCTAGCAGTACATCTACTACATACTGTATGCAGCCACTTGAATTTCGTATAACACCGAAATTTTCGAGACTCAAAGTTGCAGAAGAGCTTCGACGAGCACGAAAGAAGGAGGCTGTGTAGCCTGGTCTCCGAAGATCTCGTCGAGATTCCCAGTCAACGGGGTATCGTACAAAACCGTCGAGACGATCGTAAATCCGTTTAATTCGCGTAAATTAACAGCGGCTTCCCGATAAATTATTCGCGACGATAAAATCCGACGGTCCCGGCTGCGCAGCTCGAAATCTCGGATAGCCTCGGAACAAGAGAAGGAAGAGTGAGAGAGAGAGAGAGCGGGTGTTTACGTGATCGCACGCGCGGGCGCAAACGAGAGCGAGTACGATACGTTTCCTCCCTTCGGTCCTCGTGGAGGCTGTTCCCCTCTCCTCTCGTTTGGTTTGCTCTTTTTCTCGGCCTTGATCGCTCCGGCATGGAGCAAGGACCGAGAAGAAAAAGGAAAGAAGCACGGCCGAGTAGAAGAAGCCAGTGAAATCTCTCGAGCAACGGAAGGACCGCGACTATACGACTGCGATTTTAACTGTTTTAACGAGCTTTTATACCGATCATCGCCCGCGCGCACCTGCCTAACCCCGTTACAGTAAATCCTGTATAGTCGCAAACGCCTTGGCGAGGTTCGTTTGCAAAGTTCGTTGACGGACACTATTTTTCTTTCAGCTTCAAAGACCGAGCCGAGATCTGATTACTACAGTGGAGGGGATATTTTTTCTGCATTCATCGTGTACGACCTTTTTGCGACTATAGAGGATTTACTGTATGTAGTTGTTACGTACAATTCGAATGTTAAATGCTACGACTGTTAACTCTCGGACAACGGACGATTTGGCTGTTCTTTACTTTATCGGACTTAGAATTTGTGCCGTTCTCCTGCGAATTATGATGTATTTGGTATGTAAACCAGTAGATTTGTACCCTGGGAGGCTGCAGATCGAAGCTTTGATCCTGTAGGATCAACTGTTGAGGAGTTATGGTCGCTTAAAGTTGAACATATTTCCAGTTTCTTGGGCGGTGCCCTTACCTGTCAGAAATGCTCAACTTTAAGCAAGCATAACTCCTGAACCATTGATCCTACAGGATCCAAACTTCGATCTGCAGCCGCCCCGGGTACAACTCTACGCGATTACATACCAAATACATAATAATTTATAGGAGAAAGGCACAAATTTTAAGTCCAGTACGTAAATTTTATCCGACGATTTTTATAGCTGTATAATTGACAACGTTTAGGACCGTTCGCAGCTCTAATTAATAATTTTTGAAAATTTAATGCTCAATGCAACAGCTGTCCATTTAGTTCAATTGCCACGAATTGAGTGCTTGAATGACAATTTGGATGTTCCGGGTCAACATAGACCCAGGCGCTACCGTCGGAGAGTTAAAGAGACGAGTACAGGCAGTCCGAGCAATTGCAGTACGATAATTATCGTGCAAACAACACGATTTGTTTTACGATTTCAGTGAGTAGAACTTTTTTGTGATTTCGTAATTTCCTACAGAAAGAGCAACTTTGTTGGATTATCAATAAGTTACCAGCACAATGAACTTATTGTTCGTTGTCAAAAATGAACCGACGATCTCGGAATCGTTCCGACGAGTTCGACGTATGTATCTGAAACATTTCTGGGAATGTGCACTCGCTATGTGTCACGAAGGTATGACGCGGATGGTAGCGAGAAAAGAGGAAGAAGATCATGAAGAACGGTAATATGTACATACACGGAAATTCTGAGCAGCAGATAACGCGGCACGCTGGTAGGAGTCGTAAGAACGAGCGAGTGGAACGGCAGGGGGAGGGGGAACGTGACGCTGCATCAGGAAGATGTGGAAATCATTAACCTTGCCGGTTCGAGGCAACGGGGCATGGAATTTGTATGCGTCACATACTGCCGCGGGTGTCTCGGGCAACGCTTAAACGAAGACACGAGAATTACAATGCATCGGTACAGTGCGGGTCCCCAACGACAGTCAACGATGCATACCTCTTAGCTGCCGAAGATAATGGACCTCCTCTGTGTCGGATCGGCCGGCTCGACGCCGCACAATGGTTTAACACGCAATTCTAGCAACGTTAGCCTCGCTTCTACCTTTTGCCGTTATTCTCTACCTCTACTTGCTCTAATCAGCTGGTAAATTACTAGAAAGAATCGGCTGCGCGGAGAGAGAGAGAGAGAAAAATCAATACTACGGTTTCATTTAGATTTTTCCGTCGAATCAAACGATCAGATTACTATTGTACACGTCAGGACTGGAATAACCCATTCAGGAAGGTTGACGATCCGAGATCGTCTGTAGTCTGCATCGAGTCGTTCCCAAAAAGATCATTGCCCCCGAGGACAGACTCGTTCGCAACTCAAAGTAGCAAGAGTTGTACGCGCCGAATAAGGCACACAATAGGGGCACCTTGCCAGGTGACTTTCTAACCAGTTTCCCCGATCGCTTATTCGAAAGATCCCCGAATACCTAGGGTGGAATCTAAGCAGATCGTTCCGACGCGTCGGAAGAATGAACACGGGTAGCCGCATAGGGGAGAGGTAGCCTTCTCCGAGTCAGGATCAGCTAGTACACATCGATCGTGTTCGTATATCGGTACCAACTAGAGATCGTGATTTTGAACGTGTATTAATAACACACGTGCATGAATGCATCCTCATTTTAATTTCTATAATTTTTAGAGCATTGATATTAATTTATGTATCGAAACTATGATTTCACAAATTCCGCAGTTGTTCGCGCAACAATAAATGTGAACATCATTTTTAACAATGAAATTGAATGGTATTGCTGTACCTATAAGCATTTTTGCATTTTGAGAATTGTAGAATCTGCAAGAAAATGTTTAAACATATCAGCAACAGCAGTTGCTCCGGAATAGCGTTTTCCAACAGCTAAGAATACTGTTATAAAAGAAGAACTCCAAAAGAAGTCGTTTGTTGTCAGAACATTAAAACATCAGATTCTTCTCCAATAAACTAGAGGGTTAGTTGATTACATTTTTTGAATGAGAGTGATTTTCAAGTTAATTTTTGTATCTATTTTATATACCCGTATGTTGCTTCGAAGCTTAACAACTGTAACAACTTCATAAAAATTCACACGAATTAAAATGCGGACATGTTAAAATGTACGTGCACGTGTATTTAAATATATACACGTGGAATAGGGATCTCTAAATCGCGTAAATTGGGTCCCTAACATAGAGGCGCAGGTCCAGACTTGGGCGACTCTTCCCAAAGAAACAACAGGTGTAAGTAGGAGAAAAGGGACTCACCTTCGGCGCTCTTCTTGCCGGTGACAACGGTGACGCCCCAGTTGGATTTCCGCCATCCCCTCCAATTGTTGCAGAGGGATTCCGGCTCGCTGCTCCAGCTGCATAGGGAGTCCTCTTCGAAGCGGTCGGAGTCTTCGAAGGAGTAACGATCGGTGCAATCGTTCCCCTCCCACTCCATTATAACGGCGTGCTGGCCGGAAGAGTCTTCAACGGTCCCGGGTCCGGGGGACGCATCGGTCGGTCCTGTACCTCTAGCCCCGCCACCGGAACCACCTCCTCCGCTCCTGTTCCATCCACCGCCGCTGCCAGCTCCACCTCCGCCGCCTCCAGCATTGTTGCCACCCCCGCTGCCACCACCACCACCTCCTCCTCCTCCTCCTCCTCCTCCTCCTCCTCCTCCCACGTTGTTACCGCCACCGCCGCGCCTGCCTCCGCCGCTACCACCCACCGCCACGGGAGACCGAGCCAGGTTGCCCGCCAGTTTTAATTATCGTACGAATCGACACGCGCGACACTAAGGGCCACTATGGGCCGCTTCCCCTCCCCCCCAAGACAAACGTGTACCCTCCGACGACGGCCCCACCGCAATCACGAAGCGACGACACCGCCGCGTCACCGTACCTTAAAAACACGGAGCCACCGCCGCGAGAGCTCCCGCGACCTGCTAACCCGGCACCCTCTACCCCCGCACCGATCGCCACTGCCTGCGGGACAACAGAACACGGATTAGTTATAGTCACCCTCGAACGTCCCTCAGACTCGGACACAGCTGCGTCGAAGATCCTGGGATCATGGTCATCCACGCATTCTCATTTTACTCATCGAACCAACAATTTTTTGACGGATCGGTCTCGTTTACACGAAGGAACAAAGAACGTGGCCGGAGAATCTTCACCCTGAAGAACGTGTCAGGGTTAAGGGTTGCTCGGGAAGAAGGGACATCACACGTGCCACCGCCGCGTCGCGTCTTGCCTCGCCGATCCAGGCTTTTGTCAATGGATCCAGGTGCTTCCTTGGGCTAGATCAGGGTCGCTACCGGTCTTACCCCGCTCCTCGCTATCTACTGCTACTCAGTTCTCTAGGTGTCTTTCAGGATGTACCCACCTTCTCGACCCTGCAATGCGCTGAAGGTCGTCGACCCTAGTAACATTATCCGTACATGTACCGATCTTCCCTGCTCCACTGCAAAACAATTGCATCGATTTTTTTGTTGGCTACATCCGAACCTTACATTTTATATCGGGCAGCCCTCTTCCAACCAATCCCACGCATCATTTCAGTCGACTAGTTTTTTCGTGTCAATAGCTTTTCAACAACCGAATTCCCTCCGAACGTCTGTAAACAACCGCGCGCGATACAGCCGAATTAATCTAGTTGCGGTTTTCCAAAACTGTACCGATTATAATTGGTAGCGGATCTTTAAACAAAATCAAAATTATATACCTGAATTGCAACTGAAGTGAGGTAGTCATTTATTTTCTTCGGTGTACAAATAAGTTCGGTGGCTTTATATATATTCAATTGTAATTGCTTTTAAATTAAATGTTTCTCCCGTCGTTTTGGTGTTTTCAAGCATCAACCTTACTCTATTAAACGCACTATATATATATATATATATATATATAAATTTACGCTAATTGGTACATAACCTCAAAAAAGAATACTTTGCACCATGCCGTTTAAGAAACAGCACATTCGGCACTGTATGCGTTTTGTATTTGAATAAAAGAAAAATACTGCTGAGGCTACGAAAATGATTTGTTCTGCTTTAGATGAAAATATTCTAACCTATAAAACATGCAAGAAGTGGTTTCAATGGTTTCGCAGTGGAAATTTTTACAGCAATTATTGTATGAAAATCCTTGTCAAACACAACAGAAACTTGCTGCGGAACTTGGTGCGACTCGACAAGCAATTTCCGTTCGTTTCAAGAAGTTTGGGAGCTTCGAAACGTAACGTGTATTCCTTTTTTTTATAAATAAAGATCAAAAGTATGCTCAAAAGGCACCGAACTTGTTTTGTACCCGTAATACGTTTTCGATAGGTTGCAAATAATATAACAATATTTTTTAATTCTTCTAATGTTTTCACTGTTTTAAATTACGCCTTCTCATTGTTATAATAAATGCATAAAATCTGCTGCCTAATTATTGACACTGACGACTTTTTTTTAATACGAATAGTACTAAAATCACTTTTTCAATAGCAAAGTCAACAATCCGAATTTCTACCGAACGTCTATAAACAACCGCGCACGATAAAGCCGAATTAATCCAGTTGCGGTTTCCCAACTGTAAACAGTCCGAGTAGGTCACGCATGCAACAGGGACAACGAGCTAAAAACGTACCCGCAATGGTGGCCGTGGGAAAGATGAAGAAAAAAGAAGAAGAATAACGCGAGCAATATGTTTCTAATGAAAATTTCCTAACGGAAGTAGAATTTGTTGGCGCGGCCGTTAATTGATAAATTCGAGGGAACGCTGGTGACCACCATTTTGCGCGCCGCGCCAACACGGCGTCCGATATTTCCTCCCCCTATTATACCGCTGTCACCGGAGACAGCTACGGTAACCGCTGCTTTGAACCCTCGCGGATCGGTTCCGATTAATTCGACCGGAAACCAACTTCTATTTTATTTAATCTCAGTCCAACTAAATTTGTTTATATTACAATGTATACAAGTAACCGAATCCTTTCGCTTCTGAATTCTGTTTTCAGCCAACTAAGTACACGAGTCAATTCAAATCGCGCGCAGTTGCGACTGATAAAATCGGATGTAAATCAAACAGTTTCCCGCGGTGGTCTTTTTCCCGTGCAGTCGTAAACAATAAATTCGCTGCTTTATCTGTCGAGCAACTGGTTTACAGGCAGGCCTGACGCGACCAACGAAATATGCATCTCTTAGAGAAATTTTTCTCAAATGTAACGGCTAGAATAAAACAAAATAAAACGGTATGTCCACCGACATGAGTACCGTTGGTTGATAATTCGAAATCAGAGAATCCTTCAAGGGCGGAAACGGTGGAGAATCATCGGGACGCTAGAGGATACGGAAACAGCTGATTCGCGTCGCTACAATGTTTGACCAGCGTATTGATTTTTCCCTCGCCAGAGGAGGATCTGTTTTCGTGTCCCGAAAACCGTACGATTCGAGATCGAGAAGTTACTAACCGATGGGAACGTTGAACGTCAAACGTCAGACGGACAGTAGCAGCAGCAGCGTGTGATTAGGTTAGGTTAAATTCTACCTCTGTTTCTCGCGACGCGACGGCAGAACAAGAAAAGGGAAAATTGGAAAGAGAGAGGCTGTAGATCGGCGAGGGACGCAGGCAGAAGGACCTTGGCGGGTCGACAGACCCACGTCAAGAACGTGCGACGACCCCGACCCCGCCAAGGGGAGAGCAACCCCTCTCCGTTTCTTACGTCCACCAACTCGTATAGGTCTCACTATTCCACCTTTCACACCTTTCTTCCTCCACACACGTATACACGTATATATAGACACGGTACACAGAGAAAGAGACACCGACACGGGACATATATACATACATACATACATACATACATGTGCGTGTACGCTTGTATATTCAGTACACTTTTCCTGCTTACCTCACCCTCTCTAACGAGTTTACCGTTCCGTCACTGGTGCACTTCACACCCCTCCTCCTTTTCCTTCACCTACTACCTACTACTACTACCCACTACTTACTACTACTACTACTACTACCAGCACCACCGAACGAACAGTACCGAACCAGAACAGAATGGGGAGTAGTACACAAACACAGGTTATATGTATACACGCATGCCACACATAGAGCCCCGCACTCGACAACAGAGTAGGACAGCTGAGCCACCAGTGCCCCACCAGTTTTATGTAAGAGACATTTCGCACTGTCTCCGTGGTACCTTCCGCGAAGGTTCAGCCCGGCACGGGCACGCGAACGATTCGACTAACTTACGTCGGGATTACACACTACCACTGCACTAGCCGTCCGAAAACTCCAGCTAGCCTACCCCATCGACGACAACAACAAATATGGCGAGCGAACCTCCGCCTGCGCTTCGCTGCTCCACGACTGCCAACTGACCACCAGGTGGCGAGCCGAACGCCACGAACGTCCCCGACAACCCCCACCCTTACACCCCAAACGTCCCGCGTAACCATAAAACAGCTATGCGAACTAGAGGGGAACGCCGTCTTTCAGAAACGAACCGCCCCGCCATCTGTACCTTAGACCATAATATACTTATAAACCCGGCATAGTATGTGAAGAAAAGATAAGTGTAAATGTGACGTCACAAGATAATTCCTAAGATAATTTCAAAATTGCTGATACGACAGACCTGGGCAGACCGACGCTTGAAATGTTGTAAATGTGATCGATTTATACGTAAAAAACATTCTGTAACTTGCATAATATACGGAAGTTGTTATAAATATCGATTCCTAAAATAGTTAATACATAATACGATTATTAGTTCATATATGCTTCATTGATATAGAATAAACATTTGTATCTCAAATATACTTTATATTCAGTTCATCTTTTCTTCAAGGAAAATTATCTGTGCCGTATCTATAGGTTTATGTGGTCTAAAGTGGAGAATATGTTCGATATGTAATGTTATCGAGCTATATCGATATATCGATGACCCTTTGAAATATTTTGGCCACACACACATATATATATTTGGCGGGATTGTAACCAATTGTAACTTAGCATCTAACAAAAACAACTGTGCGATCTGATCACATGCGATACTTGGCAAGTGTTCGAAAGAACCACGATCGAATTAATAGATTTTAAGAAGGGAACGTTACATACATACGTGAAATGTCGTCCGAACCAGGGTGCAGCAACAATCTTAGTGCAGATGATACAATTAAAATCTTAATTGCAACCGATATTCATCTCGGTTACGATTACAACAAAAAAAGAGGTTGGTTCTCTTCGGATACTTCTGCATCGTTTGTTTCTTTCTTAATTCATTGTCTTACATGTACCCAAATATGCTAAAAGTAATTTACATTAGGACAGGAATCGGATGATAGCTACATTACTTTTGAAGAAATCCTTCAATACGGCCAAAAGCACAAAGTAGATTTTATACTTCTTGGTGGAGATTTATTTCACGACACAAAACCATCGCAGGCCGCTGTACTAAAATGTATGGAGTTATTGAGAAAATACTGTTTAGGATCCAGGTTGGCCAGATATATTTATGCAAGATTCAATTTAGTCTATGCAAAGTTTTAATCATTTTTTCTTTACCAGGGAAATCAAGATTGAATTTTTGAGCGATCCAGAAGTAGTATTCAAACACTGTGCTCATAAAATTGTAAATTATGAGGATCCCAATTTGAATATTGGCATGCCAATATTTTCCATTCATGGGAACCACGATGATCCAAGTAAGAAATGTTTCCTTCGTATCATTTTACCTACTGTTCACTGTGAATCAAATTACAGGTTTTGGAGCAATCGGATCGATGGACTTATTGTCTGCTTCTGGTCTTATCAATTATTTTGGGAAATGGACAGATCTTACTAATATTACCATTCCTCCATTGATCATAAAGAAGGGTAAAACACATGTTGCACTTTACGGTTTAAGTTATATGAATGATCAAAGATTGTCACGGTTGTTAAGGGATTATAAGGTGAAATTGCGAGATACATACATACACATACAGTCAGGGACAATATTAAATGAAGACTCTTAAAAATCGCATGAATTTTTTAAAATTGGTCGAAGGACTTGAATTTTTCAAAGATGTTAGACCAACTAGTTTGCTAGAGAATGAGTAAACAAAAATTTGTTTAAATTGCAATTGGTAGAAATAGTACAAAATTTTAAGAAATGATGTTTTATCAACTTTTTTATGTGGGATTGTAACAATAATTTAAAAGGTGCGTTTTGTAAATTGAATTCCAGATTTGTTGATTGGAATTCCAGTCCATTGGACTAATTTGAAAAAAGTTACGCGATTTTTAAGAGCGTCCACTTAATATTGTCCCCGACTGTATATGTATTGGGAAACCTGTTAAGAATGCAAATGTTTTTCTTTCAAAGGTGGATATGTTACGTCCAAAAGAGATACCAAACATCTTTAATATGTTTGTTTTACACCAAAATCGTGCGCAACACGTTGAACACGGACACATTTCTCAAAGCAAATTTCCTAATTTCCTTAATCTTGTCATATGGGGACACGAACACGAATGTCGCATTACGCCGGAATTTGTCACGGAAACTGAATACTTCGTTTCTCAACCAGGTATATTTTCTACAAATTGATTTAATAATTACGATACATTGAAGCTATCGAATTCTTGCTGAAGAGATGCAATTACAGGTAGCTCTATCGCAACTTCCTTGTGCGAAGGTGAAGCAAAGACCAAACACATTGGTCTATTAAGCATAAACGGTATGAAGTTTAAGATGAAGAAATTAAAGTTAAAAACTGTCAGACCGTTCGTATTCGACAATTTGATTCTGGAGGACGAGAATATAGAAGAAAACTATGGCTCGTCGTTATCGGAATCTGTGTACAAATTTGTCGACAATTATATAGAGAATGAATTGATACCTAAAGCCGCAGAGCAAATATCGGGTCATGAAAAACAGCCGGTACAACCATTGATTCGATTGAGAATATTTCATACCAAAGACGAGGAAGTATTCGATAAGATTAAGTAAGATTATATTCGTATCTTAGCGAATGCGGGTAATAAACATGAATACATAATAAATATGTATGTTTTAGATTAGCCCAGAAATATTGCGAGGAAGTCGCTAATCCATTAGACATGATTGTGTTTCGTAAAGACAAACAGGCCGGTAAGAAAAGATCGTCGTCCATGTTTGAGGATGCCAACGATGATGTACAGGACATGGCTGAAATTTTCTGCTACACCGATGTAAGCAAACATTTAAATATTCTATTAGTGCCCAAATATTAAGTCCGTTGGATTTTCACTCTAGAACAACGCCGATTGGGATAAAACTATACAAGGAGGACTGAAGAAATACTTCAGTTTAGAAGAAAATAAAGATAAATTAACGGTCCTATCAGTGAATGGCTTGAATGAAGCACTAAGTCGATTTATTGACAGAGGTGACGGCGACGCTTTTAAAGACCTAACAAGGTGCAACGCATGCATTCAAATATTTCAAAAACACAATGATTTGCCTTTACTTTAATATTGATATATTTATGTGCAGCTATCAAATGAAGAAAAGTATATCGCATTTGGAAAATTGTGATGCCAGTAACGCCGAAGATATCAAGGAAGAAATTAAAAGTTTCCGCGATAAAAGAAGGGAACAAGCAGGAGAAGAGGACACAGAAGTATACATACGAACGAATTCATTGTAGAATAATAACATGCTGCGAGATCTGACTTGTTGGTTAATCGTGTACTGTTTTACAGCTCCAAGAGGTGTTCAATAATAGGCCGACCGCACGTTCTAATAAGGAGGAAATAGATATTGCAATTGTAAACAGTAGTGGAGATGAGGAGCAAAAATCAGATAAAGCTCCTGCTACCAGAGGTAGAGGTAGAGGTAGAGGTAGAGGTAGAGGAACAACACCTAGAGGTACAAAATCACGAGGAGGAGCAGGTAGTAGTACAAACAAAGAATCCGATAAAGAAACGGAAAAGAGTCCTGTTGCCGTAGCAGTTAAGCGGCCGATTAAAACTACGAGACAATCAAAAGCGCAGGTAAGTACATTGTACTATTTGGTTGGCGAAAAAGTAATTTCGATATTTTAAGGTGAAATGAAACCCAATGTTTTTATTCGAGCAGTGAACTTTAATCAGTAGAAAGATGGCAAAAGATGGCAAAAGAAAAAATACCGAAATTGCTTACTTGCCAACCCAATAGAATTGTATTAAACGATTCATAATTCACGTACGGCTTTGATTTACCATTAATTACGGTGTTGCATTATCTGTTAGAAGGAACAACCATCGTTAGCTGACTACTTAAATGCGTCGAGGAGTCAAATCAACCCCAAAGCATCCCAGATATTCTTTCTAGACGATTCCGATTAATCTTCCTGTTTCTTAACTATGTTAAGAAATGACCATAAAGTATTAAGTCTTATTACTTAATCTTAAGTATTAACTTATTTCTAAGAAATACATTAAACTTTGTATTTAAATAAATATTTTTTCATTAAAACAAAATATTTAGCTAATTGTTTACAAAGTACCACTCCTCTCCGATTTTGAATAAACACGCTGGATATGAGAGAGAAAACAGGGTCTCTGGCCCTAACGGCCGGCCTTCTCCGCCACCTAACCACAACTGACCACAACTCATTCTATTCGCATGATTTTTCAATTACTATAGTTCAAATTTTGGATGACAGCTATATACAATGCAAAGATTATGCGAATAGAATGAGTTGTGGTTAGGGCCAGAGTGAGACCCTGTTTTCTCTCTCATATCCCCAGCGTATTTATAAAAAAAAGTAAACAGACACCGCGGAAATTGCAAGAATACGGAAAATTCAATACAGTATTAACAATATTTAGTTTTTTGTGAATATGTATCTCGAAAACTAAAAGCAACCCCCTTATATTGGAAGAGGAAAAGTTGTTCAAAATGTCGAAATCTATAACATATTTCAATTTCATCAAAATCGAAAAGGCGTAGTACTTTGTAAATAATTACCAATATTTATATCTATTTACTTTGACACTTATTTGACCCATCTCTGATCCGATAGGAGCGAATTTCGAGTTTCGATACTATCGATATCGCACTCGACTGCCGCGCGCCGGAAGATATCTCCCTTTAGACTTCCTGCTCTGTTCGTGTTGTGTCAGGGAGTGCACTCTAAATAAAATTTACAGGTATTCTATCAGAAAATTTAATATCATGTGAAAAATAATGCATCGAATAAACAGGGGATATATATTTCTACGTATATCTGTTAGAATATCGATCGCTCTAGCGTTTAATATTAAGATGCGAACGGATGAAATTAATGTCACGATAGTCTTGTGCATTATGGACGCTATGTGTCAAGACATAACCTGAAACTAACCCCACACTGTTTATATCCAACGATCTGAATCGAACGAATAATACAATTAAAGAATAGATGAACTAATCTTAATAATTTATGCCGATAGAAATCACTGAGTAACATTAATATTTCCAACAGAGATGCCACCAAAAAGGGGAAAGGTACAGAAGGAAGAAGTCCAGGTCTCCCTCGGACCTCAACTTCGCGAAGGTGAAGTTGTCTTCGGTGTTGCACATATCTTTGCAAGTTTCAACGACACCTTCGTCCACGTAACCGATCTCTCGGGCAGGTATGTTTCGAAATACTATTTCATACGAACAACTGTATACTGTGCAAATACAAATACATCTACCGATACTTTCTTCTTCTAGAGAAACCATTGCTAGAGTTACCGGAGGAATGAAAGTGAAAGCAGATCGTGACGAAGCTTCTCCCTACGCTGCTATGCTTGCTGCTCAGGTAAACATCTTTTCATTTATAAAATACATCGATCTAGCCACATTCAGGCAGCACCTAAACGTTCGTCCCCTGATCATAGGTGCGTTCATGTTTGTGGAATATTAAATTGCTTCCTTGCCTTCGAAGTGGGGTTTACATCGGTCACATTTCTTTGCTTGGGAGAATACATTTTAAATAAAGCTATGAAACGCGTATCAATGGTAGTGACTGTTAACATTAATATGTTTGTATTAATTGTTCATAGGACGTAGCAGAGAAATGCAAGTCCCTTGGTATCACAGCGCTTCACATTAAACTGAGGGCTACAGGAGGAAATAAAACAAAAACTCCCGGACCTGGTGCACAGTCGGCTTTGCGAGCCCTTGCTCGTTCTAGTATGAAAATCGGCCGTATCGAGGATGTTACACCAATACCATCTGACTCTACGCGTAGAAAGGGTGGTCGTCGTGGACGCAGGCTGTAAATTATGGTTCTATGCGTGGTTTATTATCTTTCAAAAATAAATATTTAAAAGATCACTGCCTTATAATTATTCTATTTCCCTGATGCTTTATTACTAGACTGCAGGTCTTTATGCATTTATAGCAAAACCGAGTATATGATAATTTCTCCTTTATTAAAATCATTACAGGAGGAAATAACATTCAATTTAGTTTCTACTTCGTGCAATTGATGCAGACTACTTTTATTTTACATAAAGATCCGCAGTCTACTTATTATTAAGGAATGAAAGAAATATTTTCATAAATCTATTGTGGTGCATTTTATTTGCTATAAAATATAAAAGATTTCTTGTTCAGAATAAATATTTACGAAAGATGAAAGAAGTTAAATGTTATTTAAGGAGTTAAGTTAAATTAGTTAATTATTTTTCGATCTTCGGATTATATAGCATGTACGAAAGCTTCCATAATTTATACTGTAATAGTGTGTTCTATGAAAAATCGAGCTTGTACAGTAAGCATTAAGCATTTCCGACTATATTTCCGATCGTGAGATACAATTTCACTTTCAGATCCAATTTCTTAGGCGCTTTATTCTCTAGCGTTGTAATTGTATTCACATGTCCATACTGCATGACAAACCCGATAATCACCGATTCGTTTCCCTCGTGTTCCTCCAAACTCTTGTGTGGAGTCACATGTACTTTTATCACTATCTTGTTTCCCTTTCGCCAAACTACAAGCCTTTTTATAGAGGATTTAATATTAAAAAAAGGTTTTGAAGATACAATCGACAGCGATAGATTCGGAATTAGAAATACATACTTTGGGTCATCTTGAAAGTTATGAGTGTCACCAGTATCGTCATATTCAGCGGTATCGTCTTTCGGTGGAAGTATTAGAGAAGCTTCAGGCAAAAGTACGTCCGCATTCGGAGCAACTTTTATGGCTTTAATTTCTTCCGCTATAGGCATTTTCCGTACAATAGAGGGTAATAAATTCGGAGACTCTGAATCCTGTTCCGTTAGAAAGTTTCATGTAATTTTTGTACGGTATACCCTACATCTAGAAATGTATCTTATTCTTGAACTACTTGGAACAATATCTACTCCCTAGTAAAATTAATCGAACCAGTGTTACCTGTTCCGCATTTTCTTGTCTTACATCTTCTTTCTCGGGTGAAAGTTCTACTGGACTCATCGGAGTATCCAACGGTAACAATGTTACTTGTGTTTGATGCTGAGTTGGATTAGAAAATTTCAAAAGCAATTCGCTCGTTTTACCTGGTCTTAATGGCTCGCAAGTAACAATTCTTACTTCTGGCACATAATAACTATGGCATAGATGTATCAGATAATTAAATGAGAAACGAATACGATGGAAGATATTCGGCGAACTTACAATGCAGCAAGCTGAATCTTGAACCTGGTAGATTGTGGACAAAGATCCGGTTTATTAACGCTGTGCTCGCATGCTCTGCAACGTTGCGATCTTTTAACTAAATATTTCCGGCGTTGCGGGCGTAATTCATTCACGTCTTCCGCTTGCACTTCTAAATGTTGTAACCTCTGTTCCAATGTGGTAACTATTTAAAGAAAGAATAATTTTCAAAAGGATTACAGAAGTTTCTACAACAATGCAATCTCATTCTAAACAACTATCGTACTTTTAGTTACATCGACTGGATCTGTAAAAATGTTTTCTGGCAGTTCTTCCACCTTTTCCGTAGCAATAGATGGCGGAGGTAGATCGCTCAATTGGTTTTTAGCTACAGGATACGGTGTATAAGCGATCCTTTTGCGAGCCAAAGATGTCATGGCATAAGACTGAAGTTGTAAAGTACAAATTAAATGTAGGCTTTTAACAGTAACATAATAATTTCAAATAAAAGTTGCTCGAATACTTTACAGGTATGTAAGGACATTTCGTTCGAAACTTTTTCTCGCATTGCTGCTTCTCTATGGATGCCAATATTTTATGATAATCGACTAAAGCATTAATTCGACCGACATTAGGATTTTCTTGCTCGGGCCAGCCTCCAGTAGCTAAATGAAACATATGTCTTTATCAGATTATTGGATTCGTGTCGAATCGATCGTTGAAATATCTCTTTGTAACATTTTAGGTACGTACCAACCGTTTGGTCTGGAATACCAGCATCCCTAGAAGTCCACCTACACAATGAACAGAACAAGTAATAAAATTTCTTTGGCGTTGTTTTAGCATCTTTGGATTCCTCTCCTTCGGGAGGCGCCGCTTTATAAGGTACATGTCCCGCTCTCGTAGACAAAGTATGAAAGCAACAAGGACATTCAAAACAATTCGAACACCTGTTAACATATTATTGAAATCAACAGAAAATTCGATCGAAATGTTTCTCGGAAATACGGTTCTGGGTAACTCTGACTTACTTATTCCTCTTGAGTCGTGCTTCTGCGAATGGATAATTTTCCATACAATTAGGACAGTAATGTGTGTCGATCTATAAAATAAAGCTGGATGTATAGAAAGTCGAATGACAAAAAGGCAAAAACAAAAGCTATATAATTTTACTGAATAATTACCTCTTGACAGACACAGTAACCGCAACGAATTTTCGAACAGTGTCTGCAGAAGTAAGTTTGCGATATCGGTTTCAACGATCCACAGTTACACACGTAACGCACGTAGTCGGCCTGATTTAAATATGACATAGCGATGGATTCAATTCCACTCTTTATTTATAAGAAAATATGATATTAGACGTAGCGAGTGACACTTCGAACAATCTGTCTTCTAGACTTTCTTCAGGACATCTCCATCTCCAGACATCTCTAGTTGGGTGCCTACATTCTAAAATCTGATAAGATGTAACAATGGTGGTAAACTTGCTAGAATATAAAATCCCTATATTAGCCGACGATGGCCGACGATTGCAATAATTGTTGCAATAATTCACAATAATTGAATTCAATTTCTCGACTAATTATTGCTAATTATGTGATGAAATACAAATGAAATTGAAATGAAATAGAACAATATGTAACTCTGTATAATCATTTATACTGATTTATACCCAGGCTCAGACAGGCTCAGACGGGATATAGGGATAGATCTTATGGGACTTTGTGTTTCATGTTCTAAAATCTAAAATATACCGACAAATACCGATGCCGATCATATATGATCGGATTATAGTATAGGTTTGGTTTGGTTTTGTTCCATTCATTTCCTCTCTGCTTATCCTAGCAATTGCATGGCCATCGTGTATAGTATTTATATCGTATCCAATCGTATCATATGAAAGCATATAAAAGTACCTCCGGCTTTGTACGTTTCGTGTGACTGTTGTTGAAAACATTATTCTTGCGCGACTAAAAATGTTTACTCGACAGCCGTTGAAAATTAAGAAACTGTTCCCAACAAAGTTATGCAATGTTATAAAGAGAAATGTGCAAACTGTCGCGCAGTCACAAGTGTCGAAACCAAACAAATATTATTTTTCGGAATGTCGAGAAAAGGAACCAGCAAGAGAACCTTTTCTAAAGAATCTTGCAGTAGGAAATATAGATAAAGAAATTTTCTCGTTGGCCGAGGTTCAGCCTATTCAAAGGTTCAAGGACTTCGAGACTTGGTTGATGCCGATCGACAATTATATTTTCAACTGCAGCGAGTCAAAGGAAAAGGTTGACAGAAATGCTGTACTCTCGTGTCTGAAAGATCTTGAAATATTCCGAGCGTACGGTAGTGAAACCTATAAGGGTTTAAATTTGTCGGAAACGGAGTCATTGAGGTTGATAGAAACGGTCAGCACGTTGCCTTGGTTGGGTACGCATTTAGTAAAGAATAACATGTTGCCTGTTCAACTCATTTTGAAGTACGGGTCTGACAGTCAAAAGCAGAAGTACCTTCCAAAGATCATGAGCGGCGAATGTATTCCGGCGATATGCCTAAAAGAAGACGATAACGCAACCAATATTAATCATCTCAAAACCGTTGCCATACCGTACGATGAGAATTCAATCGAACTGAACGGAGATAAAGTATTTGTCTTCAATGGAACGAATGCTAATCTGTTTCTGGTTTTCGCGCAGAATTCCATAGGAAATGTGATAGATATAAATGCGCTATCACTTTACTTGGTCGAGCGTGATTACCCGGGGATAAGTTTTACAGACACCTACCAAACGATCGGACGCCACGAAATACCTGTATGCTCAATGAATTTTACACGTACCATAGTACCCAATGAAAATGTTATCGGCGAGCCGAAGAAGGCATTCAGCATTATGATGGATCTGCTGAAGCCTGGAAACCAGATTATAGCTGCCCAATCTATTGCAATTTTAAGAAATTTCTTAAAAAATATGACATCGGATGTTTTGAAAATGAAACACTTTGACCGCGATCTTCATGGATTTGATTCCGTGAAGAAGGTCTTGGCCGAAGGATCTTGCACGTTATATACTATGGAAAGCATGGCTTACTTGACCAGTAAATTAGCAGATTTATATGAAAATCAAGACGTCGAAGTCGAAAGAATCGTGACAGAAGTTTATTGTGCGAACAAATGTTTGAGTACTATTCAATCCGGTTTGCAAGTATTAGGTGCAAAGACCTATATGAACAACAGTTATTATATAGACACGTATCATAATGCCTTAGCTTTAACAACGCTAGATATGAATAATATAGATGCACAGGTGTATATAGGAACAGCTACTTTAAAACATGCAGGAAAAGTTTCAGCAGAAGAAATATTTAAATCAAGAAATCCAGCAGATTACCCTGTCCATGCCCTAACGAGAAGCTATAGGAAGATGTTTGTTAAGAAACCAATGCTTATAGGATATTTGCATGCAACATTGGATCCTGGTCTTTACTATCTACAAGAGTCTATATATCAAACACAGTTCAATGTGGAAAGATTGTTGACGCTTCATGGAACAGACATTACGAATAAATACTTAGAGGTTCTTAGGATGAACGATATGATTACAGAAATGTATGCGACGTTCGCTAATTTATCACGTGCGTCTAGGTCGTACAGTATCGGCTTGCGAAACTCGAATCTGGAAAAGGATATGGTAGTGTGTCTGGCACATAATTCGTTAAACGTAGTGAGCAGACTGACAAAAGAAATCGAGGACAATGATATACTAAATGGTGATGTATATTACAAAAATATAGCTGATGCAATGTACAGTCAACAGATGTATCCTATAGAACATCCTCTACATAGGACATTCACCTAAACAGTAATCGCATAGTAATAAGAGTTACAAAATAAAAAATCAGCATTTGTAAATAATGTTCGAAGGATACGTATGTATTACGTATGTAAGAATCGGTATCTCAAAGAATTTGTAGATACAGTAAGAAACTAAGTAAATATATTTCCATTGAGACTTCTGTATTTATGTATGAATGGTAATGTACAGTTATTAATCCTTACACTACAATGAATTTGAAAATAAACGAACAATTCTTCTTGTAACTGTTCTACCTTGATCTTTTAGCGCAACGCTTTTAGTAAAATTTCATACCAGAAGTTAGAATTTTATTCACCAGTTTTTATGCACCATTCTGTACTAGGAATTTTCAAGTAGACACGAACAGGTGGACGGTATCTCGCTACCAAAGGAATGCAACTAGAATTTCCCTAAAATGAAAGGTTTACAACTTTCTAGTCAATTTACTTCTCGTTCTCTATCACTATAGTCTTTCTGCTTGAACGATAACATGCTCCTCCCTGTATAAATCCGTCGCAGACCAACAACTTCTCAGACAAGTGTACACTAAAACAGTTCCAAATTCGATTTGGAAGTTTTTCTCTGTACACGGTTGCAGTATCAATTTTGAGATTAGCGTCGATAAAATCTGAACTTCGAAGATCATTTCACCGCCGCAATGACGACACTTGCCTACGCATCCGCTAATTGGGTACAACATCAATGGAGCGGAATTGTCTCTTGAATATCTGATGGACATATAAACAGTAAAACGATTAGACATTGTAAATCGGTAACGATGTAAAATCAATCAATCATTTACCGTAAAAGTTGCCCAGGATTTTTCTGTATCTGAGAGACAAAATTATGGAACATCTCGTCTCCGTGCATAGGTATAACCTTCTCGTATTTCTCCACGTCCGTTTCGTTTGTTTTCCCATCTATTGAATCTGCCGCAGATTTCGTCGATAGTTCCGGATTTCTGTATTGATACTTCAGTAACAGATCGCGAACGTGTTGCGGCACGTCCCCGCTGCAATCTTCTTCTTCCACGGAAAGGAATATCTCGACAAACGAGAACTTGGTTTCGGCGTTCGATTCTAGCTGTATAGGAAACGGAGTCACTTCGTGTAACAAACTGATTAAATCGCGTTGAGGCTGAGTTGGGGTATCTATGCAAACAACTTCGCTCTCTTCGCCGTCGATCTCGGCGGACGCTTGCGGCGAATCCAATCTACCCACAGCTCCTATTCCGACCGGAGACTCCACGCTCGCTGGACTACAATCAATTATATTTCATTGAAACAATCGGTATTAATTAGAGATCGTGGTTTCGAACGTGTATTAAAATACACGTGTACACGCGGTATCTGAACCGTGTAGTACGAATTTAAGGATCTGTGGACACGGATCTGCGAATACGGATCGAAAAAGAATTCATGGACCAATTCACCGATCCTTAAATTCTTACTACACGGTTTACGTACCACGTGTATTTATAAAGGGTGAACTACGAATCGTGACCAGTAGAGATTACTCTGTTGTTAGCAGTCCGATTGAAAATATTTTTATCACATATAAAAAAAATATAGAAAAAGCAAGTTCTTGCCATTTTTCTCAAAAAAATTATAGGTGTATTTGTATTTTAAAAAAATTTAATAAAAACACGTTCGTTTGGACTGCTAATAACCTCTACTGGTCACGATTCATAGTTCACCCTGTATCCAAGTGAAATAAGAATCTCTAGTATTGATATACATATTTTTAGTTGATTTACAATTGCACATAAATACCTGTTCGCGTTAGGATCGTCTACATGCAATGCAGACAGTTCTTCCCTTATATTCTGCTCCACCTCCCTTTGCAAAGAAAAATTAAACTCCGTCGCTTTGTTCGACAAAAAGTTATTCCCATTCTGTTCGTTGGAATTGTCATTGAAATTATCCCCCCAGTCATCTGCATCCGACAACCATGAACCTACAGATGGTACGGTCATGCTGCTAGTATCTATGGCTTTTGTCTGGAATTCATCCGCCAGCACCTGAACTCTCAGGCAAGTCCAACTTTCATTTTGATTCCAACAATTGGGATTTATACAGGCAAAGATATAAAGCGTTCTGTGATATTTCGAGGTTTCTAATGGAACATAGAGTTGCAATACCAGGAGTTGACGCAGACCGCACAGCCTGCATTGTGGTAGTGATAGCGTATTCTTCTTGTAACAGTCCTACAACAGTGATCTATTAAATCCGATAAATAATTGGTCGCTTATGCGATAATATTAATGATAATCGCTCGAAAAGCGGTATCGTGTTTTGAAACGGTAAGTAGTCGAGAGTACTTACTGGAAATCCGCCGATCTTGTTAGTCATAAAATTAATGCTCGCCCGGTGTTTGTCAGTAACATATTCATCCTCGTATCCCAGGTACACTTTCGTCCGATTATCACAAGCCATTAAAGCTGCATTAAATTCTACTTCTTCATTGGAAGACTCGGTAAGATAAGGAATACGCGAATTCCTCGACGCGACGCAACGTTGTATTCAGCGGTGGACAGCTGACATGCATCGGTATCGGTCGACGCGTGCGCTTTTAACAGTGTCCTGTTCCATTATCGATTTTTGAATGCTTTATGTACATAGAAGCAAACATTACGTAAAGAGAAACAAGAAATCCCGTGTTTCTCGCGTCGTGCTAGCGATCCATGCGATTCCATGTGCATCACGAACCCTGGCAAACAGTTCGGATTCCGAACTTCGGAACAGAGAAAACGACATTCCATTATCAATGAGTTTCATAATTGAATTGCACGCAGCACGCGCCAGCGTTTCTAATTCTCGTCATTTCTAGAATGACATTTCGCGTTCGAGAAATATCGCAGCCAGCAGCAGCCAGTAATGTCGTTTCCCGTCGAAAATCCCTAGAAACGAAACTCGAACATTAAGGCTGATTCGCGTGAACATTATCATTGCAATACAAAAGGACAAGACAGAAATATCGTGAGTAATATCGAATAAATGTATCCCAAGTATCGAAAACGTAATCTTTCCCGAAAGGAATTTTATTAGAACTTTAATAGAAAAATTAGGAACGCGATCCGCCGCGATGAGAACTGGGCTTTAACCATGGGGCTTCCCGGATTGGTCGATGACCGTGATGGCTGTTTTTTGGGGGAAACAGTTGGACAATCACCGATGAAAGGAATACATATCTACACACGTGGAATTTCGTTTCTCGATACCGATCGGTCGGGTTCGTCGGTCACACCCGTCTCAGGTTCCTCGAGATCGTTTCGAAATCGAAAGAAGAAACACGGGGGGACAGTGATTGACTATTGGTCGGGTAGTCCGATTTTAGTTAGTGACGTCATGCGCAAAACAGTTCGTTCCTTATCCCCTCCGTATATCTATCCAGCTGTCCGTGGTTTGGCAGTCCGGTGAACGAATTTCTCAGGGTGATCGTTACGTAGGTTTTTCCCATGCTAGTGGGTTTTTTCTCGGGAGCGAGGGGCGAGTGAAAATCATCGGGTGTCTGTCGGACTATCGATACACGGTGCGGTCGAGTGCCAATCGGAAAGAACCTGTTCGGTGAAACTAATTTTGAACAAGCTTATAACGGTATATCGCGCGGATAGGGTGGCCTTCGGACTGACAAAAGGCAAAGACGTACGCAACAGAACAGAACAGAAACAACTGGCGTTCTCGTGTATGCGACGAGGTCGTCGGAGCAACCGCCGCGCGGCCCTGCAATTACATATTTATTCGGCCAGAGGAATTCACGCGTAACCTGTGCGTGTGTACCCACGGTCGTCGTGAAACGTTCTGGAATTCTTCCGAATCGAACGATTTCGGTGCGACGAGCCCATTCGTGAGGGATGTCTACCCCCGCTAGAAGGAGACTAATGAGAGATTTTAAGAGGTACTGTGGCTATCTTAACATTCCTGTGTCATCGCTTTCGCGGTGTCATGTACACCGCCATTGCGAATCGAATTTTCTACAATTCCGTCGCTTTCCTTGTCCCCCCCGTAACCTTTTTTCTGCGTGTGTACCTACTCCGAATGCTTTTCCCTTGACGGGAACCGAAATGGAATTGCGAGGGTTACACACGACTCGATCAACGTCATTCTGCACAGTCTCGTAAGAAGTTATTATTAGGAACCCAGGAACCCGCTTCGCGATCGTTTACTGCGTTTCATTTGTATATCCTCGCGACCAGAACGATTTCGATGGTTGATCGAGATTCGAAACCATTCCGACTTCGACTAAGATTTCACCGATCTTTCGATAGATGGTCAAGCGTTGCTCTGTCTCTCTCTCTCTCTCTCTCTCTCTCGCGCGCGCGAGAGACTATTTATATGTGGTTTTGTTTATATTTTGATTTCTCTTATAATTGATTCCGATTAATATCCGGTTGACTCGTAGTAACCTTCTTTCTCACGTAAATAAACACACGTTTCGATCTGACCACCACACTTCGCTATTGTTTTGGAAAGTCTCGGTTCGGTTCACTCGACTGTAAGGCTGTGCTTACAGTCGTTTGTCGCAAGTCGTGTTAACGTTTTACCTGCCGGAAGTCTATTAATAGTATTTTCAGTGACTGTGCTATATTAAAAAACCAGCTTACATAGATTATGTTACCGCGAGTCACTTATCGTTTCACGATCGGAATTCGAATTTATTCGACAAATTTGAATTGTTTAATAATTTCTAGTAGACCAATCATGTGTTTATTTAGATTGCTCGTTCTGGGAGAACAGTGACAGTATTGTGCACTCTTAGGTGATCATTCTTTGGTTGTTGGCTTTGTAACAACAATAGATTGATACGCAAGGGAACATTCGAATAGTATGATAATGTATGTATACGAGGTTGCACAAAAAATGTTTTATATAAACAGACATCGAATACGACATCAAAAGTGGAGGGAGATCTAAATTTGGTCTTTGTACAAGACATTCTTTTAAATAATATTCAACCGATGACACACGTTAAACTTCCCATTCGGGCTGCCAATGGTACACACTGACACATTTATTTAATGCGCTAAAAGCATATTTTATAATAAGTTTAAGACTATAGAATATATTTCCACCAAAAGAGTAAGGCATTATAAAACATGCAGTATAGAACAACGTACATAAGCTTGTTTAATTGTCAAGCAAAAATGTTTGGCCACCAATGCTTGCAACAAGAATATTTATATTTACACATTTCTAATGAATTGGTTTGTACACAGATTACAAGAAGACCCACCCACTGGAGTATCAGGAGCACCTACAGACAATAATATTATGATATGGAATGCAGTTATATTTGGGTAAGCTCTAAGGAACAAACGTAAACACCAGCAGGTAGAATCAATCGACTCTTCTGGATTTCTAATAGAATTTACTTCATTTCAGACCACATGACACTCCATTCGAAGATGGTACCTTCAAACTTATAATAGAATTTACAGAAGAATATCCAAATAAACCACCTACAGTCAGATTTGTTAGTAAGATGTTCCATCCAAACGTATACGCCGATGGAGGCATCTGTCTTGACATACTACAGAACCGTTGGAGTCCCACCTACGATGTTTCTGCTATTTTAACATCCATACAGGTATTGTAAATGCACACAAAGTTATTTTATTCGATATAGTTAGCGAATCATCAAATCCAGGTACTTCATAGAATTTGTACTGAATCATTAATCTCCCTCGTCATCGCATGCATTCCACGATAAATACATATTGTACATTGAGTTCGATACAAACCGATGATGATTCGGCTTGCAACAGTAAGTATACAACAATAAAAGAATCGCTCGTAATCCATGATTAAAGTTTCTTTTTCTTTCCTTTATGTTGTTTTACTTTTTTAGTTCCATAATACTGTGCTAAGTTTCTGTTAAGAAGCTGCAGATATGATTTGCATGGCAGTTACTAATTGTAAAGAGAGAAAACAGAAAAAAAAGGCAAAAGAAAAGAAAGAAAACATAAAATGTGTATGTTATCAAACTAATGTGTGCTTAATTATCTTTTTATTTCATGCGAGATCAATGTTAATCATGTATCTGTAAAAATGTACAATTATGTGTCCACATCTGTCATGTTTCTCATATATATCATAAAGATTCGTAAGTTTTCGTCTTAACAGCGGTTGCAATTCAGCAAAGTCTGATTCATTGAGTCCAAACAATTCTTCGCATATATATACGTACATGTATACATATAATGTTGGCGGTAAAATTGTGCTTGTAAACCGTTTACCTGACCATAACTGTATCTCTAATCACCGATACCGACTAAAAAGAAAAAGTACATAAAAAGAACAAAAATATGTCATCTACTTACAAAATTATGGCCATGCATTATTTTACAAACCGAAACGAAACGAAGAAAACAAAAGAAAGAGAATATCGAGAATATTGTATAATGAGTACGACTTATGTGGTTGCAGTCGCTGTTAAGTGACCCGAACCCGAATTCACCTGCCAACTCAATGGCAGCGCAACTGTACAAAGAGAACCGACGCGAGTACGAGAAGCGAGTGAAGGTTTGCGTGGAGCAGAGTTTTATGGATTAGTCGCAGGCGTTTTCACGATGCTGTTGCAGCATCGATCAGCCACCTACAGCCATCAGATACAGTGGAGAACGTGCAGCCTTATCAAGGAGCTAACGCTAAAATATTTAGCATGTTTCTTCCTAAAGCTCTATTGAACTACCACGATGTGCAACATTAGACCGAATTTTTACAATGTTGAATAATAAATTATTATAAAATTGTGTATTTATTTATTTCGATATTTGATAACACGAAATTAGTACTATAAAAGAGAAAAAAAACGTTAGATGATAATTAATACTTGACGCTTCTGTTCCTGTGCTATATAAAGCATTGGTCTTTCACACAAGCACAGAACCTGTATTTTCAATTAAATTTTAGTACTTCATATAGTACGTAAAATTCACGTATACCTATTCTGTGTAATGTAAGAAAAAGAAAAAATATATATATATGTATATACACACATATATATGTATCGTGTATGTATGTATACGCATATATTTACATATACATACACACACACGTACATACACATAATAAATGCATAATTCCACTTTATAGTCTAATAGTTTTCTTTATCCTTTTATTGTTGTTTTGTCATTTCGAATAAATCGATTGTTATAGAGTTATATATATATATATATATATATATATATATATAAATCATCGTTTATATGTTGTAACTATTCAAGATCTATAAAATATTTGTTGCAGTCTCTTTTGGATGAACCAAATCCAAATTCACCAGCCAATTCTTTGGCAGCACAATTATACCAAGAAAATAAACGGGAATATGAGAAGAGAGTAGCAACTGTTGTTGAACAGTCTTGGTTGAATTTCCAAGAAAGTCACACAGAAGATCCCCGCTGACATTAAGTATGGTTCATTTTGGATTTCATGAAATGTATTTGATATATAGTTTTTTTATATTGTTTCCACGAGTCTGTGGTCCAACATGTTTTTTCTTACACCGCTAAATCTGTACATTAATATGCTCCATTGTTCTACAGACAGTTTTCTGTGTTTTTTTTTTTAATGTTTAATGAAATGAAAGCTTTTCTTGAAGTTCTTGCTTTTTTTTCAAACTGCAAAAAGATAAAAGTATTTATTTAATTTTTGACTATGTTTCAGATACATAAGAATGTAGAGCATTGGAGTGATGTGGAATCGCACTGTGAACTTATGTGATCTTTACCTATAAGTATATAAATAAAACGATGTATGGTTTTGCTCATTATAATTAGACTCTAGGAATCCTTATAAAATGAAATTTAAAAAGTGCAAAAAAACCTGCGTATACGTGAAATGCATCGCAACGTTAAGTTACGTATTAACAGCTATATTTAATTATAAAATGGCCTTTAAAAGATAAGTTTAAAACAGATCAAACACTGAAATATTAATAGCTTACTTATATGTTCTAAACGGTAATCTATTGTAAAGTAGTTTGCTTTTTTCCTTGTGCACAGAAAGTAAAAATGTCAGTGTATAAATAATATAGTACATACAGTAAGGAATGATAATAAACTTTGTCAGAGGAATAATTACTGAATATTTGTCATTTCCTAATAAAGTTGATGAACAACATTAGTAACAGTATGTACAAGTCAGTATCCTTTTTCTGTAAGCTTGCCGAACATGTATCTAGGAAGGGAAGATAAACAAGAATCAAAAACGAACGTCATGATACGAAGCAATAATGTTAATGAAAACATTAAATTTATTTCTTACAAACGTGTCTCGTAAAAAAATGCTATTATAACTGTGCAAAACTCAATTGTTTTTAGAAAACAATTCAGTTTTATAAGCAGTACAAGTTTATATTCTGCTATAAAAAAATAGCTACATAGTTAAAAATGCGTATTGGAGTTTGTAATCTAAAAGTACAGCTTATGTTTATGTATATGTACAAAGTAGACCTTTCCATTACTAGAAAAAGGAGGTACATAAAATGGAATTAAATATTCGAGTGTTGCACAGAGATTCAATAATAATTTTCGTTTATACATATTATGTATGTTTTATATCGAATACATGATAATCACTTATAGTGAATCTGTAACTATATTTTCTATACAATTATACATTTTACAAATAATACAATAGAATTTTACCAATGTTACTTAACATATACTGATATATAGTAATAATTCTGTAATAAAATCGTATGCATTATAGTTGTACGAATTTTTAAAAAATAATTAATATTAAACTATTTTATATATGACAATTCACGCTACGAAATATTACTTCTGTTATTTAATACTGCCATGTCGTTTTAAGAACTGAATGTATACGTTTATCTGGTTTACTTGGGATATGTACAAGCTAAGTAACTTTTCTTTCAATTTTCAACGATGAAGTTTCAATGAATTTTCAAATATGTGCACCAGTAATCGGAAGATACCTGTTTCATTCTTATTTAATATATTCATGTCACAATATTTACAATAACGAATATTATACAAATACAATTCGTCTCCTACTGTTTACAGTATACAAATCATTTGATAGTTCACACGCATATTTATATGGTTGAAACACTTAAGAAACCAAACAAGTTTAGCCGGTTCATCACGAGACTATTATTATCTCTTTTCTTGTTTGCCAGAAGTCGGACAATTTTCAATGAAACCATCAAAATTATGTTTAAAGTGATGAAGTATCGTTCAAAGGATTTTTTCGTGTCAATTAGTCACTTCCAAAGTTTACATTGCTCACCAGCTTTTTCCTGCTACGATTTCTCCTCCTTCTCTTTATTATACCTTTCCAATTCTTTCAAAAATTGTGCTTTCGGCTTCATAACGTTCGGTCGATCACCTCTGCACTTTGGACAGAACCATTTACCTTTTGGCTTGGTGCTCAATGAAACGCATGAGAAATGGAACCATTCTATAGGACATAGATCATTATCGCACAGTATCATCTCTCCATACGATATTTGATCGCACAGACAATACGTTGGTTCATCAGGGTCTATTGCTAGCTCGTCTTCTGGAGGTGGTGGAGTATCTTCACGATGTTGATTCTGCTGGTTACCCTGTTTAGACTTCCTTTTCTTTTTCTTTCCAGTGGTAGTAGTATTTGTTTTCTTTTGACTGCCGTTACTTGTATTGGACAAGGAATTCGAACGTGTTTCAGTCATTGCGATCATTTCCATAGCATTAGATGATTCAACCAATGTCTCTGTTCTTGTTCTCCTGGCTCTCTTAGTCTGTCTCTCAGAGTTATTCGCATTGCCAGAAGAGTTGGAATTGACATTAGCATTTGTTTCACGTGTCGATTCGCTGCTTTCTTGTTCTTTTCCAAAATCTGTAAATAATTTCAAGTCAAATAAACATATAACATTTAAATGTACAACAGACAATGCAACAGACGATCGTACCAAGGTTTCGATAATCTAAATCTAATTGCCTAGATTTGTTCTCTATAAGATCCTGGACTTGTTGTACAATCTGCAACTTTTCATCTCCTATTTCTTTTGCAGCAATTAACGCCTGCTGCACTCTCAGCAATGCTCTCCTTCTTACTTGCATGTCCGTGTCATTTCGTAATGCCTCCTGCTGTTGATCCACTTCCCGTAAATATGCTATATTTAACAAACAACAGAAGGAAGACATTCTAAGAATTAACCATTACAATACATTGCGTTATAAGAAAACAGATAAAAATACAGTTAAGAAATACTAGAAAAATACAAAATAAGATTTCACTCTATGTTGATTGTTTATTTCTCAAATACACGACGATCTTCGATATCGTTTCATTTCTTCGATATTTTTGCTATCCGACTTTCGAAGTGTGCAGATTATACGTGACTTAATTGTCTACAGATTTTCAAGTCAGCATAACAAAAATATTTCAAATACAAATTGACAAGCATGCACGCACGCACGTACACACACACACACATATGCGCGCGCGCTACACTTTTTAAAAGTTGTTAAGCTGAATTACTTTGACAAGTAGCGTCGAGTTCTCGAAGTCGGGAAACATGTCTTTGCAAATCGTTCGGTAGATTTTCCACACAGTCCAAATAGTTCTCGATGTACGTCGCGGAATATAAAGCCTCGACTACAGCTTGGTTTAACATGTTCGCTCGCTTACGAATCTCCCTCGTTAGTTAAAACCCATAAAAACCGTCCATTCGTGAATAAATTCTTCGGTACCGCTGCGACAACTTTTCCGGCTTTTCGCACCATTTATACAGAAGTACGTGATTAATTCGTTGACAACCGCACCAATCTGAATCAATTAAACCGTAGGAACCGTAGGTAAACTGTTGTGGACCGTTTTCAGATGCTCCATCTGTATTTGTCATCGGAATCAAACATGGCGGCTGAATACCTAGCTCAAGTCTCAAGTTTCTCAAATTTCTTTCTCATAAAACAACACAACTTTTACGTAAACGAACATTTATCCGTGTGCAAAATTTCCTAAATAAATGAATCTATAAAATTCTTTGAAATTTTCTATAATAATTTTTCACATGACGTTATATATACATATATTTTTTACATAAAATTAAACATTATTAAAGTATCCCAATAATTATCAGTATATAATTGTAAATTAATCATTTTAATTACAGCAATAATTTTATATTTCCCTATACTTTCGAATGAGAAAAATAATGAACGCAGAACTTGCAATGGAATAAGTGATTATTGGTTTTCTGAATGAAAGAAAACTAAATGTTACTCGACAATTTACGAGTTGACAAATCATTTTTTAAAGCTTTACAATTTTTATCGTGCAGTGAAACAAAGAAAATTTCAAAATTGTACGATCGTTTCCATGTGAAAAATAGTTGGTGATTTAAGCGCTGATTTGACTAGCCCTCTGACGTCAGAACTTGTAGCACGGACTGCTACCAATCCCGTCTCAAAACCCTATTTGATTTCGTTCGGTGGAAGAAAGAGTCGTGTTTAGGTCTCGTGTGCCGCAAAATCTGTGTGACGGTTACTAAAGAACATATTCGTTCCCTTGGTTTCAAATCTTAGCCGAAGATGACGTCCACAGGAACCTTCCAAGGATTCGGAGACGACAAGAGGAAATCTAGCAAGTAAGTGACACGCTCCCATTTATTCTTTATCTGTCGCAGAAATATCGTATGGGTGTCGTGCGATCCCTTTGTGCCAATGGTGCGTCCTTTATTTATTTCGACCATTTCAACGTTAAAAGAAACGAGAACAGGATCATTTATGAGTAGAAATCCATTCATCATGAACAGTTACCACTGTGTTCATTGTTAACATCATCGATCTCTTAACAATACCAATTTTATTATTCGAATAGATTTATCTTTTTGCAACCGACACGATCGAATGAATTGTTATCGCATAAAATAGAGACAGTACGGTTAAACATTTATTTCTGCAAATAGCAACAGAAAGAAACGAATGGCGTCCCATTGGTTGCTGACTTTTTGTTATTCACGGTGCGTCAGTTTGAACCGGTCAAAACCGGACAATCCGTGATCCTTTTTTTGCCTTGGTAATGTTTTGGCAAGTTGTAATACTAACAATGGATATTCATTGGAATTATTTATTTGTGATTTTACTTTTATTGATATTTCCTGTGTGTGTTTTGGACACATTGGGGATCGTGAAATAAATGTACATTGTAGTATGTTGTCATTAGGATAACCGGAAATTGGTGCACCGAGTCCTTCCTTGACAGGTGTCTTTGTCCTCGGATACATACTGTACTTATTAATTTCCAAACATATCATTGTCATTGAGACATGAATTTCCAAAGTTTTTCTGTAATAGTTTACTGAATTTTCTTGTTAATTCTTCCGAAAAAATATAATATTACAAATGCAATTAAATTTATTTATCTTCGCGACATTACATTCTTGTGCTTTTCTTTTTTTTCGAATAAAAACAGATAATATTCTATCTAATATTTATATATGTATATATTTGTTGTATCTAGCGATTGTAGTGTCGGTAACGTCTTAACTACAACGTAGTCATAAGTGCGAAGGAATGGCAACAGATTGCGTTCCCTGTACCACCGCTACTGTGTATTTTGAAAAGTCGATTGCATTCGAAAATGGTCGTGTTTAAATATACTTGCGCAAGACCTTTTACCTAAGAACAATACACGACTAACGGAATATTTCGGTAATTCCACAAGAGTCTTTAACCGTAAAAAATTGAATTGATCGATCACGCTAATCCGTTCGCTCGATCTTTCCCACATTTTCCGACGTGTGCCCGACTGAAAAATTCTGCATCTCTGCACTGCGGTTCGCGGGTAACCTTAAGCCGTGGAATGTAGTCTCAACTTTATGCAATGTATACAACATGTAAACATCGTAATTAAGAAAGCGGGTCGTTTACATAATCCTTTTCTACTTTATAAGGTCTTGGTGAGTGAGTTTACCTCTGCGAGTGTCGCGTTACAAGTCTGTCGTTTTCGTGGAAAAAACTCGCGGTTCACCGCGTAACATTGCAGTGCATGTTTCTAATAAACGGATCGGTTCACTTTCTTGCCGTAACGAAAAATCTGAATGGAAAAATCGTGCGCGTCGTCCAGCTGAAAACGCAGACATATTTTCATAACATATTCAATCGTAGTCTGTCACAATAAACGACGCGTTTGTCGCTTTCGTGTAAACGCGAGGCTCGAGCTCGCATACATTCAAATTACCGGACGTCCGGTAACCATGATATCTGAAAATGACAGGCGACTAACCCTTTCCCGGCATGCATCCTGCGGCTGGATGAATCATTTTTTTTCGCGGATCTACTCGTTTCGAACACAATCGTGCGTCGCATGAGGGACATTGTGTACCGGTACTTAAATATAGCAGTCGGTCTACAGACAGTATTCTACTGCCGGGTTAGCGAGTCAAAAAATTAATAATAGAACTTTTTACCCCAACGTGTGGTGGTAGGGATAGATCTCAGACACGAATATCAGATCTTTTTTGTCATATTTCAAGGCATTGCTTGCAAGGTTCCGAGACACGAGTCACGCTGTTCGAGGTTGAGTCACCCGACGTCGCCATAGTTCCTAGCGTGCCGCATAGAGGCGTATACATTTAGGTACCCGAAGCTTCGTAATTGCACAGCCATGCCATATGATGCTCTACCCACTCTTTATTCTCCCTCTTTCCGTTTCTCTCACGCACACCCTTTATTTCACCCATTTTTCCATACCCCTCGCCGGGTTTTTTTTTGTTGTTCGGACGCCGCAACCGGGGAGACAATTCTGGGAATATCGTCCGGCTCGTAGGGAAACATTCATTTTGAATGCCCTTGTTCGCGTGCGTTGCCACTCAATTGGCTGCCGTTCGGACGGTGACGAATCGCCGATTTATATCATTCGGATTCATTATCTCGGGAATACGCTATTTGCAAAAACACAAGTTGTTTTGTGAGAAAATTACCGTATTCATCCAAGTTGTTGTCGTTATATGTATATGCATAGTCTTTATTTTTAGAATTTATAATTTATGATTAGCGGATTTTGTGCATTCATGACAAAAATGAGTAGGTGTAATTTAAAACAGTAAAAACAGAAGAATTTAAAGTAATTTAGGTAGAAAACTTTTATTTGTTTAATAAATTATAATTATTATAATTAAATTATTTGATTGTTTTCATGAAATTTTCTGGTAAATACGTTAAATCCTATACTCGGTTACTAAAGCTCGATTAACGCATAAACCGAAATTTTTTGAAATTGTGACATGCGGCGTTTTTCCTTGCAACCACAAAAATTAGCACGAGCATTGTCAAGAAGAGGTTTTGCCATACGGTTGATAAGAGCGAAATGTATTGCAAAGTTCGCCCACGTGTGTCGCCGGCTACTTGTCGCTGCGTTCAGACCCTATAAGGTAAAGAGACGCAAGGTATTTTCGCTAGGTGCAAAATCTGCGAAGAGTACGGCACAAAGGATAAATATAACCGACGCGGGGCGGTCGCCGGCACGGAGAAGTATTTTAGCTAGAGAGAGAATGGTTTCGGTTACATAGGGAGACTCTTTACAAGAGTATAGAAATCTGTTCTATCACATAGAGTAACATTATTGGATATTATCGATACAAGAGTATCGGCAGGTTGAGGGACTCGTGAGGCACGAGACTGGTGTCCCGTTGGGAGGCTGATCGTTCGCGCAGACTCCGAGAAAACCGGCCTAAGGCCCCGTGCACACGAGGATCGTTCTCTCCCTACGCAAAGTCGGTGCTGGACGCGAGAGACGCAGTCGATTCGAACCGTCAGTGGATTTCGCGATTGTACGGAACGCGGCACGCTTCCTCTATCTCTATCGTGTTTCTCCAGTTTTTCGTAGTGGCGCCTCCTCTCCGTGTGGCGCGCGTTCGAGGTTTCCACTTCGCGATTCTGTCGCCGTTTCGTTCCAACGTGTTCCGTGGTTCCCGGGCGTGAGAGAGACAGACAGACGTGTGACCCAGCCTGGACTGACCCACGACGGAGCTTGTTCGAACGCGCATAAACCGGCACACACGAGTTGTCGTCGTCGCGACATTCAAACACGCGTACTTGAGTGTTACGAGAGGACAGTCGGGGACAGATCATCGAAACGACGGAAAATCATGTGGGCAGGGCAAGACGATACCCAACGATTCAAAACCAGGTTTGTGAAGCGAACTGAATTTTTTTCCGGACAATTTACGCTGGTTCCGTTTGTCCTTCGATCGTGCTGCCGAGTGGGTGGCAGGTGGGGGATATATCTATCGGTTGTGTCGTTCTTTTTCCTGTCATTTTGACAGGCACGTTATAACCTCGAAACGCCTTTCTCCTCGGGAATGCTCGATCGGGAGACAAGTTCGACGACCTGCCCTCCATCGATAGATCGGAATCGCGGCTCCGCAAACGCGATTAAACTAATTACGGTTTGCGGAATCGATGCGCGAGTATGCGGGGAGCCGCATGCCCTGCCCCCCGCCTGTTGCTTGCGCGCTCTCTGCTTTACCGACCGAGACCGCGGTCTCCTTTTAGAATTTCCTCGTTTATTTTCACGGTCCTGTATCCATGTGCATAGATTCTTCGGACCGAGTCTAGCACCGCCTCCCGAACCTTTCCGAGGCGAGGGAACCTCGTGGAAATATTTCCGTCGGCCTGCACGGTCGGGATAAATACGATCGAACAGTTTGTGCCTGTCGGTAACCGTCGAGATCGATCACTGTTCGGAGACAGGAGCGGAAATGTAACAAAGTATTAGTGGAGGCGACAAATTTCGAGGTTAATCGTTCGCAATTAACGGTCTCAAGGAGAACGGGAATCGAAAGGGGCCCATCGAGTCCAGTTTCTATTTTTGCGATCGCCGGCCGAAACAAGAACACGTACAACGTCTCGAGACGGCCACGGAACCTGTACAAAGGTTAATGCCAGTGTAACGAGAGCAACCAGTTGCCGAGCCATGGGCTCGTGCTTCTTTTTCCGTCGTGTTTCGTTTATTGGCACGAGTCACGCTATATTCCCCACGGAATTTCCGTTGTGCCGTTTTTTATTGTAGAAAATGTCGCAAGAGACTTATTTCAACGTTAACATTGAATGTAAGTGAAACAAGGGCAATTTTTACAGAACAGGAATATTCAAATGTATGAGCATTGATATAAATACATGCAGACAAACAAGATCGAATTTATTTGAACTTTCCGCGGTTTATATTATAATATCTGCGCTATTAAACACATTTCTTTAATCGTTTACCATGAAAGCCTCATTATAATTTCAATAATTGTAGGTTAAAAAAGCAGAAACCGGAAATGGCAACATACAAAGGCAACATGTTTCGTTAAAACAATTTCGTAGAAAGCACCAGTTACATCATGCGGAACAAAGATCTTCTCCGTCGGAAACGCAGGATCCGCAATCTACTTGTAACTATTTCGTGTTCGTCTTATCAGCACGTACGGACGCGGCCGTGAAATCGGTGAATCATTCAACGATACGCCGAGATAAGCGGCAAAGGGTGCCGACTCGTCGATTTCACACAAAAGATAGTCTATTTCGGGAGGCTAGTTACCGCGCGAATCGATGAATCATTATTATCGAAACGTACGTCGTGGCATTCTTCAGGCGCATAGCAAATAATCGATATTAATCGTGATACATTGTAGGCATCCATCGGCTGCATACTCCGGGACTGGTTTCCGGTTTCTCCGGGAGCTTTTCTTCGATTGTATTATTACAATCGGCGTTTTCGTTGCACAAAGCACGGCCTCGCTGTGGCGAGAGCCGACTGTGACACGGTTCACTTTGTCGTGTGGGTAGAACTCGTTTTTAAACAGGACCCCGGTGTACGACGAGCGCATTCGAGCGGCCAGGTTTAACTAAATATTCCTGCTACTCTCGAGAGCAGACCGGAGACGGTTTCCCTTCGGAAAGGATCGGAACGATCCCGCAGGAATACAGAAAATCGGAGACACCTTAGTCTTCCCCGAGGAAAAAGTTCACTTCAAATCACCTCAGGAACCATCCCTTTCAAGGTTTCTATTTTGGGACACTTTTGTTCAATAATGTCTAATGCAAACATCTTTGTAGTAGTATTTATTTATTTCGGCCTATTTATTTGTTTAATTTAACAAAAAATTAGTGAGTGATTAACGAGTAGACTGCGAATTTTTAATGGTTAATGCAAAATAATAATGTTCTGTGTCTGTTACATGGACTAGGAGCTACTTAGAAAGTTTATGCGTGCATGGGTAATTATAGTCACTGAATTCCTAATGAAAGGGGCTATCATTGTAGGTGTTAAAAAAAAGGGTGCTTCCATTTAAAAATAATGAAGGTGACCTTGATATCTCTAAAAAAAATCACATGAAAACAAAAATATTTTTGGTATCATGTGGGCCTCACTGAACCATTCACTTTGTCCTTCAGACATTTGATGTATCTTTGAAAACAACAAAGCTATTTGAGGTGGCAACGTTAGGTGACACCCTGTATGTATTTATACCTATCACAGAACCTGCAGGCATCTTTGTGATTTCGATAATTGAAGGGTTGGATGGATAAAGGTGTCAAGTAACATTTTAGGTTAAACTTAGGTATCCTCATGAATAAAGGTATAAACTCTCATTCTTAACTTAGCTCCCTGTTGGGAAACGTTTCTATGGTTACTTGCGGAGTTAGAGAGTGGATGAACGAGCTAACAATCAATATCGGTAATATTTGTGATGAATGAAGGTGTTAAAGTCATTTAGCTCCTTTATCCGCTTGACACCTTTATCCATACACCCCTTTAATTATAAAATAAAAAATGTGGAACCTGTCAATTTGACCGGTCGGTTAATAAACAGTTGAACTACAGTCTTGAATCGGAAATCGGTTCCCACAGCATCGGCCCCGATTCATCGGTTTCCGCCGACAGAATGGAGATCGGTGCGTCACGCATCGAGTCGTATCGGATCGTATTGGTTCGAATCGAATCGAATGAAATTGAATCGAGCACCGGTGTCTCTGCCAATCGATCCACGACCGCGAAAACCGTCTTATTCGCCGTGGGCTCGTCATAAGATCGAAAGGCACGACGGGACGCGACGCGATGTCGTCGTTGGCTGTTACTTAAGTCCGTTAACGACGGGGTCAGCGTATTTAGCCACGTGCCGGACGATCCCGGACAGTTTTACCGCGTATCGGGCATCGACCCTTTACGCGCCGGCAATTTTTTTCGATGCGAACTACGTTTTTCCCCCGGGATCCTCATCCTACTCTAATTGCCGTCAATCTGCGGTTCAGGGGAGGGGTGAGGGGGGGGGGGGGGGGCACTAGAACCGCCTGAAAGCCACTCGAGATAATAAAGTCGAGTAGCAGTGTCTCGTTTCGTCGCGTCTCCGCTTTGGTCGCGTGGGCGGTTCACGCGCCGACGACTTTCCTCGTCTTCTGTCGCGTCTCATTCGTTGTCTTATCGGATCGTGTTAATCGGCCTGCTAAAGGACCCAAAGGGCCCGCATCAGATCCTCTAGATCTCTCCGAACCTTCATTCAATCCTCGCGCTGCTATAGTCGGGAGATATCTTGCTTCCCTCTCCAACGTTTCTTCGGGAAGAAACGACGTAATTGAACCGTACCGCGTTTAAGCGGACAACCCGTGTTCAACGGCGATCCACGGTTCGGATTCGTCCACGTTCGATCCGCGTGGATTACTATGATCGCTCACGGAGGTTCCCCAACGTCCTCTTCATTAGCGAACAATATGATTACGACGGAATCTGAATAAACCACGGGAATAAATACTTCCAGCCACACTGGATGTCCTAAGTCAGTGCTGGGCCCGGTTGGGGCACCTCAAACGCTTGCTTCCCCCACCAACTTTTCTTCCCTGCAGCTGGTGTCTCGTGCGTCTTCGTTGCCCCACCGTAACGGCGCTTACTGGAAGGGGGCAATGGGCGCTACTGTGGGGACAGTTTTGTCTCAATTGAGGAAAATATGTTCAGCAGCACTGCTCCACGACGTCGTTGATGCTATCTCCATTGGCGAGGAAAAGTCGCGACAGGATCTTGCATCTCTTCCCAATCGTCTAGTGCGTGCACCGAGCTTCTCGTTCCTCTGTAACGTACGTCCGTACAAAATTACGAAACTGTCGAGCATCTAAATTTCCATCGTGAGCGATGAACATGCTTCGTTTATCCACGATGGATTAGTTCCTAACGGATACGATTCTAAGAGTTCTCTACTCGCTATCTCGGAGCAAACAGTATCGAAATTGTCCTCGGGTGGACACAACGCGTGATAATACTCTGTCAAGATCAACTAACAAGAGGAACACTCAAGCGAACACGTACCTTATCAGTAATCGAGTTTATCAGGGTGTCGTCGAGCGGAATTGTTCGCGGTCCTTCTTTCGAGATGAATCATTCTGCGGACGACCAGGCGCGCAGAGCGTTTTTGCGAGCAAGTATGCGAAGGCCCTGGATGCGATTCGTTTATGGAAATTATTGGAAAGGAACAGGTATTCACACGGCTGAATGGGAACGATTTCCACCGTTTTTAATCCGCCCTGTGCTCCTCCGTGGTCGCGTTCCCAGGGCGTGTCGCGTTTCATTCGATACATCGAAGCGTATCGTGCGATGCGACGCGACGTGACGCGCGGAACGCAACGCAACGCGAAATGCAACACAGAGAGAAGAGGTGTGCAGCGTACGTAGCACAGTGTTGCAGCGCAGGCCGCGCGTGGTTGTCGTCGGTGTCCTGTTGCAGTGGGAACCGTCGCTTTTCTCCCGCGACTCGTTTCACCGTTCCTCTTCTACATTCTCGTGTTCCGTTCTCATTCGACCGGTTTCAAAAGTTTGCGGGTACTGTCCTCTGAAACCGTCAACATTTTTCCGCCTTCGCTTCTGTCGTTTAGCTAAATGTGTTACGACCCATTATCTAGACTCCGCACTGGTCCCGTCTGCGAGGATACATCGCGAATCTAGCGAATAATTTTCTCGTTCCGAGGGGACGCGAAATATTCCTCTACCCCCTTCGCGTGTCGCGAGAACAAACGAGTTCAGAGAGCAAGGGGTTAAAGACTGTACCTAGATCAGATCTCGGATCATGAACGGGGTGGATTTGCATGCGTCGACACACCGCATCGATGCCCGGTTCCCATTGGCATTCGCGTCTTGGCCGTTGTTAGCGAATTCGTTCACGAGCAGGTACTTGGCAGCTCTAACAGCGTGTCGGATTGAATGCAATCACGGCTGATAAGCGGCTACAATGTCTACGCAAATAGACGGTGATTGCTATTGTTCACGACAATACGATTACGTTCATTTAGCTCTATGCCTTTCTCCTCGATTAAACGACGCGGCATTTTTCTCCTCCGACGTCGTGTTCTCGAGCCTTCCTCGCTATAAATCCGAAACCTCCTCTCGATTCTCCGCAGGATGAAGCAGAGGATAGGAAACGCGAGCAGCAAACTAATTAATTCGGCCTGCCTTCCGTTTCCGGTTACGTCGCGAGATCCTCTCATCCCGTTAATCCGCAGGAAATCGCATCGAATTGAATCGAATCGAAGGTAATTAACGCGACCGCTCCTCCGGTGGAAACACGCCCATAGAAAGTTGCGCGGAAGAAAGCGCGCGCGACACTTTCCTCGACGGCGAAACTGCTCAGACGATCGCCAGAACGTCATCTGCGATACAGAGTCGCCAGATGGGGGGAACAAGTTGCCCTCTCTCTCTCTCTCTCTACCAGTACTGGATCAGTCACGTGATCGGTCACCTGACCGGGCCGTGGCGGAAGGGGAAGGTAGAGAGGAAGACAAATCATTATCCGGCGACTTTGATTGGTCCATATCGCTTTAGAAAAGTGATAAAATTGAATTTGTCTCGAATTTGTACGATTGTTATGGTGGTATGTCCCCGTTGGAGATATTCGTTGGATCATTTCTTATCGAGGCGTCTTTATAATTTGAACAATTGTTAAATAAGAAAATCTGGAACTTTTTTCCCTGGTATCTAGACAGCGGAGTTTATGCAGTCATGACAAAAATGAGTCGGTGTAATTTGAGATAGTAAAAACATTCGACGAATTTAAAGACACTGTTATTCATATTTTCAACCTATTAAACCTATTAAGAAGGAAAATATATTTTTGTTTCACTTCAGTTTATTATAATTCAGGTAGAACATTTTTATTTCGCATAGAAATCCGCTGTCTTCTGGCACGAGAGTCGCCAGATCACGGGAGTCGACACGAATCGAGGGGAACAAGTTGCGTCACGTGACCGAGCGGAAGTGTGGGGGAACAGCGTCGTAGAAGGGGAAGGTAGAGTCTGGCTAAATGTATATCAAATTTATTGAGAGTTTATCTCGACTCATAATGAAAATGTGGAAAATAATAGGCGATCGGGAATCGCGAATATCATGGTTTTTCACGGGTTTATGCCGACAACCGCGACTCGCGGCGTCGCTCGAGAAAAATTGTTGGATCATGCAGCAAAACCCCGCTGCAGCCTGATTGCGCCGCTCTCAGCGAAACGAACTTTCAGCCGGATACCTCGTGTCCCGAGCGTTTTCTTGCCTAGGTGGCCGCCAGGAAGGAAAATATGACCGATCCGGACCAGCGTCCACGGTTTTATCACAATAACCGAAGCTTTTTCCCCATGTAATCATCCGTACGTGATTACGCTCCGAGCATCGCCGTTTTTCTAGCTACAGCACCCATTCCTTTTTCCAGCCGGTGCGCGTTCGTTTTTCGATTTTCTTCCCACCGGTTCTTTGTTCCCGGCAAATTACTTTCAATCGGCCAGGAATCCCGCTCGAGAAAATTGTGAAATCGTGCGTCTCCCGGCTAATTCCCGATCGCCACTTCCCCGGTTCTTGCCGGATGGACCGCTTTCATCAGATCTCCTTCGCGTAGTCTTCGATCATCTGCCCCGAGATCTTCGATTCCTCGATCTTCTTTTTATCAGGCTTCGTGAACAATGCCAATTCATACCGATTAACAAACAACCTCGTTTTTATATTTACGATTAGTAGAAATTGTACAGGGCGTAAAGAAACATTTGCTGTTGGCTGCCATAGGCATATTCTACATCTTCGGATCGATGAAGATGACCTCGCAATTTAAGGACAACCCTGTTTTTATCTTCCTAAATTTACTTGACTCGAGGAAACATTTATTTTCCTAAAAGAACGAAGACAGACCGTGAAATTCAAGGCCAAGGACCAGTTTGCGGCACTCTGTGCAGAAGAAATATACAGAGTGAGTCGGGAATCGTGATCAGTAGAGATTACTCTGTTAGCTGTCCAATCGAAAATGTTTTCATCACGTATACATGGTTTCAAAAAAAAACTCTCACGTGATTATAGCAAATTTTTTATAAAAACATATTAAAAAAGCAATTTTTGCAATTATTTTAATCTTATACGTTTTCGAATTTGCCTTGAAATCCTCTAACAAATAGGCGTAAAGAGATTATAGTTGTATTTGCAAAAAATTGAACATGTGACGTTGAAAAGTCCTTGAAGTGACCTTGAAAAATTATAAAACGAAAGAGTCGACGAAAAATCTGCTATAATCACGTGAAAGCTCTCTCGAAACCATGCTATACCTGATAAAAACATTTTCGATCGGACTGCTAATCCAAGCTGACCAAGTAACCTCTACTGATCACGATTCGTGATTCTCCCTGTATAAACTCGTGTAATTTTGATTACTTTTGCTTGAAAGAAATCGCACGTGTACACCTCAAATACCAGTAAATACGTCTGAAAAATTTCAGTGCGAAGTGTTCCGTAGTTTTTCTGGGAAAAAATCCCAAGTATCTATCTATCGTCTTCCTTATAGGTAACTATGAGTGTTTGATGGTGCAACGAACTAAAAAAAAAAAAAGATGAAGATAAAGCAAAGACCGCACGAAGCAGGGTCGCTGGTCGCATCGCGTCAGTTCCACTTGAATCCGATGGTGATCGCAAAACATCGCATTAATGTACCAAGGAACGATCTCGCGGGGATTACGATCTAAGAAGGATGTATGGTGACCGAGGCCGGGTACACGTGTCCGGCATGCACGGGACACAGCCGCGGATATTTAACCGTCCGTGAACGTACGGCGTGGCGCGCGGGCAGCATCCAGTCTTAAATTTTCCTCGCTCTGGAACTGGAACTGGAACTGGAACTGGAACGAATCGAATGTCGTTCCGAGAACCGGGCCCTTGTCCGTCGCAATGATCGTACCGTTTTACGGGTTTCTTGTTTCGATGATCGATCATCCGAGCACTGCGCGCGACCTTCGCTGGATCGCTGTACCGGTGAAAGATCTACCGCGCGGCGTTCGTATTCGACTCTAACTCTGAATCCTGGCAAAAGCGTGGATCAATCGATGACAGCGCATATTTAACTTCTTCGGCGTGAATTAGCAATCCTGGTAGCAATTGAAGCAACTTTTTCCTTTGCGTAAATGTTCTCCGCGACTTCGTTAAGAAGTTATTCACGAAAATCACGGACCAATCAGATTGTGGGCGGGGCATGGCTCGTGGGCGGAGTCCGCGTTTTTCGTTAATAATTCGTTATTGAAGCCGCGGAGACGATTTCCGTAAAGGACGAAGTTACTTCAAATGACCTTGGAAATCACTCGTTTCAGAAGGAACATTTTTGAGACACCCTGTATATTAGCCTGATCAATTTTTCCGATAGAGGAAGGCAACGCAGTGGTTAGTTTCGCTATCGACACACAGCATTTCTTCCTATATCGTTTCTCAGCGGTGAGATTCTTATGTCGAACGCATAAGCGAGGAACACGCCCCGCCTATGGTTTACCTTGGAATGCTACGCGCTGCGAAAAAGTGTGAGCACTAAAGAGAGCAAGAACCACCGAGTCGAGCCTCTGCGAAGGAAACTGTTTCCGTACGGTTCTGGCCGGATCTCTGTAGCCTTGTGGTCTTCTAATACGCTTCTGAAGATCTCTTCGTCGCTCCGGACGCTCCACCTAAATTCCTGAAAGCGTGTCGCCTGCGGACACTACATTTTAAATGTTTTCAACGTTGCATATTATTCATTCTATTCATAGGATTTCATTGAATCCTATTTCTGATTTCTAACGTTGAACAATTTTTGCTTGAAATCTCAATTCCGTCCACATGCATTTTTTCAACGTATTTTTTACACATCATTTATTAAACTAATTCTTCTAGCCTTACAGAGAAATTGAAGTCGTTTGGTCCATTCATAAAAAAGTTGTCCTGATTTGAAGTGTGTGTGTGTGTGTGTGTGTGTGTGTGTGTGTGTGTGTGTGTGTGTGGAATCAGTTATGCTCCTTACTGTATGTTACGTTCATTTGATAGTGTAGAATATTGTGAAATTTATTATATGTCTTGAAATTGCATCGGAAAATATTGGCAACTCTATTCTGGCTTGATATCGCAAGGAGAATGAGTGCAACGAATTCATCCGCGTGTTTGACGATCGGTGAAACGCGTTTCCCGTGTAAAGATCGCGAAGGTTGATTTCCCGCTTGTCCGGTGGAAATGTGTGTCAAGATCAATGGAAAAGTATGCAAGTAAGGAGGACCGAGACCGGTATCGGAGACACGTCTTCTATTAGAGGAGCGAGCAAATATGCGCGGTGCGGCGCGCGCTTTAATTTCCGACGGCGGAATTATAGTTGCGGCGTCGCGGGTCTGCCAGGAGAGCGTGGTCGACGAAACTGCGAAAAATGGCATGCACGCCGGAGCATGATTCCGGTCTCTGCCTCTCGCCTTCTTCGCGGCGCTTCTCCATCTTCGCTCGTGCTCGCTCAATTACGGCAGAAATTTCGTGCCGCCGCGAGACGGACGCAGGAAACGTAGATCGGTTCGGGATGAAACGACGACGGTGGATTGAAGCCGCGTAATTGAACTGTACCGCGTTTACGCGGACAACCCGTGTTCAACGGCGATCCACGGTTCGGATTCATCCACGTTCGATCCGCGCGGATTACTATGATCGCTCGCTGAGATTCCCCAACGTCCTCTTCATTAGCGAACAATATGATTACGATGGAATCTGAATGAACCACGGGAATAAATACTTCCAGCCACACTGGATGTCCTAAGTCAGTGCTGGGCCCGGTTGGGGCCCCTCAAACGCTTGCTTCCCCCACCAACTTTTCTTCCCTGCAGCTGGTGTCTCGTGCGTCTTCGTTGCCCCACCGTAACGGCGCTTACTGGAAGGGGGCAATGGGCGCTACTGTGGGGACAGTTTTGTCTCAATTGAGGAAAATATGTTCAGCAGCACTGCTCCACGACGTCGTTGATGCTATCTCCATTGGCGAGGAAAAGTCGCGACAGGATCTTGCATCTCTTCCCAATCGTCTTGTGCGTGCACCGAGCTTCTCGTTCCTCTGTAACGTACGTCCGTACAAAATTACGTTTATCCACGATGGATTAGTTCATAATGGATACGATTCTAAGAGTTCTCTACTCGCTATCTCGGAGCAAACAGTATCGAAATTGTCCTCGGGTGGACACAACGCGTGATAATACTCTGTCAAGATCAACTAACAAGAGGAACACTCAAGCGAACACGTACCTTATCAGTAATCGAGTTTATCGGGGTGTCGTCGAGCGGAATTGTTCGCGGTCCTTCTTTCGAGATGAATCATTCTGCGGACGACCAGGCGCGCAGAGCGTTTTTGCGAGCAAGTATGCGAAGGCCCTGGATGCGATTCGTTTATGGAAATTATTGGAAAATGACGATTGACGTGCAATGGGAACAGGTGTTCGCACGGCTGAATGGAAACGATTTCCTTTTATTTTCACCGTTTTTAAAACACAGGTGTTACTCCGCGGTCGCATCTCGCAAAAAATTATCAAAATCGAAGGCGGACCCTTGTAAGTAAAAAGCGTCCACGGAATCACTATGATCGACGAGAGCAATCGCTAATCGCTATCGGGGGCGTCGCACTGAACCGTTTACCCCGAGCGTCCACTTTATTAGCAAACAATACGGTTACGATGGAATCTGAATAAAGCCCGGAAGGGAAGGGTTGGAGGAGGCTCGGGGAAGGTAAGGAGCGAACTTGATGCTCTTAATTAGAGCTCGTGAGCCATCGGTGGCCGCGCGGAGCCCGAGTCCGTTCGCATCCGCGCGTGCAACGATCTTCGAGAGCGATTCCGCTCGCGGTATACCCCTCCGCTAGATCCTGCTAGATCCTGGTAGCATCGCCGGCGTAATTACGATCGTATTTATCATTCATTATCCACGGCTGTTCGCGTATCGCGCGGCAGCCTGGCATCGCCGAGATTCATGCGAGCACTCGAGCTGCGCGCTGAACCCGCGGCGGATTTACATCGTCATTCACCTAACGTTTATACGCGCATCCGAGGATGTACATTCGCCTAAAACTAATGACACTTTTAACCAATTTCTTCGCGAGACCAGTTAGTAAATTCGCATGACGGATATTTATATCTGCGGATATCGGTTAGGTGAACGTACATTAACGTTGAGCGCCGACTAATCGTCCGATCTCCGGGAAATCGCGGTGATTTATTCAGCGAAACCGAAACGGTAAAATTCTAGCTGAACAATTACTCTTTCAATTACACAAATGAATAATACAAATCCACTTTATCCACGATTTATTCCCGGGGATAGTTACGAGGAAAATGAATCTCGGAGAAAGTGGCCTGAGGCTAATGACAGTTTTCATCGGACGGCCGACGGACGTTCGATAATGGTTTTCTCGCAGAGATATCGATCTTGAGTTGCGTCGTGCGAACGGTGACCGCGAGAACCGATTTTCGTGTCGCGCACGCCGCGGCAACAATGATTCGCCGCGTTAACGTGATCTCGGACGTTCCAGACCGCGAAACGCGTTAATACGCTCGATAGAGGAGGCACGAAGAGGCCGCGACACGCGACCGACCGCCAGCTCTGCACGGTCGTGCACGCACAACCGTCGCGGAATGTTGCGTGCACGCATTGCGTGCACTCTGCACGAGCGTTCCTCGGTCTAGGTTAGCTGCGCGTCGATTCGCCGAGGATATATCGGTTCCCCGACGAGATAAGGCCGACGTGTTTCGAGGAAACAGAGCCCGCTAACTCGGAGATCTGTAACAAGTTCTCGAGGATCGATCGGACATAAAAAAATTCGCAGTTGGAGAAAAATAACGAAGTTATGGAGTGTAGCGAATCGAGAGATCGTGCGCATTCATCGAGGAATCAGTACTGGAGGAAAGAAAACTTTTGAAAAATCACGCTTATATTAAAATGCACTAAAAAGGAGAAAATAATTTTTTTAGGCATTGGTGACTATAAATAAAAGCGTGAAGCGCTGAACTATATTGACGTAATCTTCGTGGGCGTTCCACGCTTTTATTTTTAGTACATTTTAATATAAGCGTGGTTTTTAAAAAGTTCTTTTTTATATATCTTTTTATTTTCTACTTCCTAGTCTTTTTCAAATGGAACGCAAGATATAGTAATACTGGTATGAAACAGTAAGATATAGAAACGCAAGATATGAGAATACGCAAGAAAGAATGAGGGGATGAGTCCGAGAGACGACGTCTCTTGATGGAGTCCGAAATTGTACGAAATGGACCTGAATGAACGGAACACCACACTGACTGAGCTCCTGCGCCTGCGGTGCGGAATGGGTCAGTGGAGTGGGGATGAGTCGGAGTGGGACTGCGTAGCGAAGTAGGGAGCGCTGGAGAGCGCAGTGGGGATCGCTGAACGCGATCACGTATTACCGAGCGTCGCGCGGTGTGACGATTAATATAATATTAAAATTTTTTCTCCTAGACGCACAGTTTTCTTTTAAATTTGTTTTTTAATATTGCATTGTCATCCAATTCTGAGCTATGTTTAAAGTTTCAAGTCTCTAGCTCATCGAGAAGTGGTATAAAATTCGATTACAAGATTTTACGCATACAATCGTGGTAATAAATACCTTGCACGAATCGAATCGTACGAATGGGATCGGCGGAGCTCCTAGGAGCAGGAAACGATCAATAATCGATCTCGTTTTCTTAACTCGCGCGTTCCACCGGAAAATCGAGACACCTGACCGCGACGATATCCGTGATTTACCCGGCTCGTTCTCGTATTCTACATTTCTCAGGATTTACGGCCGTCCACCGATCGTAAAAGCTCTCGTTTAATAACTATCCTCGTCGCAATTTGTCACGGTCGTTGACTCGGTGCTGCGAAACGCAGAATACGTACTCGCGGCGAGGAGGAGGTGTGTAGTACCCCCCGTTAGATTTGTTATCTCGATCGGGCATCGATGATACTTTTTTTTGCTGTTTCCACGAGAGCACGAAATTCATTTTACGCGCGTTCGAATCTCGATCGGCAACCCGATTTCTACCGCGAAATCGTATTTATTCGTCGTTACCGAACGTCGGTATGCGTTCATTTTCATTTTAGTTTAGAGGATCGATACTAGAATCTATGTATAGAATGGTGCGAATGCATTACACACTGTTGAGTGAATATGGTAAACAATTGTTCGCGGATTTTCTCACTAGAGTGCGACTTCTCTTTCACAAGATATAAGGTGACTATACTATATTTGGGCAATTTACCCTAATACAGTAAATCTATCGTATACTTGAGTCCAAATAAGAATGTACTTGTTCTGCGCAAGTTGTTGCGTGTCAACCGTAAAATTCATGGCGTCTAAATTGGGGTTGACCGATGTTATCGTTACGTCCCGGGGGGAAAATCGGCCCCGCCTATCTCGCAGAGGTGTCGTGTTCCCGGGGAAACATATCGAGCAGCACTCCCGCTAATCGTTTCCGCTTATCGAAATTCTGTTTGCTCGAAGAGCAGCAAGGTGTATCGTGTTTCATCGGCGAATCGTATCGTCCGCAGCGAACCCGATCGGCCGAGATCAGAACCGGCCCCGTTAGACAGGACTTTGTTACGTAATTCGGTACTCGGAACGGTTTCCACAGTCGGTGGAAAGGCTGAGCGTGGAGTGGAGAAACTTCTTCAGCTATTTCTTTAATCGTTTCCTTCTTCTTGAAGTTTCTTTTCACCGTCGTCACGGTGTCCGATCGATTCACTCCACTTTCGAGCCTCGCGACCGCGGATATACAGAGAGTGTCGGGAGATCGAACGGTCTCTGGTCGGTTTCGAAGAAGGAGAAAAAAAAGAACGCTGAAGAACAAAGAGAGAACGAGCCGAGATGAACGCTTTTCATTCAGCGAGAGGAGATCGACGGTCTGTAATTTGAACCGGGAGCAGCAAAAACCAGTGAATAGATCTCGCCCGTAGAAAAAGCACCGGCGATCCTGAAGAAACGTCGACCAGACGAGAGCAGAGAAGGAAACGGAATTTTCTAATTAGCCGAACGGGCCGCGCGATCGGGTCGAAGACGATAATCGTGTTCGGTTCGTACCGAGGTGGATCCAGAAAAGCCGCGTACGTGATTCATGGCAATTCCGACCTCCAATTTACTCGGTGAATACTATTCGTCGACGATTTTTACTTCCGGACGGTTTTTCTTGCGCGGGATCAACGACGCCCGGGAACATCGTGAAACGTTCTCGGGGCATTTACGACAGTTTACAAGCGTTTATAAGCGTTACCGAGCGGTGGGTGGGGGGGGGGGGATGCTTTTTACTTTCGCGGGTCCAAGTACACCGAGAGCCCGGCCTGCTCGTGAAATTTATACGGGGCCCGGACTATCATTTATGGGATATCGTTTGGGAGGAGAGAAAGAAGAACAGCTCGAAGACTTGACGACTTCGTCCTTCCATTGTTCTTTGATCGGCAGCTTCCTTCGTGGCTGCGCTTTGCGAGATGCAAGACCGTTTGATACTGCTCGCGCACTGCTCTGGATCGTTCTATAATGGCGGCTCCTGATCGAGAACGTCTAAACAAAAAATCTAGCTCGAGTAACGCTCGATCGATCCTCTGTTACTCCATCGGACGCAAGAAAACCCGCGTCGGAAGCGGAACCGTGGAACTTTGAATATGATCTTTCAGGATAGATCGCTGCTCTGCCTGGCTACTAGGTCATTCAGAAAGTTCGTAGCCTAATAACGATGAAATGACACGATAGGGACCGTATAAAAAAGTCTCGCTTATTTATTTATTCCACTCTAAAAAACCGAACGAACTTATTTGCCAACCCAATATGTCAAAGCTTTACGAAATAGCGAGACGGTGCTTTCCAAAGATAAATAACGAAATTACACATGGAAACATTTTAAATTTCGGTCGAAGAAATCTTCTTTCTTCTTTGGATAATATCTCGTTAACTATTAGGTTTAGGAATTACTTGTCGAAAGCGACGAGGCTGGGTGTGCTCGCTGGTTCTGTCTCATTCCACTCGATTAACCGCGAAGGAAGATTTCGATCGGTGATGAAACGCGCGGCGAGGTAGCCAGACATCGTCGTCGTGGTACCTCTCCTCTCCGCCGCGCCGCTGGCAATTAGAACGTTTCCCGTCGTTGAAAGCCAGGTAAGCGAGACCGATTTTCATGCGACTTCCGCAGGACGAATCGACCGACGGACTTGCCCTAATGAAGAGGCCGACCGGGGTGGTGTACCTGGAAAATCTACCGCGTACCGAGTACCTAATTTGCTGCACGGTTCGCCGGCCGCGTGTTGCTCGATGCAGACAACTGAGAATCGGCTCGCTGCGCTGGCTTCTCCCAATTAATAACAAGCGGCGGTAATAATGCAATTAAAAAGCAATAAAACAGAGGTGTACCTCGGCTATCGTGTATTCGCAGTTAACTTGAGAGCAATCTCGTACTTCTAAGAACAAAAGAAGAGCTGTAACAATTAATGCTGGCGTTAGATGTAATATTTTTGTGGACAACGAAGAAGGATATCTCCCATCAGCCGGTTTACATTGTTAGCCAGGGCCGGATTAAGCCCCGTAGCAAATGCTACGGGCCCCGCGCCATACAAACAGGGGCCCACGGGGGCGCTTGATCGAAGGGGGCACAGATATTTTCGCTAAGAGAAAGAAAAAGAGGTTATTCATTGTGTTTGTTGAAAAGGTGCGCTATATTTGCACACGACGGGCCCTGATACAAGGCCTAGGGCTAGTTAGGCCAAGGCCTAACAATAATTCGCAATGGACGAATTACTTCTTCATCCCGATCGAGTATCAGGTTACGAGAAGGCCTAGTTCGAATCTATTTCATGACATGAGAATCTTCGAGCGAATTCCACCTGTTTTGAGACCAGCCGCATTTCGTTCCCGACAAAATGGCGCCTCGGGGAATGGAACGATTCCCACACGAAGATCTCGATCGCGGATCGAAGAGGGAACCGGGCACGATCCTCGATCGAGCGGCCTCCTCCATTGTGCTTAGAAAGTGATCCGGTGAAAAGGTGAAAATGGATATGAGGTCTCGGTTCGCTTGGCAGTGAGCGAAACTCTTGGTCGACGAAATTCGAGCCTTCGTCGTCGCCAAGATTCTATTATGCTTCTCGCCGGAGAGAAGGCGATCGTCTGTTTTGCTAACGTCCGACTAGCCGAAGCGAAACGGGCTGTTTGCGAAAACGTGGGGGTTCGCCTAGTCGAGGAGGAGGAGGAGGAGGAGGCCGATCATTGCAAATTCCAGGTATTACATTTTACTAGCCAGTGGCTAGACGCAGGAAGGAAGGACTTGCCGCGCGGCGCGTACGCGTACGCGCGTTTCGGTCAGTGAACACTTTTATGTCGTTCACACCGGAGAGTTGTTCAGAGCTTGTGCGCGAGCCTTCACGTGTCCGGGACCGTTTTCCGCGGTCAGCTCTCCCGGGCGATACCACTGTTCGTTCTCTCTGCCTACGATTATTCTTTTTTCTCTTCAGGAACCTCTTCCTGTAAAAATTACGTAGAAATGTTTTGTTTAGATAAATATATGGAAGCGTTTTCCTTGGAATAGGGTGTCCTTTGTTTAGTTGCCCGCCTGGTTTGTATATTATATTTCGTTGAGAGTCGTCTCATCATCGGCCAGGCGCCGAAATTCTACCCGTAGTTAATTTCCTGGGGCACCACTTCGGTGCTACGTATCGTCGACTGTTTTCACATTGACCGTATTGTCTTCGCCCCGAGGTCGAAATACGAAATCTGTATATTTTCCGGGGTCCACTTGTGGGCCAGTTCCTCCATAGATATCCCACCCTGTAAAAATTGTAAAGGAGAGGGAACGAACGTCCTCTCCTGATTTTTCTACTGCGTGTGTTGAATCAGATCCTTTCCGACCAGTGCTGCCATAACGGGGAAATCGAGGGGAATACAGTTTACCCCCTCTCTAATAACCAGATCAGTCTACGTTCTTAGTGGGGGACGTTTGGAATGGGATAGTGGAAGGGCAAAGGAGGAGAGGAGAAAACATGTTCTCTTTGCTCCGTACTTATATGCTGTCCTTCTCCTATGTTCGGCTTTCAATTGAACTCTCGGCCGGTCGTCGCGGTAGACGCAGTCACAAAGAAACAATGTCTGTATGCGATAGTTGTCCGTGCAGAAGACAGGCTGGTTGACGACTATCGCGACTTTACTGTACGTCGTTATCCACCACTGAGATTATGAAAATGTAAGGACGATCGACAATTTTGTTTGTCTCGCCAACGAGAATACATCCTCCTTGAATTGTATAAAAATCTATTCAGGACAGAATATTTATTTTTACGTATTTTAATCTGATTGGGAGAAAATACCTCAGTGAAACGAACACCCGCAGTAACAGGTATGTACATTTACCGTAAAAGGTGAAATATTTGTGTCGAATAATTTCCCAGCACATAACACGGTTCTGCGAGAACACGGTATCGAAAGAGTATCTCTAATTTATTACTGTCCCGTCGCTTTCCTTTCCCCGTGTCGTACAGGCCGTTCCGAGATTCGCGTTCTGCTGAAATGATTTCTCGGTCCGTCGCCGTCGTCCCGTTATCGTCGGTCGAAAACAAGAAAAAGCAGTTCCATGGGACAGGTCCCGTCTCGGTTCGCTGTTTCCTCTATGGATCGGTGTTTATCCGGCCCGTAGAATTTCCGAGCGGAGCCTACGGTCGACGTAACGCACTCTCCCCGCGCGCCCCCACGTGTTATCGTAACCCGAGAGCTATCAGGAAGCGGGCACCGCGGACAATGTTGATTACGAGAAACATTTTCTATTCTCGCGGTTCATTGCGATCGGAATGACGTGTGTGGCCGTGGGTATCGCGTGACACCTTCTCTTCTCGCGGCTACGTTTCCTTCGTAATTATGTTGGAGACGACAATGCCCTACGGCGCTGCCTCGGCTAATCGCAATAACGAGGCGCGCGTGCGAGATTTTCAACGGCGATACGCGGCGTTGTGTCCCCCTTGTCGTTGTTACAAGGGGGGAATTACAACGATAACGCGACTACCGTAAAATTCTAGGCTCGCCCACCGATCGAAAAATGGCCCTCGATCTGATTACGTCGCGATTTCCTCCTGTAGGGGCGGAACGCGACCAGCTAAGAGGACACGTTAGCACCCTAACCGTCAGTTTTGCCTGCGCGTGCCTCTGTACTTGCGACAATGCGAAAACGAAATATTCATTTACCTAATCTGGGTATGCGAATGGTTCAGAAAGCCCGAGGAACTTGACTCTTCGTGTTTAAAAGTGGCGCACCCTGGATTTAATCTTTGGGAAGGGGCAAGTTGACGTGATGATCTTGGGAGGGGGGATGAGTTTTGCGTGATGAACTTTTTTGGTAGCCAAAATATGTGTCAACGCTACCCAGGGTTATTCCGCGATTTTAATTTTGGAAGCTAAACATTTTTTTCTTGGGCGGGGTGGGGGGGGGGGGCTTGGCCCCCTGACAGGTTGTTAAAGTAGGCACAGCGATCAAACAGTGGAAACATAATCAGTGATCAGACGCGTGACCACGCGTATCGAGAACCGTTCCCTGGAGATCGATCAGTTAAAAAGTGGAACCGTGGAAAATCGAAAGCGAGGAAGAAATAGAGGCGAAGGGAGAGGAGGAGGTGGAGAACACCGAGAGAAAAATCGATCGATCCAGGTTACGCTTTAGAAACGGGGAGCGCAGAGCACACAGGCTGAAAGCATGACCGTCGAGAGCGCAGCAAGTGGAACCGGCGGAAAAATCGCTCGGGTTATCGTTTATCCGGCCCGATCGAGGCTCAACGGCAAGAAATCGCGTCACGGTGGCTCTCCTTTCATTACCGGGTGCGTTCAATTAGCAGCCGCGGGAATTTATTCGATCGGAATGATCCAGCAAATTGAACGCGGCACGAGCAAGAAACGCCGCTCCTCTGTTGACCATTAACAGCAATCACATGTTTATAGCTGTTAAAAGTATTCAGCGAACCCCGCGGAACAGCTACTTACTCTACGCTGATTTTTTCATATCAATCTCATAGTCTCTCTCTCTCTCTCTCTCTCTCTCTCTCTCTCTCTCTCTCTCTCTCTAGAATAGAATAGAAATGCAGTCGCCGCGATTGTGTTCCATTTTACATGAGATATCGCGTGGCTATCGGATCGCAAGCCGACCTCCCGCCGCAAATTAAAACTTCTTTCCGCTTCTACCCGCGCGAGTTCGGGCCGGTAGAAACGGATAGAGGCGAGCAATGGACCGACAAGCGATACACCGCGGCAAGTGGATCGCGTGTTACACGTCATTAGACAACGACACCGCGATCTCGTTCCCCTGGAACGCGGCTAGGCCAGCGAGACTTAGCCCGGACTTGGTCCATTATCCCTGAGGATAAGCTCTTCGCAGGAGAGCCAAGATAGCCAACCGCGAAAAATCCCATCTTTGGAGATCAAGACGACGAATGGAGCATGAGCCGCAAAACGCTGCATACATACACTCTTAGGAGGTCCCACCTTAAAAGAGGATCGCCGCGATTCCACAGTACAGACGTTCCGGAGCTGCAGAAGAGGACCAACAAGTAGTGAAGAAACGGAGTTCGGTTTGTCTGAAATGGGAGAAAGGTGAACGGTTGCATCTGGATCGACGGAGGCCGACGGACGCCTAAACGAAGGTCCGGGAGCGGTTCTTTTGCTAATTCGCTCGCGGAAACGTTCCCGTTAGGCGATCGATCGCGCGAAATCGCTCGGCCGATGGAAGAAACGTTCGACGGCCGGACAAGAAAAGACTTAGACAGGGAGAAAGAGAGGCTAGGCCAGGCCAGGCAAGGTGAAAAAGAGGGACACGCTGGCCGGCCGGTGGCTGCGGTCAGCTGGAATTCAGCCGGCGCAATTAGCAGCCGCGAGAAAGGCGCGTGTAAGAAATGCAGGGACCGAACGGGCGAGCGCGCGCATCGGCTCTCGCCAAGATGAAAATCCTCCGTGTCGTCTCGTAAATTCTCGCCGGGGAGATAGTAACAGCTTCATGATCGACGAGCAACTTTATCTCCTCGGATAAACTTGTAAAATCCAGCTGGCGCGGCTCGCGAGCAGATGCCAACATTGCTGTGCAATCTCTGCCGTCATCTCGAGTTAGCTTCTCGAACTCCTGGTGCAATAGCTCCCGAAGAATTGGACCACGCGATTCTTGGTTGAATGGATAAAACGATGTCGAGATCAAAGACAAGTGGAATTTAGGAACATAATTACTCCATACGTACCGATTACCTGTGAATGTTGTAACAGCTGCAGATATAGCTGGTGATCGATCCGTGATTTCGCAGTCGTCGCTATCGAGAGGTAGCGCGTAGGCCATGCAAAATTCCGTCGTAGGTGAACAAAATCGATGGCCGAGGCAACAAAGCTGCACCGGAAACCGCGACAAGCGATTTATTACGCATTGTGGACCGGCAGTGCCGCGTATCAATCAGCGGCGATCGAGCAACAAAAGCCGCGTGTGTACGGCGATTCATCCTTCTCCGCAAGAGAAACGACGAGGAGAGAGAGAGAGAGAGAGAGAGAGAGAGAGAGAGAGAGAGAGAGATGCGTCCGTTCTCCGGCGACTTTCCCCTTTGGATCGCTGGAACCCGGCTCCTGGACGGCTCCGGACAGGAAGAAATGCTTCGATGGCAGCCTTGAAGCCACCCCGGGGAGACAATCGAGCGACAAACAGCGATGCAGTAACATCCGGTTATGTTTCGTGACGCGACGCGACTCGTTATTGTTCCTCGGGCTCTGTCCGGTTAGAGGGCAGAGACGATCACGGTGATTTGGGCTGAGGCTCGGTGGACGCGCCCTGGTCATTCTTGCGCGTCCTCGCCGGGCACTAACAAGAACCATAGTTTGCCTTTTGAATTAACCGATCCCGATATTCGGTAATGCTTGGCGAAGATGTTTAAGCTGCTTCAGGACTCGGTCAGCCAGCTGGAGCTTTCTCAAACTTTTCCTTTCGAGCTATGTACTCAGGGCTTACTAAGGCTGTCGAGTGATAGGTAGGACTCGTGCAGACTACCTGGGGCTTACTGAATCTAACCAGACCTCGGGTAGTCCATATAGGGCTAGCTTCGGTCACCTAGGGCTCACTTAAATTACGCAAGGCCAGCTTCTCAAGCTGCTTAGAGCTAATTTAAGCTATCTCGAGACTCGTTAATGGTCAGTGAAGCTAACCATGCTACTCCAGTGACACAACACGCTCTTACTGCTCCGTATTTTCGCATTTGAATCGCTAAACTGCGTCTATTTTAATCGCATATCGATCTCGTCTCTAAAAATACAAACGTAGAGTCCAATGTGTCCAGTCCAGCTATTCCTGTCGGGGGCCAGTCAACCCTGTTTAATATTGGCAAATACTCTCGAATCGATGGCGCTCCATCTTCGTAATTTCCTGGACGTCTGCAGCCCCAACCCTCGCCGTCTGCGACGTGTCTGTCCCATGCGACCTCGTTTTTAATCAGCCACGAACGATACCTATTTCACGGTCGGAGTCCGTGAATCGTTCCACCGTTCCCAATGGATCGTTGCTTTTCAATTCCGCGTGACAGTGTCGCCCGACGAAGCTGATCCGTGAAAATTAATAAAGTCTCGTCGGACAAATTGATCGAACGTTTCCGACTCTACCAGGTGCGCGCGAACTTTCGATTCACTTGTTCGATCTTTAGACACATCCTATGCATTCTTTGTATACAGAAATAGATGCACACACATACACATTATTGTACACATATTATATTATACTGGGGTTTTATCTTCAAATAATCAAGATTTTTAATATTCCTTCTGATTAATAAGCAACTTGGTTTTTTGCATCTACGATCAACAGAAAGATCGGGGGACCGTCGACCCACGTTTTTGAAAACATAAAAAATGTACCACTCATGCAATTTTTATTATTTTTACTTGGAAAAAATTTGACGTGTCTTTCGAGCACCAGTAAAAGCGTGTGCAAAATCTCGGCGTCAAAGGTTCGATAGTTTCTCTGAAAAAAATTCCCCAAAATTGACTCGACAATAAGAGCACCGCGCTAATAAGTTATTAGTTATAAGGGTAACAGGGGTGTGCTTGCAGTCCGTTCTTTGCAAGTTCCGTGCAAGCGACCCTCTGTTTCCGCACGATAGTTGAAAAGGGGAAGAAACCGGCTCGCATGCCATCGTAATCTGATCTTGAAACAGCGAGCAGGCCAGCAGCGCGATTCGGAACACGGTTACGTGCGTCGGCGTCGGTTCATAGCGGGCACGTGTGATACTTTCACCCCGACATTGAACCCCGAGAGCCCTCGGTTTTCCGCGGCCCATAAATCGCATGATCGCGAATCGTCCTCCCTTGCACCTCGCCCGGAGACGAGAGGACCCGAGCAAGCCTTGGAAATTTACGATTCTGTTCGTGTCCCGAGGTCTCCGCTTTCTCCCTGCTTGGTAATTACGTCGGGGACGGGGGATAGCCGCGGAAAATCAGCGCGCGGTGAATCGATAATCGTTAATCATCTCGATCGACGCGACGCGGAAAAGCCGAGCCGCGGAAGTTTTCCTTCCTCCTCGGGAGATAGCACCGAGGAGAAACTAGCCTAACCGCCGAGAGCGTCTGTGCCCCTTCCCCGAGAGCTAGTTCTCTTTCTCACTGTATAGATTGGAAAATCATTTTTATGATAATACGTCCGGTCTTAATTATCTCCGCTCAATTACCGTGTCCCCGAAGTTCCACGGCGAGTGGAGCCGTTCCTCGAGAGGTCTCGGACGCATTTTTCTCTCTCTCCCTCTCTCCCCCCCCCTCTATACATAGAATAATTAGACTGTAAAACTAAATAGAAAGTCGCGGACCGACGGATCTGGCCCCGCGTTAAATTTCAGTTAATGGAACTGTTACCAGGGGGCAATTCAATTTCTATTCGGTATCTGCGCTCGTAATTGGTCGTTCGACACGATATAGGGGCCCCGCGACGACGTAATTATTCCGTTTCATTTATTTAACGCTTAGCCGATGTCCTGGCTAGAAAGTTTATTGTAAACGAGCGGCCGCGATGCGGCTATTAGAGGCGGCCGATCGCGTGTGATTTACTCCGGGATCTGCGAACGTCCAGGCTCAGTGGAGTCGAAGAATCCTCAGAACTTGGCACATTGCAGAGACCTCCAAAACTCAAGTTCGAATTACGCGACTTCTCGTACTATAATGATCAAGTTCAAGGCTTCACGAGACTCTTAAGATCCGGACGTTTATGCCTTGGGCAAGCTCCTGATCGCAATGGTTGGGCTCTGCGAACTCCGAGGTTTCAAAGATTTAAACAACTCTTCAGATGAGGCTTGAAGGATTCAGGAGCCCTTAGATCAAGCTTAAAGAATTCAGGAGCTATTAGATCAAGCTTGAACAATTCAGGATTGAGATCACGATCCACAAAATTTGCGGCTCCACAAAATCGGGAAAAGGATACTCTGAAACTATCCAAGTCTGAAAGAACAAGATCAATGGATTTGAGGAGGGACTGTTCAGACCTGGAAGATCAAGTTCAGGCTTCGACCGATTCTGCGGAGACATTCGAGAGGGTTCGTGACAGGAAGGAAGGGATCGAAATTCGGCACGCACGACTCCGCACTTCCTACTGGAGCGCAGTACCGTTTCTCGAATGTCGGCGCGTGCAGCGCGTTATTGAGGCGCGGTGCATCGTTCGAATCCTAATGAATTTCACTGCCGATGTCCGTGGCTTCGACGCACAGGGTTGGGCATATCTCTCGTCGAATATTAACGATGATCGACGCACGCTGAGAATAATTATACGATTTCCTCGGAGTACGGCGCAAAACTGTTACCGGATCGTTAATGGCCTCGCCTTTCCATTCAAGGAATTATTTTCGATATTATCGTTCGGCCTGGCCCGGCTCAGGTGCGATAGACTGGAAAAAGAGGGGGGGGGGAGTATTAATATAATCACGGGAGGAAAAGGAAAACGGTGCGCGGTGCACGTCGGCGTGTGAAAGGTGAGACACGGTTGCGTGCTCCTATTAACCCGGCTTGTTGTTCGCGATTAACTCGGCTAAACGACGACGGAGCGAAAGATTGTACGGTTCGACGCAATCAAAGCGCCGCGCAATCTTTTTCCTGAATCGGGGCTCATTTAATTCGTCGTGTGTCAACGCTATCGCCACGGCGCGGCGCCGATAACGGGGCAGACGGATAACGAAGCAAATATTGTATCGGGAACGAACCACGGTCGCTGGTTTACGGCCGTCAAGTTTTCCGAGAAAGCCGATCGACCGTATCTCTCTCGGCGAAGTAATTTTTCCGGACCAGTTTCGCAGTGCAGTTCGACAACTTGACGGCTACGTTCGCAGACCGTTCACCCGCATTATGCATGCGATCCTTTCTTTTCCATCGTTACGTAACTCGCCGCAGAGATGATGGATACGAGTATCGTTGCCAAGACCAGACTTCTCGAGACTAGGACCGTGGTCGCTGGTCTTCCGGGCCCCGGAAATCAAGTTCCAAGGACTTGTCAGATTCTCAGCATCCGCTAGGTAATCTATCAGGCCCAGAGGACTCTTCAGACCGCACAGATAAAGCTCCAAGATCGCTAACTTCTAGAAGATTGCATTTCAAAGATCAAGGGACTCTGCAGACCCTAAACATCAAGCTGCAAGGATTCAAGCTGCCTTTATCTAGACCTAAGAGATCTAACTCAGTCATCCAACTTCAAGGATCCAGCAGTTCCTAGTTCAGGCTTGGAGGATTCAAGGGGCTTACAAGAAAATATATAACTCATCCAATTTTGATTATTTTTATTATACTTGCACAAAATCACGCATATACGTCAACTACCACTAAATATGTGTGCAAAACCCCGATGCAACAGGTTCAATAGTTCTCTCGTAAGAAATTCGGAACAATTCGAACAAAATCGTCCTCGTAAACCAGACCACCCCCTCGAGGATTCAAGAAACACTGTAGCCTTTTTTGTTTGATCGTTTTACGTCCCTTCTTGAACTGCTATGGTTATTAAGCGACGGGACCCACAGTTTAAAGTGGGTTCCGAACCACCTGAGACACCGTAGCCTGCAGACACCTGATTCAAAAGATCCAAATCGTCTATTGCAGGTCGGAGAGCATCAACTGTCGTGAACAGGTAGAGGCTCTTCTCGCCGCAGGGTGTCCTCTGCAGCGTTGTCTCTCGCGCTCCGGGAATGACTCCCCTGTGCTGTATCATTATTCGCTCGTAGATCGCGCTAGATGGCCCAGTTACAACCTCTATTCCAGCCGCGTTAACGCGATTGCAGCGTGGCTGTTTGAACGAGACTTCGGTCACTTCGTCACGGTGAATCTCCACGCGGAAAACGCCGCAACGAGCCGAGCCGAACCGAACCGAACCGCGGCCGCAACCGAGTCCATTAGGCACATTGTAACAGTATTTCCCACGAAAGCGCGCTACTTACGCCGCCATTCTTCGACACACGGTCAGCCACGGTATTTAATTAAGCTCGCGCGCACAGCTCGCCAGGTGTGCGAACAACCGCGAGCCTCCATTCCGTGCTCCTCTTCGAATCCGTCACGGTTCCGTGGCTTCGAGGATCCGGAGAGCACCTCGTTTTTCTTCTTGACTCGCAGGAACAGCCGAGAACCCGCTTGGTTCTACTGAAATGCGTTCCGATCGAAGATCGGGCTGCGAAATCGGGCAAATCGATTTTCCAGCTCGATTCCACTAGCTCTTCAAGTGGTCTTACAAATAAGACCTGCACAATTCATTGGCGGTCGTTTCGTGCGTTTTTGCATCGAGATCTTCGATTCTTCTAGTTTCTGGTGGCTGGACAGCCTAGCGCTGCGTGCTAATTGAATGCCGCACCGAGATAAAGTCCAGACAGCTCCGGGACTTGGCTGTTCCTTTGCTGATTCAAGTTGGAACAAACTTCGATAAGAATTGCTATCAGAACAAACAGTCAAGGTCTTTTCGCAGACACTCTGAACCTGCGATCATTGAAAGATAGTGGTTCTACGAAAGAAGTCGTAACAGCTGTCCACCGCACTCCTGGTACTTGATTCCAGCATCATAAAAGACGACGACTGGTCAGTTATTACGACTTCCGGCTGAAAAACAGACCGCAAGTTTAACAAGATCGACACTCGTAGAAGACTTCCGTAATAAACGGTACGAATCCCGCGAGCAGAGCATAAGAGCGAGCATAACAGCGAGCAGCCGAGAGGCACCGCGCGAGGTTATCGGTGCATCACAACTCGCGGTGGAATCGGCGAACCAATTTCCTTCTGAATCGTCGAGAACCGGGAGTCGGACCATAACAGCGCAGCTTTTGCGTCTGGGAAGGATCAAGGCGCGAATAGCTGTCGGGGGCTTAGGCATCGGGCCGCGATCCTACACTTTCACGCGTGACAAACATGGATTTCAGGAAAAGTTCGAACAGCTAGAAAGTACGGCTCGCCTCAAACTACACTCGATGGGAGATCGCTTTGCCGGCGCCGCGTCGCTATAAATTTTCATTTGCCCGGCTCGCAAAAAGTAATTACCGAACGGCGACACCGGGCCCTGCCAGGTTTCACTTTTCGGTAAACCAGCAAAACTACGCCCCTACCCTCTGATTTCGACGTGTTGTAAATAATGCGATAGTGGCGATACCACTACACTCAGTTACTGCGAAAACTTGTTGGAAATATCGATTTCTACAACATTACAACGAGATACAACAACACTACAACATTAGAACAAGTAGATGTTCATTTCTAGAAAGTTAGAACAAGTAGCTGTTCATTTCTAGAAGATTAGAACAAGTAGCTGTTCTCTGCAGGTTCACGCGGGAACCAGCGCGTCGGGTCTCCCGTCGGTGGCGGACGTGTTCGTTCCTGAAGGAGGACAGAGCAAGGCCCAATTAATTTGTCGGAAAGAGGGAAAATCAATGTTCGAGGTCCGCAGTCTGCCGGTGTATAGCGTCCTCTATTGTGCCACGTGTGACGCAGTAGCCTCGCCGGGCGATCAGAATGCTGATCGGAGTCGAATCTCAGAAGCGCAGGTCTTCTGGCCATTACCCTGAATCCCCGACTGCGTTGGACGACGGCCAACTCGCTCGAGTGCTCGAGACCTAGCCCAAGATCGAACCTAGGCTACCTTGCGGGAGATATCCTAGTCGTTGTCGTACAGGATCATCATAAACTCGCGGATCATTTCAATGTAAACGCCTGTAGTTCAGTGAGACTGGACAAGGATTTTATTCTGCCAGTTCCAGCAGCTAGTTCTAGCGCCTAGACCGAGTCTTATTTATTGTTTGCAGTTGGCGTGGACAATCGATTCATTTCAGCAAGCCTGTTTAAACCGCGTGTACGATACGTTTACCAACGGGTCTCTCTTGTGTAGAATGCTTCGTTCAACACAGTGCATTGTGTGCACAACGAGCACGCGAATGTAGCGTGGAACCTGCCGGAACGGTGCTGCGAGAATTCGCAAACCGCGATAGGCTAAGAACCAACAAGTCAAAGTGTACAAACTGATGTCTAGAAGCTAGGGTCTAGAAGCTGAAGTCTCGTTAGGTTTTCTCGAGAATCGAGCAAAGTTCGTCTTCGGAGAAGGAAAAGAGAAGTTAGTAAAAGAGTTTGAGGCCCGATCGGGCCCGTCCCGATCGTGTTGGCACAGGATCGGCAACCAGCAGAGACGCAGCTTTCACCCGGGGGCCTATGAATCGCCGGACGTGTTCTTGACGCGCGAACCTGATCCCAGCTCGCATCGATAACCCCATCTTCCATCGAGCCGGCTATATTAATCTCCTCGGCGAGCCGTGGGTGCTTGTAAACGCTCGGCAAACACGTCGGCCACGCGCCACGGGTGTTTCCAGACAATCGGCGAATTTATTCATGCCGTCGTGGGTGTCTCAGACGTTGGATAGCCATTTGTCCTGTCGCGAGAGAGCCCGTGCACGCCGCTCTTCGTGCGGTATCGTTGACCTTTGAGCTAACGCGTGCTCGGTGGCTCGAGAGGATCGTGGTTCTTGGTACTCGGGAGACTGTTTGATCGTCTATCGGGGATTCGACGCGTGCTAGGCTTTCACGATGGACCAGGATCGCAGACAATTGGACGAGGTTCAATGTCTCTGTTGATTATACATTATTTATTACGCACCGAACGGTTTCAAGCCCAACAAACAGGGGGATTTCTTGTATTGATCAGAAGGAGGATGTTGGAGAAATGGTACTTCTTGCTTTGGAAAATTTTCTACCGTTGCTTGAGCCTTTCAGTAAATTATGGATTTGTATAGTAACGTATCTGACAGAGGTCTATGCCCTGTTCAGTGCAGGTACTTGAACTGATGAGAAGGAGAATTATGGAAATGGCCCGCCGCGGCGTGCGGCGTTGTTTAATAATCAAACATTGGTGGTAGACTGGAAACGTGCCACGGAAGTGGAAATCGACATACATCCGTCAAGTTTGCAACCGTGAGGTCTGCTTTCTACTTGGACCATAGCACAGGAGTTCGCGACAAGCACCGGCCGATTAGGGACACCTTTCTGCCGCGCCAGTCTCCGCACAATGCTGGTCATTCAAAGAGCTCGCGGGACGGTGGAAATGTCCCGTTCTCGTGACCGGTGCTCGTCTTCGACTAATATCCACGGCGAACCACGGCGAATCAATTGTCGACCTAGAAATTCTCGAGCTTCCGGGGGAGGGGGGCCGCGAGGAATTAGCGAGAGATCGTGTCCAGAAGGCCGATGCTTGATTGATGATCGGATCGCATCGCATCTTACGGGACCTTGTTCGGATTCGTCGCCCGATCGATTCGTTCAAGGGTTTTGTTCGTCGTCGATCTGGGAATCGGTGAATAGACGACGGCGCCGGACGAGCAGCTTTTACGTTGTCTGGGATTTACGGGACTCTGTCTATTCACCAGGCTGTGAGGATCTATTTTTCGCGTGATTTTTCCAGCGACGAAAACTCGCGTTCCAAAGTTCGACAATGAAAATTCATGAGCGACGCCGCGCCGAGGTCTGGAATCGCGTGGAGGTTTCTATCAACGGGAGAAAAGGCGACGGGATCGATGCCCTGGGCAGAGATTAATGGATCGCTGAGAGCGTTCGGACCGGACCGGACCGGGACCGGGGCCGGTCGCTCTTTTTTCCACGAGAAACATCGAAAGTGGTATAAATCATCGGCGCCGAGATTGCACCGCGTCTCGGGGCCCCCGACGGTCACGATTCTCGTTCGAATCACGCGCACAGTCTACCGCCCTGTAGAAAACTCTTTGACGAGGAATTATTGCTGTCACGGAGAGCTGCGGTGCGTGGTGCTCGAGCGGATCGGCGAAACAGGGTTAACTGGGGCCAAGTGGGGCTAGCTCGAGCTACCTAGGACCACCCAAGGGATTTCCGGGACCGTCCAGAATTTATTTGAGGTTACTACATCTCGCTAGAGTCGTTGGGCCACCTGGAACTGCACCTAGGGCAAGATTAAGCAGCTTGAGAGTCGGTGAAGCTAGGCCTCGCTCAAGCTACCTGGGGTTTCTGAATCTCCTTAGGGGTAGTTCAACTACGTGAGCTTTCTGAATCTCCATAGGGCTAGCTCAAGCTACCTCAACTTTCTGAATCTCCGTAGGGCTAGCTCGAACTACTTAAAATTCGTTTAAGCTGTCTAGGGCTAGCTGAAGCTACGTGAGCTTTCTGAATCTCCTCAAGCTACGTAGGACTCGCCCAGTACACGCTCAAGCGTTCTAACCAACTTCTACTCAGACCCTATTGTGTCTTCTAGCACCACACATAGACCCACTTACAACTTCGTAGTTCCAGGACTCCGGGACTCTATTTTCCTAGTTCCAGGACTTCGTAGAACTGCTATACGTCTCGATGCCACTCGGCCCGTCTACGGTCGACCCGCTCGATTCCACTGGAGCCAACTAGAATTCTCTCGGGCCATCTAGATCCACGTAGAGCTGATTTAGGACCTCTAGGGCATGGAGAATTTGTTCGGGCCACCGCGGGCTACGTAGATCTCCCCGATGAAATCTCACGCGATAGAATATAGGTGGTAAAACTGCTCGCAAAATGGCACCGGTGATCGATGCCGGCAGTCGCCTTGTTGACTCACTATTGCAGTAAACAAGCTCGGCTCTGATATACGTGGACAAATTAATAGCGCTCGGATGGGAATAGATATCGCGTTTATTTCCGATGATATACATGCACACGCGTACACCGTCTTGGATCATGATGGTCGTTCGAGATAGATCGGTCGTTAATCGTCCGCGGGGATCAGCCTCGACATTGACACAATATAGTCCTTCATAGCTGGTCCAGAGATGGATTCGATTTCCTGGTTCAGTGATGCATTACGAAGGCCAGCTCGAATCGCAGTTCGCGGATCGAGTCTCGTTTCTTCGTCTCGTTACAATCGCTTCTCGAGCTGGAACTGCCGGCTACGACGGTTGCGATCGGTATCGCAAAACCAGTCCTAATAGTCTCGTGTCCCAAATTGTCCCTACGAACTCGAGGCATTCGGGCTGATCTACGCATGGTATTAACACAGTTTCTGGTTTTTCATTTTACAATTATTGAAATTATATTTAATAATGCTTTCATCATTTTTATATGGCAACTAATAAAAAATCGTCTGTGCTGCGGTTAGAGTCGAGTTTAGAGGATCGACACGATGAAGTAATCCACGCGAGTGGGTTTCCGAGAGAACCCGACGCGTTCTTTAGTCCGACGAGTTTATATTTTGCTGAACTCGAACTCGAACTCGAACTCGAACGCAAACGATCCCATTGACACGCGAGCCGGAGACGTGTTCGCGGTGGTTGTTTAATGGGTGCAACTCGATGGGCGGAGCGTCGTTTTCTCGGTGAAACGGTACCGAAACGCGGTTACACACTCGGTTTCCGCTTTGAGCGGACGCGCGTAGCGGTGTACACACAGGGTGAGCAGCGGAGAGAAGAATGAACGGAGAAAGAGCGAAAGACCGCGAGCGAAACGAATAGCCGGTCACGAAACTGAAATACAGCGAGCTAACATTAGAAACGGCAGGCGTCCGCGATATTTTATTTTTTACGATTATGTTTTCCAGCAACCCCTGGTATCAGGCAACTTTCTCTTCGAAGAATTGTTGTCTGTATCAATTGCCCCACCCCCCCCCCTCTTTTTTTAAATAGTTTAAGGACTGTTAGGAGAATACGCTCCGAAAATTTCATTGAAATTGTTTAATTGGTTCACGAGTTATAAACGATCAAAAGTGGTAAATCTTGAGAATCTGGCAAAATTTCAATTTTTACCACTTTCGATCGTTTATAACTCGCGAACCAATTAACCAATTTCAATGAAACTTTCGGAGCGTGTATAATTTATACAAGTTGACCAAACGCAGCTTTTAAATTTTCATTATTGGCCCAGTTAAAAAAATCGTAAAAGTTTTCAACATATTTTTTAGATGTCATTTACTGAACTAATTATTCTAGCCTTACAGAGAAATTGAAGTCGTTTGGTCCATTCATAAAAAAGTGTACTCTCAAACTGTACCAGGCTCACATACCCGCTAAAAAAACCTAACTGTCCAGGACTCAGAATTTAGAACAACTTATCCACCTCCAACAGGACCAAAGAATGATGAGCACTGCGACCTGCTATTCGCGTTACTCCAGTGCTCATATCTCTTTGGATCTCTACCACTCCTGTTCTTGTCTTCTAGTATATCAATTGACCCTAGAAAGGATTGTCCTCCGAACAACTCTGCCTGATTTATTAGAAGGTTGAAAGAAATCTTCCGATTTCGGAGCTAATCCAAAGGGATGGATGTCGAGCTAATCGAGACATCCGGCGAGACCGCAAGGAACCGACATGGCGGATGAACGCTCGCAACTCCGAGATGCAACGAGAGAGAACCGCGGCGGGGGCTCTCCTCGTTGTCCAGCGGAAACAAGGTTGGCCACGCAAACGATCGGCCAGCTAGCGTTCCGCCGCTCCTTAACGAAATAGGATCTCCCGAGATATAATTGTCCATAAATAATCCTGTTTCCACGGGCACGCCAAAACGCCCCGGCCCCGTACATCATCGGGTAATTAGCGACGGATCGTAATTTCTCTGTTCGCAAACTTTCCAACAGATGTGTAATTGAGTCTTTTTCGAAATCTGGCAGATCCTTGCGAATAATTCTCCAGGTTCGATGAACTCTTTTAATCGAATGAAACATCTGTAACCGGATCAGGGGAAGTGACTCGAATTGAGGGGAAAAGTTACCTCTTCCAGTATCGGATCAGTCACGTGACCGGCCCGTGGTTGAGGCGTGGAGGAATGGCGACGTGGAAGGGGAAGTAGTGGGGAGACAAATGCAAAATTTCTATTTTATATGCAGCACTACTATTAACAAGAATTATATTCTGCCTTCTAAAGAACCAGGAAGAATGGAATTAACCTGTTGTCCTATATAAACCAAGAAAGAAATTTTACGAGGAAATGAAAAATTTATATTTTATATGCAACATTGCTATTAACAAGAAAAATACTCTATCTTGTAAAGAACCAGGAAGAATGGAATTAATCCAATGTCCTGTATAAACCAAGAAAGAAATTTAACGAGGAAATGAAAAATTTATATTTTATGTGTAACATTACTATTGACAGGTACAATATTCTACCTTGCAAAGAACCAGGAAAAATGGAATTAACCCGTTCTCCTATGTAAACCAAGAAAGAAATTATACGAGGAAATGAAAAATTTATTAAAAATTCATATTTGATATGCGACAGTATTGTTAAAACTAACGACGTTTTACCTTGCAAAGAGCAGGATAAACGGAATTAATCCGACGCTGTCCTGTATAAAGCAAGAGAAGAAGATGCGAGAAGATAATCCAACATCCCCAGACTACTGTAATAATTTTTTTACGATTTAGTCGTCCAGGGTTGGAAGAATTTATCATCGTGTTCGCGGCGACTGAAAGTCTTGATTTGCATGTTCCTTTGCATGCTCGCATGAAAAATGTTGCGAATCCGCGGAAGATGACGCGGCACCCACCCGTACTGCGGTAGAATGTTTCTGTTGAATATTGAATACATTAAAGCGGCATACACACACACACACACACACACACACACACACACACACACATGCACAGGCGCTCGAGAACAAACGAGAACGAACGGGACCGGGAAGTACCGGCTCTCTTTCTCACCCCACCGTGTCTACTCGTCCTAGATACTGGACAAAAGAGGCTGACTCAGGGGTAGCTTCCCCCCAGTCGGCGATATATCTTAAACATCTTTTGGTTTCGCTACTAGATTCATATCTGCCTGGATGGCGAATCAGAGGGTTCCGCCTGTCAAAACAGAAAGGGGTTGCCACCCCTAACCGTTTTCCCGGACACAAAGAAAAATAACCGGGATGATCTTTTTCGGACACTGGAAAACACCAGCAATTTATTCAAATTTTCTTCTATTTTTGATTTCTCCACTTATTCCGAGAATTTCTAGATTTAAAAATTAAATGGACATTTTCTCCCACCCCTTGCAGATGTATTTTAGTACTCGATTAATTTAATTAATATAGATGTATCTTGAGAATTTAGCGATCGTAGATTGGAAAGTTGCGACCGACAATTTTGTCGGCGTTCCCATAAATTGGAAACTAGTTTATGGCCGAACGGGGGTTGTAACGCACCCTCGAGTTTCAATTGAAAGAATTCAGTAGACAGCAGTGTCCCAGGGTCGTCGACGATTCGTCATAAAATAAGCATCGTTTCAACCCCGTGTCCAAACACCCTTCCGCAGGCGTCGACGAGGTTACCTCATCCCTTAAGCTCGATTTCGAGTAACCCGATGCCTTTTATCGACCGTGTTCCGAAAGGCCAGCAGTAGCAGCAGCTTGTAGGGGGACACGACAATTTAATCAGTCAATTACTCAAGGAGTGTTACGCCCGGTCGAAAAACAGCAACCACCCCTTGTCTGGAATGGCTGTGGGGGTGGTGGCGGCTGAAAACGCGGATGCCTCGTCGAGACAGACGCAACCCTTCATGTTCACGGCGTCCCTTTTCAAACGAGCCCTGGGAAGCCCATGAAAATTCGCGATGATTGCGAAATTCGAGGGGGACCGATATACACTACAAACTTCAACCCTAAAGACCATGATTTTATTTTCTCGGAAAATACGCATGCATCCTCCGAATTATCCCAAAGGACCCGGCGGGATTTATGATCTATTGGATCGATAGACTGTGGATTTCCATGCATAATAAAATTTGTTGCCATCAATTGCAAGAACCATGTACAGTTAGGAGCAAAACTGATCACACACACTTTAAATAAGAATAACTTTAAATATTTTTACGACTTTTGTAGCTGGGTCGATAACGAAAATTTGAAAGATGTGTTTGGTCAACTTGTATAAATTATTATATACATATACGCTTCGAAAATTTCACTGAAATTGGTTAAAATAAAAATGTTTACTTAACTTCTTTATCGCGTTTGGATTATTTAGTCTCAAATTATAAACTTAAACGTGCCTGAAAAAATTTGTAAAGAATTTTGGGAAGCTCCTAGTATAATATTTCATAATCTGAGCAAACACCGTACCACTTAAGGGTTCATTACAAGTTATATATTACTTCTTTTCGAATAATTTGAGTAAGCTGAAAACAATACAATCGATTTCTTCAGATGTTCCACCTGTTCCGCATCGAAACCACTAATTTCTTCGCGCATGTTTAAAATCCACAGTCCAATGTCAGGAATACAAGGAACACTGTTCTCCACATCAAGTAGATTCAGTGGTCACGAGTCAGACTCGAGGTCGCTCGAAAAATCGAACCGAAGATCAATCTCGAAGAAGATTGCACCACTTCGGACCACCCACGCCCCCGGTCCAATAGAACCAACTCGGTGTTCCATGGAACCATAAACGTCGGAGACTGCAGTTTCCGGTTCCTGTTCTCCGGGGCGCGGCCTGCGATCAGTTCACCGACGATCCCTAACGATCTCTCGCTTCCCGCGACGCCGGCTTGACCGATTCCGGCTGGCTTGGTCGCCAGCGGCAGCGTCGCGACGCGTCTCGTCTCGTCTCTCGGTCGCCAGAGCTGCATTCGCTGATTATCTCCGGCGCGGTCGCACGTGCACCGGCGTGAACATGCATCCGCAGCAGCAGCAGCAGCAGCAGCAGCAGCTTGCTTCGACGATGCCTACGCGTTGGCACATCCCTCCCTTCCTCCTCTTGTCCCTCCTTCACCTCTGGTCCCGAGGTTCGCGTATTGATTGAGGTGAATACACGGCGTCGGCGTCGGCGTCGACGTTGGCGTCGGCGTCGTCGGCCTTCGTGCGCGGGGGTGGAAGTGCATAGAAGTGCACTGCCGGGATGGTGGAGCTCCTGGACTAGCTGGATAGAAAAGAATAGAAAAAAGAGTCTGGGAGAGGGAGAGACGATTGCATCCAGGGGGGGGGGAGGGAGAGCTTGCGGGAAGATCGTAGAGTCGGAGAGAGAGAGAGGGAGTGGGTGCGATCGATCGAAGAGAGACAAAGTCAGAGCGTCGCGGCGTAGAGCTTGCACCGGGGATCGAGAGTGGGGGCTCACCGGCGCTCGTCGAAGAGAGAGGTGGGGAGAGAGAGAGATAGCGGATCGGTAGCGGGAGACAGTAACGCTGGCAACAGAGAGAGAGAGAGAGAGAGAGAGAGAGAGAGAGAGAGAGAGAGAGAGACAGGAAACATGCGTGAGAGAGAGAGGTAGGAGGGAAGCACCGGTGGAGGAGGCATTATATACTGGCTGGATCCTCATTCGGCTGGAGTTTCTCGGCTGAACGCGGCCAACGAGTCTCTCTCTCTGTCTCAGCGACGTCTCTCTATCGCAACAAGCAAAACCCGCAAGAAGTTATCGCGACAGCTTTTCAAAGCTTCAGGGGATCGAGGAAAAGAGATCGGTTCGTGGTTGGAAACCGAGCCAAGGATCACCTTTCCGGAGACATCAATCGTCATTCTCCACCCCCGCTCTCGGGGCCGACATCGGGCTTGATCATTTTTGTGTTTTCTTCGACCGGCAACCTCTCGCCGCCTCCACCTAACCGTTCCTCGCAACTGGGTGTGTTGACAACGCTTTGTGAATTCTCGAGGGATCGGAGAATGGCCACCTACGCGACCTACAGGCACGTCGAGCTCGACAATGTCGGATACGGGAAGAAAAGGTAATTCGCGGAGTTTGACATTCCGGTGCAATGCGACCCCTCCCCCCCCCCCTCCCTATTGTCCCGACCATTTTCCCGGTCGAGAAACGCTCGAGAGTCTCTATTTTATCGCCTCGGACTCGGCAGAATCGATAACGTCTTCCGGCGTCTGCGAGATTCCCTTGGGGAAATGGTCAGGGATCGTCCTTGGAACATAGTGACCTCCTCAGTGAAGCATCCCGGTACCGCTCGAATCGAAATGATCGTTGCTTCTCTTCGGGAACGTAGACGAAAGTGTGCGCTTCGTTAAAACATCTCGAGAGTCGCTTCTGTACGAGAAAGATCGCGTAAACCGAACGTGCTCTTCGTGAAAATATTGGAAACGCAGTTCTTCTGTGTTTTCCCTCGAAGTACATGAAGAAGGTTTTTACAGAAAATGGTTCGAAACTTTTTTTTTGTAGAAATTATGCTCTTCGGTTTGTTCGTTTTTCGGAACGAAGGTTCGCTTTTCTGTTCGGAAGGCGATCAAACGTAGTGTGTTCACAAGCTCATCGTTTAATCCGTGAATCGACGTCGAATGTGCGTTGCCGAGGATGTTCGCCGAGTGTGCAGTTCAGGATCTTTCGGTGGTGAAGGCCGCCAGGATGCGGGCGGCAGACTCCTCCGGTGTCGACTGCGCTTCGATCGATTTGCATCTCGCGGGGTCAGCCCTTGAATCTCCGGTGCACAGCCGCCGCCACCTCCACCGCTTTGCAAACGGTGCTGCAGTGCAACCGCTCGCCCAAAGAATACTGCGAGCTTCAAGTTCACTGTCGAGTGCATCACTGCGACTTCGGCTTTCCCGAAAATCGCTTTTTTCACTGGTGCACGTCGAAACTTCCTCGGAAACATTGTCCATTTTTGCTTCGTCGACTTCGTTCGTTCTCCAACGTCTCGCAGCGACTCTTCTCTTCTCTTGAAAATGTTATGCACGAACATCGACCATGAACCATTCGAAATTGATAATACGATCTTCATTCGATACGTATAGATTTCGACAGAAACGTACTTGTTACTAGCCTGCGGGTTTTGATGCATTAGTGAAGAAATTAACTGGGTGAAATATGAAACAGTGAAAAATATAAAATATCTGAGAATATATTATGTTGTTTTCAACGTAAAGAGGCTATTAAAGTTTACCGGACCCGTCGAAATCATGGATTGTAATATTTTTAATTTACACACAAATTTATTTCTTCGGGTATACATTATTGAAAAATTCATTGAAAAGTTGAGTAAACCTAGTGTTAATGTTTATATATTTTTAGTGAGAATTTTTATTTGACTGGTATCTCCCACAATCGATGCAGAATATTTTTATTGTAAAGATTCGCAGTCTACTTATTATTAGATCGGAAAGAAAGTTCTTGCGGTTTTTATTATAAAATGAAAATAACAAAAACCGCAAGAACTTTCTTTCCGACCTAATACGTTTGATAATTAAACAGAGGATTTACTTACCCATTTATTACTAGACTGTGGATCTTTATGCAAAATAAAAATCGACTGCATTGATTACAAGAAATAGAAACTAAATGTTATTTCTTCCCTTAATGAATTTAATAGAGGAGGAATCATATAATGACATCTTCAATTTTGAAAATTCTCTAACAATTTTCAATCTCATCTTCTCAATTCTCCGATAAATGCATAAAGATCCGCAGTCTACTTACTACTAACTCGATACTTGGTGATTGGAAGCTAGAGTTTAGGCGTTCACGACTGTGTTTTAATTCGACGTTCACGAAAAATAGAAACAAAAGTGCGACACGAGAATGTGCGAAAATTCTACGAGTGTACCGCTGGAACAGAACGTATGTCCAGTTCGTCTATTAGCATGAAGGATCAAGGATCAAGGTAGCAAAAGGATTCCTAGCAAACTCCTCCTGAACCCCTACTGTCATAGGGCTTCCTGTGGGCTTATCGGTAATCGCGGTGGACGATGCAGTTATCTCGATACAAAGAGGATAAACAACTGTTACACACCGGTACCCGCGGGCCATGCCAGTCCACCAGCAGCGGTTTTATCCGCGGAATTGCTTAAGTGGTTCCGCCAGTGATAAAAATTCCTGCTTCCCAGGAAGCTCCGCATCCTTTCCGGGGTTCTTCTAATTGCGACGGGAAGCAAGCCGTGTAAAACCGCGGCCGAGCATAAAACCAAACGATTATCGACTTCTCGGACAGCTGAGTCGTTCGTCCTCCCGATGTCGACCAGTTTCTGACTCGATGATTCCATGGTTCCCGTTGATTGCAAGCCTCTCGGCTTCTCGTCTCGATTAGATAACTGTCCTGGTAAATAGAACCGGGAAAAGGATGCGCGATAGAAATGTATTAAATCGAACAGAATTCGCAATCTCAATTACTCTGATATGTGAGACCTCGTAATTGCTACACTATTTAACGATCCTCTTCAGTACGGAAGCTTGTCTTCCCTTTCGAGAAAGATCAAGCCTCGCCCCTCGGACTTCCGCGAGTAAATTCCTTCGACTTATCAATTTTAGTCCCGTGTAAGACCGTGTTTGGGACCGCCTTTCGCCTTATTTCGAAGGTAGCGGCAAACATAATCCTTCAGCGATATTCTTAGTTGGGAAAGGATGGAATATACCCTCTCGTTCTAAGCGTTGTCGAGCGAATAAAAACGGGGACCATAACTGTTATAACCAAAAAGAAAAACGTCAGAGAATAAATTTCTAAATAAATAAGCAACCAAAATGAATATTCTCATCAATAATTATTATGAACAAGTGAAAAGAAATTCGATCATCGATAACAGTTATCGACGAGAATCCAATTTCTTGAACACTAATAATTGTTATTCGTAACCAAAAAGTATAAAAATCGATCATTTTAAATCATTTTGTTATTCGAATTTTTTTCTTTATACAATTAATTTTACGAATAAAAAATTTATGAAATAATTGATCGTTTACCATTTGAAAGTTGTACTTATTTTGTGTACATAGACATATTATAGTACATTGAAAAATTTATTAAATAATTCATTGTATATCAATGATTTTTATCGTAGAAAATTTTGGAATAACTGTTATTTTTGGTCCCAGAATAAAAATATAGTCGTCTCATAGCGGAATAAGATTGACGGTCGCTCGAACTCGCCACCACAACGAGTCACGAATGACTCCGGCGGCACACCATACGGGGGTTAAACATTTGTCGAACACGCTTGCATCGGTGTCTGCAGCAAGTAGAAACGGTCGTGCATGATCAGACGCGTTTAGTCTCATTGTAATTGCTCGGCTGCGGACCTTTGTACAAGTTAAACGCTTAAACAATAAGAGCAACGTGTAACAGTCTCCTTAAATTCTTCACTGTTCTGTATATCACTTACCCACTTCTGCCATAAATGCATAAACAGTAATCGCTGGAAGAAGAACGAAACTTCTATCCAACTTCTGAACACTGTTATTTAGCATACAGATCCTTGGTTATTACTTATCTAGGATCTAGCAAGGCTTCGAAACTAGGATGAAATCTCGCCGATCGAGGAAACTTCTACACCGCGCCCCGTTCACCCAATAAGTGTTAATTAAACTCACAGGACGGGCTCAATGAAACTTATTAGACCGCGAACCAGCTGAAAGATCTTTATTTAACTCTCGAGACTGATAGCATCCACGCGGACCAGAAAAAAAACGCCTCCATTATTTCCCGAAAGCGGGTCGTCCGTCATTTTGCTCCACGTTAACGGAAGGTTTAAATTTAACGGAGGACCAACCGAGCCCGAAAAATCCTGCATCGAAATAGAGGCCCGTTGCCGGGAACAGTTAGGTTTAGAAAGCGTGACGTTGCTCTCCGCCGGGGTCTTACGTGCCTCGGAACAGATTAGCCGATTAATTACTCAATCGTTTCCATTCCCCAGCATTTTGACAACCCTCGGCACGGAATCGTTCTATCAAAGTCACTCGCATAGCTTTCGTGGTTAATGTAGAATCGTTTTACATGAAAAGTCTTTCGCATAACTTTTGTGGCTTGAGACGACGTAAAATAATTTATAATGCCCGGAAAATCATTTTGTTCTGATTTTATGGCGTGGACGATAACGCAGTTGTTTGAGTATCGTATCTCGGAACAGATTAACCGATTAATCAATCAATTTTCACTTCCCATTGGCACAGAATCGTTTTACAAATAAAAGTCGTCGCCATAGCTTTGTGGCTTGGAAAATACGGTGACAGAAAATAATTTATATTTCCCGGAAAATGATTTTTACACGATGCAGTTGGAGTGGCGTATCACGGATGCATTTGAAGCGGGCGCCCCGGTGTTTTCCGTTCGCAGCGCAGCCTTGCAGCGGTCGTGCCGAAAAGATTTCTGCAATTGCGCCTCGTTAGAGAGCGGTGGTCAACGGCCCCCCGGGTTAATGGACCTGCCGGGTCGGGTCGGGTCGGATCGGGCCGGGCCGGGCCGGGCCGGTCCGGGCCCCGTTGCAATTAGACGGATACCACCTCCGGCCGTTTCGCGGTTAATTGCCGCCGTCATGATTTTTCGCGGCGCTTATCGCGCGGACGTTTTACCCGGCGACACCTACACACGCGGCGCGCGGGCTTTCTGAGTCAAGCAGGATCGAGGATAAAGGCGAGGATCGACGGAATTTTTATCGACGCTCCTCCCGCGATCACAAGAGAAACGCCGCGCCGGCCCCGCAACACCGTTCGAGATCTTTCTCCGCGTTTCATGGAGAATCGTGTGGGCTCCGTTGTTTTTGCCGTCGTCGTATGAATTAGCCGGCATTATTCCATTTGTTTCATTTGCGAAAGCGAATCGATTGGAACGATGACTGGGCCGCCGCCTTTCAACGCGATTCCACGGCGAACGATCGCTATGATCTATCGTCCGTGAACGTATCGCTGATCTGGCAAGTGCGGTTCAATTCGAACACTGTGTAGCGGCGCTGTACGATTTTTCCGATACAAACGTCTAGAACATTTTCATTAGATGTTTTTCATGCAAAATAAAAATTGTATAATTGCGCGAGATTCAGGAGCTACATTTATTTCTTTCATCTACGTCTACATTTATTTGTAGATTTTTTTTCAAATTGATCTCGCACTCTCTGAAAATCAGTTTAGAGAATTGGACTGACTTTATGGATATTCGCCTATCTTAAGAATCGTACTGTCTCTCAATGACTGTCCAGTGGGACAGTAAAGCAGTAAAAAATATGGACAGTAAAAAAATTCAAGTAAAACGTCATAAATCGATTGTCAAATTGATGAAGCAGTATTTATCATGATTTTATCATGATCATATATATTACTGCAATTAATTTTTACAAAATATATTGGAATTGATTTTCATTAAATTCAATTTATGTTTACAAGTCCAGCAGGATCGAGTAAAACGTCATATGTAAATCGATTATCGTTTGCCGGGTCTCTATGCCTATATGTCTGTATGCCTGTATGCAAGCGACTGGCAGGGACGAGTGGGAGTGCAGAAATCGGGCCCGCAGCAAAGAAACTCAGGCCTCGCCCACGTCCACCGCGTCTCATTATCCTCGTTAGGAAGGTTAATCGCCGATTGATAATTGCGAGAAAATTGGGTCCGTCCTCAAGAGAGAGAATTAGCAATTGCTGCTGCTCCCTCGTTCCTCGATCGATCGGTATTTGCGTGCAGCGCAGCCGGCTGTCTTCTAGTTTCTTTATTGCTCCACCATGGAGGAGCCCCGTCCGCGAAATTCAACCCTGTTGGCAGTGCTGGAGATCTAGCTCAGCGGTTTTCTAGTTGGCAGCCGTCCCGCGAGCTCTCGAAGACGATGTTTGGCTAGGTCGGGACTCTTCGACCCTTTGCCCTGTTCTCTGGGAGTAGTCTTCAGCGACTCCGGCTTCGTTTCATTGTCTCGCGCAGGTGCGAACGAGGCTTGTCACGCCTCCTCTCTCGTCTGAAAGTTCTTTTGTTGCCTAAACGCTTTCTCGAGAGCCTGGTTTCCAGACCAGAGTCCATTGCGAGAGTCTCGGACACGCTGTCCCGTTTTGTCTTAGCGGTACTGCGGATTTGATGCATTTATGACAGGAATCTAAGAAGTTTCTATTTGGCTCCTGTGTCTTGCAATCTATTCAAACTATTTTCATTTTGCACAAAGATCTGCACTCTAGTGATTAGTAGACTGCGGATTTTACGCATTTATAATAATAATGGGTGGGTCTAATTTTTGATAGTAAAAATATTTGAACAACTTAAATGTACTACTATATTATGTTCAACATATTAAGCATATTCAGATTGAAATTAAATATTTATTTCACCCTAGCTTGTTGCGATTCAGGTAGACAGTTACTATTTTGCATGAAGATTTGCAGTCTAGTGATTAGTAAAGTTCGGATCTTAAAGGAAAATAAAAATTGTCTGTATCGATTGCAAGAAATTGGAGCTTCTCTTTTTTTAGCTATCTGAAATTGTTATGTAATTGCATAAAGTCTGCAATCTGGTGATCAGAAATAGCGAGTACGTTCCTGAATTTCTCTAAGCACACTTCGCTTACAAGGGAAGGACCCCAAGTGTCCGACTTCGATTTTGATAATTTTTTGTGAGATGATGGTATATGGATCCCTAATTATGTATGGAAAATATTAGGTGTAGTTACTCAATAGTTTGAAAGATATAAACATATATATAAAATTAAAGCTTGTTGAGTTGTAGTTTTCGAAGTTCCATTAGCCTTAGCGGTGTAAGCAGTTGCACTTTAATTGTTTATATCTTTGAAACTATTGAGTAACTACACCTAATATTTTCCATACATCACTAGGGATCCATATACCATCGTCTCACAAAAGATTATCAAAATCGAAGTCGGACACTAGGGATCCTTCCCTTGTTAGATCGATGAAGAGATCAGATCCATCGGCTAGATGGAGGTTCATCGCCTAAAATCTGTTCCCAATCCCAGCTCCTAACGAAAGACAAGACTCGATTTGCTACCGCCTCGAGCAAAATTGATGCGTTCTCTGTAGCCACAAACAAGTTGCACAGCGCAGCGGTGTGACCACTTCCTGGCATCGAGCCCTTGCCCAGACAGATCGATCCACGTGGATCGAAGTGTAACAAGGTATGCGTCGCGTCGTCTCATCCCCTCTTCTCCTCCGGTGTGGATCTTTTTTTCGTTTCCATGCTAGTCGCGCCACGTGTAAAACGAGTCGTGTTCTAGCGGTTCCTCAGGCCTCCACGTGGATCGAAGAGCGTCGCGTTACCGAGAGACATCGTTTCCGCCAACCCCCGCGTCCGTATGGGGTTACTCACCCCTCCTCCCCCGTCTATAATGTTCTCCTGAATGTCCCCCGAGGACACGAAAGGGTGGACTGTTCGGCTTCGGCTTTTCTGCGCTTCGGCTGCGCTCTGCTCGGGGCTTCGTGCGCGTCACGCTGCGAAGCCCGTCGGTGGCCCGACCCTCGTCTAGGAATGGGGGTTAAATCGGTTCGTCAGAGATGATTCGCGACAACTGTGGCCAACCCCTTCACCCCGCTCTAAGTTAAACTTTCAAGGGGACCAAAAATTTTCTACTTTTCCGAATACAATATTATAGAATTCGACGAAAAAGTTGTGAAACTTGAAACTCTAGTGCGAGGAATCCAGGATCTAACCAAGACGCCCTAACCTTACAAACGCGCTTCAACAAGAAACAGAGACGGGACATGCAGAGTCGATGGCTCTCACGCCATTGATACACACCGGTCGTCTACATCCACCCACACCTATATTTATACCCGCCGCCTCTTTACGGAGCATTGACTCTTATCTGTCGATTCGTGATAAGGTGTGTAGAGCCACGCAAAACCCTGGAAGCCGATCGATCCTGTGCACCTTCGCCGATAAGAATCGCCGTCTCTTGTTCGAGGCGTGTGTGCACGTTGCTCGATTATTTCCAACTCTTCCAGGGACCACTGAGATCGATTTATTCTCCCAAACAAGTCTTGAAACAGGTCTTGCAATCGAAGTTCGCTAATAGGATTAATCGCTGGGTCGGCAGTCTAAACGAATTCGAGGCATTAAGAGAAATTGTCGTCTGGATCGATAAGTAAGATCGGCAAATCGCTCCAAACAAAGCTACCATCTTGGTCTGTTGTCCGAGGTGGGGGCTGAATCTACGATTTCACCGGAAGGAGGATCGATCACTCTCTGGATCGGCAGTTCAGGCGAATTCGTGACCACGGAGCGGACACTTGGAGAAAGTGTGACAAATTAGTGAAAAAATGACAGATTAGGATTGATTTATCGGGCCTGGCCAATGCTGGCTCGCGGAACAGATGTTGCTGCTACTCCTCTGTCGGAGTGGACGCGATGGGGACTGTATTATCGAGCAAGAGAAGGAGAGCAGCAGCCACATCCGTTCCGCGAGCCAGCGTCGCACAGGCCTGGTCTGGATAGTTAAGTCGTGTTCAAGATCGACACTTCTCCAAGCAAGGCTACCATCTTGTTCTCTTGCCGTCGAGGTGGGAGAATCGATGACTCGCCACATCAGCAGTTTAGACAAATTCGAGACCTTGAAGCGGGCGCCTCGCTTGCATCTTTCTTCGCCGATAAAGTTAAGATCAATTTGTCGTCTGGATCGTTAAGTGAGATCGGTAATTCTCCAAACAAGGCTACCATCTTGGTCAGTAGCCTGCGGTGGGGGATGAATCGACGATTTCACCGGAAGGAGGATCGATTACTCGATGAATCGGCCGGGGGCAGAGGCGTAATTGGCCAATTAGTTAATTTCACGTAAAGTTCGTCTATTACGGAGAGCTCGGGGACCGGTTGCGTAAAGGTTCTCTCCTCTCTTTCTTAATCAGGCTTTTATCCGGACGATCTGGCTCGGCCGTATAAGTCCCGAGCGATCCTCAGCGCCCATTAGAAGTGGTTCGACGGCTGTCCCCGGTCTTCTTTTGTCTCCGAAGAGACCGGTTTCGCCGCGAGATCCAGTCTCTCGGTTACGTCTTGATTATCCGCGTCGCGAGTCGCTCGTCTAATCGATTCCGTTTCCACCGTGTCGAATCAGGTTGCTAAGACGGATCGTTCTCCCGTGACTGATCCGTCTTTCCCTCGCCCTCGATCGCGCATTTGCATTCCCATCTGCATTCGCGTTGGTTACAAACGGCTCGGCACGGCGCCCGATATGTCGCAAGCTTACGTCAACTCGTGACTCCCATCGAGATCTATCCTCTGCTCGCCATCGATCTCTCCCGTTCTTCCACTCTGGATCCACCCGAACGAGATTACTTTGCACAAATTGTGCATTGTGATGCAGGGTCGAGTCATCTTCATAAAGTTGTACATACTATTTGTTCTGTGCGTTTCTTACGAGTTGTTTCATTCACTAGGAACAGTGTTATAGTAACAACTGTTGCCTACTTGATTACTACAGTTAGGAGCAAAACTGATCACACACACTTTTTTTATTTTTTTTTTTATGAATGGACCAAACAACTTCAATTTCTCTGTAAGGCTAGAAGAATTAGTTTAGTAAATGATGTGTTCAAAAAATTTTTTACGACTTTTTTAGCTGGGCCAATAACAAAAATTTAAAAGATTTGTTTGATCAAGTCGTATAAATCATATACGCACCGAACATTTCATTGAAATTGGTTAATTGGTTCACGAGTTATAATCGATCGAAAGTGGTGGTGAAAATTGCAATTTTGCCAGATTTTCAAGATTTACCACTTTTGATCGTTTATAACTCGTGAAGCGATTAACCAATTTCAATGAAATTTTCGGAGCGTATATAATTTATACACAAAAAATTGAAAAAAGTGGTAAAAGTCATTTTTGCTAGTGTTTTTTACAACAACGACCAAATGCATTTTGTCAACATATTTTTTAGACATCATTTACTTAACTAATTCTCCTAACCTTACAGAGGAATTGAAGTCGTTTTGTTCATTCATAAAAAAGTTATTCTGATTTAAAGTTTGTGTGATCAGTTTTGCTCTTAACTGTACTAAAAATGTTCAAAAAAGGTTAAAATATAAAATTCGACAGAATTTCGTACAGTTTTGATTTGTTTTGGATTTACAAAGGCTGTTCCCATTAAAAATAACATTTCATTTCATTCTACTTTCTTAAAATTTTTCTACATAAATTGAAAAATGCATAGACATCCCCAGTCTATTGATTACGATGATTAATCTTACATTAATCTTATCATAATATAACGAATCACAATAGCACGATCAATCAAATAACATGTTCGGGATAAGTGTCCTTCGAGGAACCGAAATCGGACGATGCTCGAGGCACAGGGTGCTCGATTAGGGGAAAGTTGCAGCTCGGCGATTTTCTCGGCGAAAGAGGCGATCGGTCGCGCGACAACCTCTCGCGTTTACCACGTTCGATTCACACGTGCCAGTTCGCGGTCTGGTGACGCGAGTAATTGCACGCGACTGTTGCGCAACGCTACGAAACAATCGCGGATCCCGAAAGGGACGTTTCACCTGGGAAAGGAGCGATTAAGTCATTATCGGAGGATCCTGCGCGCGACACACCGCGGCGCTTTAAAAGGAAACCGGCAATTATCTCGCGACGCGACGGGGCGCGTATGTCGACAACAAGACTTGTTCCACTGCTTTCTAGGAGTCTGTGTATGGAAAGCCGAAAATTTTAGACGGCAGCTCTTTATTTTACCGGACTAAAAATTTTTGCCTTTCTCCTACGAATTATGATGTATTTGGTATGTAATCCAGTAGATTTGTACCCGGCGCGGATTCAGATCGAAGTTTTGAACCTCTAGGCATAGTTAAAGTCGCTTAAAGTTGGGCATTTTTGACGGGTAAGGGCGCCACCCAAAACAGCAAATATGATGCTCAACTTTAAGCGACCATAGCTCGTGAACTATTAATCCTAGAGGATCGAAACTTCGATCTACAGCCGTGCCGGGCACAAATCTACTGGATTACATGATTTTGAGTCCGGCAAAGTAAAGTTTACCCTTTTAAACTCTTTCAAAAACCCCTCCGGAAGCTAACACGAAGAAAAAAAAATCAAAGTCTCCGTCAACAGATCCCGGTTAACGATCACAGCAGTGCGATTCTAAAGCTACGTCCACACTGCGCGTCGCCTTCTTCTTTCCTGTGATAGTTTTCCGCGAAAGGGTTGCCCGAGGGGTTGAAAAAGATCGACAGGATCCAGCGTCTAATAATCAGCATGGAATTCGATCTTCCCGCGTTCGAAGCACGTTGTCCCGAGTTCGTTCGGTTTCAGAGAAAACGGAGAAACCGCGGCGCGCGGTCCGCGGTTCGCAGAGGTGCTTTCCTCCATTACAGAGCCGTGGAGATAATTTATTCTCCGGTTCCCTTCATCCGATACCCGTCCGCGTGGAAACAGAAACCCACTCGTAACTTCCACGCCCGATACACCTGGAGCTAGCTTCCTCCTATCTGTCGGCGGGCACGCCAACGCAAGGCGCCGCGCCGCGCCGACTATCGGGACCCGAGGGATCTAGAGAGAGCCTATTCTCTCTAGTTCCACGTTCCGCGTCCTGTCGATCCGATGGAATGGAACTTCCTGAACCGGCACGGCGTTTGGAAAATCGACGAACAGAAAGACTAATTGGAGAACCGAGCCCGGAACGCGGGGGTGTACGCTACAACCTGACAGGAAGCGATCTTTGACTCCTGCGAAACCACAGCTTGTATTATATTGTATAGTATCATCGGTTTCGTATCGATTCTGAGCCGTGCGGAATTGTTTGTGCCTGGCTCTTTGCTTTTGGAGTAGCCGTGTCACGAGAGCGTATTCAGCGGTACGGTTCAATTAGATTAGCGAGTTATCCCGCGGTACGGTTCGTGACGCCGTGGAATAGCCTAAGCGTGATCATTAAACCGCGGATCTCCGTGTATTTAGACGATAAGCGGTGAAACAGCGGCTTTAACGAACCGCGCGATGACGTTCCCCGTCCGTTCGCTGGCTAATCAAACTCGGGACAGCGGACTCGCGATCGAATCGCTAATTAATTCCCAGGTCTCTCTCCGAGAGTCGTCGAAACCGCAATTTACGTCAACAGTTAGGAGGAGCACGATCTGCTATCCTGGGACAGTGTCAACCCTTCGCGAGAGGTCTTTGCTCTGGGAACGTTTTCTCTGCTTGATCTCTTGAAGATTTTCGAATTAATTAGAGCGGGGATGTCGTCATGATGACGAGGCCGGCCCCCTTCTCATCTAATCAGAAGGATCTAGGAAAGCGGGCCACGTCGCAATCATCTAGTTTGCGGGCCGTAAACCCTGATCAAGCAATTGACGAAGGCGCGGAATTCCGCGTGGGTGGCGGCTGCCGTCGCACAGTGGAGTGTTCGGCCGGAAAGGCCGGAAAAAAGTCGATTTCAAAATTTTCCATAAGTCGTAAAATTCTCCAAACTTCCGAACCATTCTTATCCCCGAGCGATTTTCAGAGCCTACGTTCAGCGCACTGGTTCGATCTGATCGAAGCATCGAAGCGCTGAAAACATTAATAGATGGTATAAACAAAATAATGATCAGAAAAATCGGAGAATTTCTGGTACGATATTCATAAAAGTTTCGAATCTGTTCGACCAAGATTCGAATATACTTGCAAGTATTATTTCCGTTTACCAAAGTACTTATAGAGAGTTCGAATTGAATCAATCAAAGTTTGAGCTTGTTTGCGAGGTACTTGATCCCATCCCTACCAAGTACCCTACTGCGCGTCGTAGCATCCTGATCGCGATGGAGATTATAATAGCCAGGTAAATCAGCCAGGTGAAGGTTCGATTCAGGACATATCGGTGATTCCTAATGGCAGAACGAGTCCTGGCACGGAATCCGTCGACGGTATGTAAAAAGAAAGGGATCTCGTACCATGGTCCGCGACGTCCCCCGCCGTCGGACGCCGTCTTGTCACGGTATCCGGAGGTCGTCTCCGTCGAGGAGGAGGACGACCTACGACTACGGATCCGAATCCCGCCGCCGCGCCGCGACAGATCGATCTCCGGGTGGCACGCGACGAATCCGAATCCGTCGCGCCGAATCGAAATCACGGTAATTTCTGGGTCAGGATAAACCGGCTCGCTGATTTATCGCGTCGTTTCAACGGACGTCGTGATCTCCGTTCCGATTTTCTATCCCCCACCACCGTTCTATTTTCGTCTGCGGAACCTTGCAACCGGATCCCCAGGAAAAGTTTATGAAATCGACAATCGGCCGGACTGACATGCTCGTCGATCCCGCGTGATCTCCCGTATCGCTCGATCTTATTTACGCGGAGGAAGAAAAGCGACCGGGATATCTCTCGATGCTATCGCGATCCATTACTCCGGTTCCACGCACAATTCGCATCGCGCGCCCGCCGGCCCGGCCCGGCTCGGACCGGACTCCTTCTCGAATCCGTCCATTAATCTCGACATCCTCTCTTATCAATACAAGCTGGCCCACTTGGCGGATATCGAGAATCGAGTTCCCGGTATTATTCGAGTGCTTCTAATGCTCCTCGCTGCGAGATTCGATTCCATTCCGTCGCTGAACCTCTCGATCGTTCACGCCTGGTCGGAAACGAGATCGAGACGCGCGAACGATCTATCCGGGATCGATAAAACTCCTTCTTTCTCGATCTGAAACCTAGCATAAATCCTCCGGACACTCCGTTGCGTCGGTAGACCTTCCAGTTTAGGGGATCGAATCGCACTCTGAATATTTAGCTGGACGTCTTCCTTGCCCGAATGATCACTAGACTGCGGATCTTTGTGCAAAATAAAGAATGTTTGCATTGATTGCACAGGAGCCAAATAAAAATTGTACTCGTCTTTTAATTATTCTATTAAGCTGAAACTGATACATTGATGCCCTTAAATATTTTTAACACGTCCACTGTTTTAAATCGTACGTACCCATTTTTGTCATGCAGGTATAAAATCCGCAGTCTATTGATCAGCTTCAGGCAAGCTAAAGAACGATTGGGGCTGTTCGGTATAAAGACAGTGGTTTAAGAAGATTTTTCCGGGAAAATTGTTGGAATGGTAGAGATTACAATTGCGCACAATTCTCATCCTTCGGATTCGCGCGAACGAATCGTTTACCCCCGGGAGGCTCGCGCAGAGCCAGGCAATAAGTAGTCACGCTCGAGTACTCGAGTCCTAGCTGCTGGCGGAGCTCCGTGTGAGGTCCAGAAAGGAGGATACGTCGATAACAAGGAGCGGCATTGTGCCCGATACACCACCGGCCAATCTTTTATCGCGTTTCGGACAATGGTCATTGTTCCGGTCGGCTTTAATTACCGCGCGCCACTGTCGGGCTAATACTTGCTCGATTTCACGTTCGGCTAAATATTTGACGGCGGAGAAATCGATTCGATCAGATAAACATCGGCAGACTATTTCCTCGAAGAAGCCGGCCGGGGAACTGTTCGCTCGTTCTTCGAGTTCTCGCGAGAATTGAGCCAGGGTGTACTACGACATTTTTAAAAATCTCCTCAGTTCAAAGTTCCATCTATACATATAAAAGTTCGCTAGGTTCTCACCCTTCACTGGCAGGTTCAAAGACCGAGGGTCGAAGCAATCGAAGACGCGTCCCTCGTAAAACAGGTTGACGATCTCGTTAAGACGTGTCGGCGCCGCTGCCAAAGAACACGCAGAGGTGTCGGCGTACGTCATCCAGCATATTTGCAGACACACCCATATCCTGTCACCTCCAGGACTACGTCCTACGACCGATTGTCGTTGCTCCTCTCGCGTGCATTTGCTTCTCTGTGGTGGACCATCGTTCATCGACAGCGAACCATCCTCTGGTTCACTGTCCGGCGAGGACGCGCCTTCAGGATCTCCGGAAAAACTCTTGGAACTTATATTACGACACGTCATTTTTATCATTATTTTCGAACATTGTAAACTGAATGTATCGATCAGTTCAAACAGGACTACTGGATGTTTCAAGAAACCTTGTACTTAACGAGGATAGCGGAAGAAATGCCAGATATCAAAATATCTGATGGGTTGGGCATTAATCTTGGCCACCAAATATTTCATCTTGGGGACTTTTATCGATAAAATACTGTATTTGCAATACTGTTTACTTAACTATCCCATAATCGAGTAAACCATGTGAGAAGAACTCACTAGAACAGAATTTCTTCATTCGGACCACCACGTCCATTTTTCATCGGAAGCTCTTTGTTCCGAGGGAACGAGGCTGTCTCGGAGCTTGCGTCGAAGCTCGCAATTAGACTCGTTATCCTCGGTTAATGAACGAATTCCTGCGACGAGGCGAGGCGAGGCGAGGCGAGGCGAGGCGAAGCCGTTCTTTTTTCGAATGTTAAACGGAGCATAGATCGGGAGCACGCATCTCCCCGTCTCTGCTCGTCGGCGCTTCCTCCTCGACGTTCTACGGCCGCGTTTCCATCAAACCGCGTCGGACGTTCAATTATCCGAGACACCGTAACGAGGAAGCGTTGATTTATCGGCCGACCGATGAAATGCCGCGCTATGATACACCTAGAACCATACCACCCCCTTCGAGTCTCTCCTACCCCGGGAGTCCAGGGACCGCGTGCGCGGAGTTGCGTCGTTAATTAGAGTGGAACGATTACCGGATCGATCGCGAGCCAACGACTCTTGGCTCGCCTCGAATGCAAGCGCACGCACAACGAGAATGTTAATTAATCGTAATTGGGTAATCTGTTTCCGCGAGCACGGGACTCCCGTGCGTCGCGCTGCCATCGAACGTTCGAACGCGGGCTCGATCCGTACCGATGGGAAAACCCGAGAAATGCTTGATAAGCGATATCCTTTTTCTAGATGGACTTAAGGTACGTGTCCATATGAGAGTAACACTGTCGGGAGTTACTCTCGAGAGTCTCGAAAAACTCTCTGAGAACGAACAGCAGCAAGTTGAAACTCGCAAATAGACACGTTCAATTTTCCCATAAGGAGCATAACTGATTCCGCACACTTTAAATCAGAATAATTTTTATATGAATGGACGAAACGACTTGAATTTCTCTTGAAAATTTCATTGAAATTGGTTAATTGGTTCACGAGTTATAAACGGTCGAAAGTGGTAAAAATTGCAATTTTGCCAGATTTTCAAATATTTACCACTTCTGATCGTTTATAACTCGTGAACCGATTAACTAATATCAATGAAATTTTCAGAGCGTATATAATTTATACCAGTTGACCAGACACATCTTTTGAATTTTCGTTTTTGGCCCAGCCAAAGAAGTTGTAAAAATCAATTTTTACTATTGTTTTTCACAATTCCGTCCGAATGCATTTTTTCAACATATTCTTTATACATCATTTACTAAACTAATCATTCCAGCCTTACAGAGAAATTAAAGTCGTTTGGTCCATTAACAAAAAAAAAAAGGTTGTTCTGATTTAAAATGTGCGGAATCAGTTATGCTCCTTACAGTATGTTCAACAAAATGGTAATTAAAGAACACTTCCAGCTTGATTTCATTGTTTTATTTTGATTGGATGCAGTTATTATACGATAATAATTGAATGCAAAATTAAATATATATGTATATATACATATGTATACTATTTGAATATATGTTGGAAAAAAGAGATCGAAAAATAGTTGGAAAAAAGAGATTGAATAAATGTTGGAAAAAAGAGATTGTCTCTGAGATGGACACGTACTTAAAACATCATCGGTAACAAAAGAATATGCGAGAGAAAGAGGACGTGACAAATGTTGAAAGCCATCCCTTGCTCTGGAGTCGTTCTTTCTCCCGTCATTGTCTCGTCACGAGTCATTCCCATTGCCCCCAGCTAAGTCCATGAGTCACCTTGCCAAATCCTAGGAAGAGAGAGGAGCCATACCCCGAAAATCATCGGCGACGCGTTCGCCCTAATTGTGCGGCTGCTAACGAAGCCGCTTTTAAAAACCACGGGGCGGCGGCTGCTACCTTGTCCTCTCCCCGTTGGCAGGGACTTCTCAGTGGAAGAGTTTGAAGGAGGAACCCCGGTCTCCTCTGTTTTAATTGCCGACGACTCGTTCCCTGTGCACCGGCTCTCTCTCTCTCTCTCCCCCTTTTGTCTCCCGGCACGCGACAAAGCGCGTGCCGCGTGCCGCGTGTCGAGTCCAAACGGACAGAGAATGAGATAGAGGGAGAAGGAGAGGTCGTGGGGGGAGAGAGCCTCCTCGTTACGTCGAAATCAGCGCAGATTTATCGAGCAAATTGGATCGAGTCCTTCCGCCGCGGTTGGGGGACCGCTCCAGGGGCTCTCAATCGCTTCCTCTTCGAGTCCGTCAATTTTACTCGACTGATCCCTCGACTATCCGAACCCCCTTCCCCTGAATTCGCACAATCCTCGTGTCCGAAATTAAAAACCTTCCGGTTTTCTTTTTTGTTTAAAGACGTGCGGAACAAATGTATTTATGTACACCCCCGGGGAAACAAAACTTCGAATTCACCAATACAGTAAATCCTCTATAGACGCAACAATTTCTATATGATAGATGCGACCACAAGAATATCCCCCCCCCCCCCCCCCGTCCCCCCAACTTAGTAATCTGATCTCGGCTCGGTATACCGGTGTGAACCACTACTAACGCGACGCGGAGAGTCGCAGTCGCCGGCACATAAGAAAATAGAAAATAGTGTTCTGCACCACACAGAAAAAAATCAAAACAAACTTAAATAGTAAGCATAGCGGTCTAGAGTACGCAGTCCCTCTATCCGAGTGTCTGCAAGGCACAAGACCAGATACGATAAATCAACAAAAATGCTGATATTTTTAAAAGATGACGTAATAGAAATTTCGGCCACTGTATACGATAGATGCGACCATATCCCCCCGAGGCTGTCGCGTCTATAGAGGATTTACTGTAGCCACTTACCCAATTATGCAAACCCTCCCAGCAAAGTAGCTAGCAAAAGGTGCTCCTGTTTTTCAACTATGAATTTTTAAGCACGCCGTTGTAGACGAAAGAAGCATCGGTGGATCTAACGGAAGGATTGATTTTCTGTTTCAGGGTGTTGAAACCCCCTGGCGGCGGGAGCAGCGACATATTCGGTGCCGCACCGGAAGAGACAAGCCCCCGGCGCGTGAAGAACCACAACCAGTCGCAGCTCGGCAGCGCGTTGTTCGGCGAAGGTCCGAACAACACCAACAAGAACAGCAACAACGATACGCCGCGCAACAAGCCCGGTAATGATTCATACAAACGCCTGTTTGGCCCTCCCGATGCCCCATCCACCACCCCAAACGCGAAAAATCACATGCGCAGCAATATCTCCCTCAGCGGGGATTCGTCGTCCTCGTCGGCGTCGTCGGGTGTCGCGACTTCGCCCGCGAAGAGCACCGCCAGCTCGGACTCGATCGCGGGCGTCCTCAACGGATACGCTGCCAGCAATGGCAACAACCTGACCAACGATATCACAGGTAAGGTCGATCTCTCTCACGCCTATTAACTCTCTCACACCTGCTCCTACCACGCGGTTACTTCCTCTTCTTCTTCTTTTTTTCTTCTTTCTCTACATTGTCTCTCTCCGGTGATTATTCTTACGTCAGCGGGTGTCCTCTTCAAACAGGTTCAAATGTGCTGTCAGGGTCGCTGTTCCAAACATTCTTTGCCTGCGCGCGTCAACACCGCTAGGTCTTAACTCGCTAGAGCTAAGTCAGCTACTCACAGTACCTAGATTTACTAAATTGGCCTGGGCTAAATGGAATGTTTAAATTAAAATCAGTAGTTAACACTTTACCTAACGGAAGCCTATTAATAGGATTTTCAATAATTGTGCTGTACCAAAAGAAAGCATAGAAATTTTCTTTTACACTGCAATCTTGAATGAAGCTATTAGATTACGTTATTGAGGGTGACTTGTTAGTTCACAATGAAAATTACTGTTACTGTTTAAGGTTCCATTAAAAAGTGTTTAGCCATGTACCATAGATTTTTTTAAATTATGCAATAATCACCGGTCGGTAATGTGTTGATTTAAAAGCAGTAGTCAGGTAGCTTATCTTACGGAATATCTCCGAGCCTGAAATTGAGCGGTGGTGACGCGCACAAACGAAGATTGTTCGGAATAGACTGTCCTCGAGGCCAGTGACTTGAAGCTGTTGGCATGGGACCGCTGATGCACAGTAATTGCTACTTTCTATCTCCGAAGCCCGGATACCTATTTAGCACTATCCTGGTCCAGGTGAACTTGGTGTACGGTGCGAGCGCGAGGGAACACGCTGCTTTAACGAGTTGTCCACGGCACACACCGTTCCCGACAAATCTTTTCTAATCTTCTAAATCGTTTTCGTAAAATCTTTCTCTTCCCGATCCGCTGCCCTCTAGCTGGGTCAGTCGAGATCGGGTTTAGTCTGTCAGCCTTTCATAACGGACATGTATCTCAGAACATTCGTCTTGCCTCGATACTAGGCCCCGTCGCACAAACCCATCACTAGCTCAGCGATGGGTTTGAACGTCTCGCGAAAGATTCTCTTGCCAATCGAAAGACGTTCGAATCTTTTTTTCCTCGAAGTTTGTTCCAGGATTGATACACCGTGACCTCGCACTGTATTCGAGTAATTATACCTAGAGAAAAAATACCCCGTGTCTCTGTGTGTCGCAGGCTCCTTTATCCCGGGATTCACGTTAACGTTACATACTTCTTCCTCATCGATTATCGATGCCGAAGAGGCTCGGCCCGGTTTAATCGTAGGACACCTACGCCGAGCCAATTTGTTACGCTTGCTTTGTTTGCGCAGCATTCTATCGCTTGCACAGAGAATCGTGCACTCTCGAACGAGACATACACACACCATCTCCCTATCTCTCGCTCTCTCTCTCTCTCTCTCTCTCTCTCTCTTTCTTTTTCTCTCACGTGTCTCTCGCGTGAGCTAGCGAGACACGAACGAAAATATACCCCAGTTTTATTTTGTTGAACGAACTAACCGCTAAAATATGGCTTTCACCGAAGTCTGTCCTCTTGAACTGTTCGCAAGCAGCTTTCAGGAGAATCAAACGATTTCGTAAGTGTGCAATGAGACACGATCTAGTAGATTACATGACACACATACCCGACACACTATTATCCGCTCGGGAAAACCGCGAATCGCCGATTATCCGGCCGATTGTTTGCCGAAAACGATCGCGATTCTACCGGTTGATCGGGCACGGGCAAATCTTCGCGATCCCTTACATTTGAAATGCTCCTAGTCGCTTCGAGCACAATTTTTTTTCGCAAGGTGTCTATTTATAACGATCGCATTAACGTCGAGGTCATATGAGCTTGAAGATTTTTATCTTGCATCAAGTCCACAATCTGCTATAGATCCTGCTACAGCGAAGCCTTGATCTAAGAAAAACTCTCGGGTCCATGCTGTTTCTTAGATCCTGCAGTTCTACTCAGAGTCGCCAGATTGGGACTTGTGTCTCTAAATACAGTTGAAATTATATCGTGCGTAGTGTCGTTTTAATCAGAAAATTGTCACGAATAAGTTGGCGAATGTCTCATGAAAAAATTAATGGAAAATAAAGAAGTTTCGTAATTGGATTAGTTATAAAGCATATCGATACACCCGACCTCGTATTGGAGCCCCGCAATTTTCTTTGATCCTGAAGATCTCGTTTTCTTAGATCAAGGCTTTACTGTATTACTTTCAAAAAAAGATGAGAGTTTTAATTACATCCGATTGTTTATTCGGCCAGATTTCCAAGCACGATGTTTTAATTATCCAGAATTAAACAGATTCATGTTGATCAACGATTCGAAGTCTGCCTGTTTCCGATCGACAGCCTCTCATCAACCCGACAACTTTTGGCTAGCATTATTTAGCGACCCTAAACCTGTGCTCGTTTCTTTTGTTAATTATTTGCTCGCTGTAGGCTTGGTTTGCGGAGAGTATTAAATTTATCGTGGCTCGCGGGCAATCTCACAAGCGCGACCGCGAGGGTTTTCGGTCGATCGATGTTGCCCTATTATTCGCGACAGTTCCGCTGTAGATTATTCCACGTTTGTCGTAACATTCTCGCCCCCTGGGTTGACTAGCTCAGGAATGGTCAACAAGTCGATCACGAACGACCGGATTAAAATTAACACCCTGTATATAGAAGTTGGCCATCCCTGCTCTAGCTCGCGAGAGTTACTATAACGTTTCAGCCCTCTCGAAGCACAAGAAATTGTCTGTATCGTCTTTTAAGTTTCAAAACGTATGAACCCTCTGATAGCGAAGCCTGGGTCTATTTTAACCCAGGGTATCAAATTAAATATACGTATAGCTACTGCATTAGGGAAAACAATAAGATCGACGTGTCTACAAGAAGGCCTTTAAAAATGTGTTTGAAAAAATTGATAAACAAAGTTGTCCGAGGGTTAATCGATTGGTTTAGTGATTTTCTGTTGTGCAGTTCGACAACGGTGATTAACAAACGTCCACGAACCTTAAATTGTTTCTATGATTTCATCCAGCAGTTGAATAGATATATCCATGCCTGTGTTTGACGCGTGACGTATCTCGTTTGTTTCCGTTCTTTCTGTTTCGACAATGTTGTTATCGTTGGGTTTTATCGTTGGTTTCCTTTTGCTGTCACGTTTGTTTGCTTCTGCTTGTCCCGTTTCACACACTTCTAGCGTAGCGTAACATTTCGTTTTCCGTCCCTCCCGTATAATCGTTTTGATTTCGCATGGACGAACAAGGCCCGAGACATCGGAAATGAAATCGCGAAATGTTTCTGCTATTTACGACCTCGCATATGACCTTAGATCAGTGATTAATGAATTCGTTTTGGCACACGCTTTCGTATTATGCAAACCCGTCACTAGCTCAGCGATGGGTTTGAACGTCTCGCGAAAAATTCTTTTGCCAATCGAAAGTCTGTTCTTCTTTGAAGCTTGCACTGTATTCGAGTAATCTGTATACCTAGAGGGTTAAGGTAGCCTTGAAATGGAGGTAATTTCTAAAAAATATCACAGACACCATTACATTATTTAAATGATCAAGTTTTCAGAAAAAAACACAAGCATACAGTGTGTATCATTTGGCAGCAATTTCCGCAAGCAAAAGAGTTCGAAGCGTTCCCTTGAAAATTCAATTTCTCAGCAAATGAGAGCAATAGAGACAGACCAGTTTGCGCAATTAATTGCAAACGGATTAATGAATGAAATAAAATGGAAGACAGATTTTCCGGTGACTCGGACGGTTCGCTCGCAATGGTCGCGTGCACTAACAACGATTCTCACGATTGGGTGACGGTTGCGGGTGTTTTTGTTTGCCACGGCGTCTGACGGTGCATGGGGGTGGTTGATGATGATGATGATGATGATGTTGATGATGGTGATGATGGTGATATGGTGGTGGTGGTGGTGGTGGTGAATTCTGGTGCGTGTCGCTTTCGCGTGCACCGGCCCGTGATCTGCCGTCCTCTGTGCCTTCCTACTCGCTCGAAAACACACCTGGCAGGTGGAACGACTTGCATAACGCGCAACCCGGTCACCGGCGACGGAGTTGACGTGACGCCGATCAGGCGCAGCGCACGAAGGTGTCGAGGTAACGTCTGCCACCAGTTTTGCTCATTTTATCGGACCGAACCGACCAATGATCTTCTTTCAGCCACCAAGCCATCGTGATCCCATTATTACATGCCCCCCCCCCACCTCACCCTTTATCTTTATCTTCGCTCCTCCCCCTCACACCACCTTCTCCCGACTCATCGATCTTCACTGTCGTAGTCTCTTTCCTATTATTCTCTATCTTCTTTCCGTATGGAGTGTGAAATTGATTGGTTTTCAATTTGTAATTCTACAGAGATTTGATTTTGCAACCCTCGTCGCACGATCCTCGAGTATAACATCCGATTAGCTCGACAAGTTTTCTTTTTTTTTTTATTGTTTCAAGTGGAGGGAGGTTTAGCACTTCAGGATTTAGTTTTTTTTTATATATTTCCATTTATTTCATTATTTATTGGAGTAAATTAATTTATTAGGCTAAATGAATAATAGATTTTTATTTATAATAAATGAATATACATTTTTATAGCTCTGTAAGTTTAGTGTTAACCCTTTGCACTCGGTGCTATTTTAACTAGAAAATTAAACGTTCCTTCCATGATTGTTGAAATTTTATTGTGTTTATTTGAAAAAATGAAGTTGCCCTTCATCTGACACTTAAAGGGCCATTATGAAAAAATGCACGTAGCGCCATTAAATGTGCCCATTCATATCAAGAATATTTTATATAAAACATTTTTTCATATTCCTGCTGGTTTCCGTAATAATTGATTGTCTCAAGATAAATGGACCACCCTGTATAGAGGGTAAAGTGCCCAAATATGAAACACTTTTACTTGTTGTCATTTTTTTATTATTTCAGAATGCTCTTTTTCGACCAAAAAATTACCAATTGTAGATGCATTTCCTCCCCATAGGATTCTGTGGGGTCAAGTTCGTTCAGCAATTAATATAGTTCGGAAAAAATATTTTTTTTCTCGTGTCATTTGCAGGTTCCAGCGAAAGGGGTTTTTAATATGAACAATAATAATTGTAAGTGTAATAATTGTAGGTAATGTAAACAATATTTTGAATAATGGTACAGCCAGTTTTAGCAGTGCCTCAGAGGGGACAACCGAGTGCAAAGGGTTAATGCATTTACGCACAGGTCCCCGGAATTGGAACTACCCCCCACTATAATAATCCTCCCTCCACTGACTCCTCTGGTAACTGTTGAGGAACCGGCCGAAGACAATTTTTCGGCGAAATCTTGACAAGTTTGCATTGATTCGGGACGTTTGATTTACCGTGACGATTTCTCAGGTCGAAATTTTTGAACCAGCGCGCGGCGATTGGTTTAGTCCAGGCCTGGCCAACCCGAATGGTTTCACGGGCCACTTTGATGACGCGCAACGTAACAGCGGGCCGCGCTTTAGGTAATGATGCGTTTAAATTAAATGTTGTACAATTACAAATGCAACTTTCATTTAGTTAATATTTTTTGTATACACACAACGAGAAGCAAAGGTTTTTTCGATAGAAATACAAAATCGCCCGGCGAGCCGCGTGTTGGCCAGGCCTGGTTTATTCGATCGGAACCCCTCCCCCGCTCCTCCCTCGATAAAATGCGAATTCCTTGATTTCCTCCGACCTGCCGCCGCCGATCATCGATCTGCTGGAGACTTGCTCGAATCCCGGAACGCGTCCAAGGACTCGAGCAACTCTCCGTACGGCGAGTTTCCACATAGGTCAACGCAAATATAGTACGATAATAGAGAACACGGTAAGTTCGTATTTTCTACACGATAGAAAACACGCATTTCTTGTCTTGCGTAGCCTAAGTTCCTCTCGAGTAGCTCCCGTGTATCTTTTGATCAGTGCATCAAACCCGACTGGTTGCTCCTTCCATTTTACGCTTAATTGCCTGTCGAGTAAATTACCTTTCCCCTCGGCCGCCTTCTCCTCCACACCTCCAACCCCCTCGATATCTGTTCGCGAACGGAACAGAGAACGAGAGAGGAAAAGAAGCACACAAATAGGAACAACAACGGTAAAGAACCAGCGGGAAAGATTCCGAGGAAAAACCTGTGGATATGTAGATCGAAAAATCGAGGGTTCGCGGAACGCCACGTGAAATCTCGTTATCTCTACGACAGTGTTAGACAGCGAGCTCTCTATCAGCTCGCCGTGCAGGGAACGGAGAACGTGACTCGGCGATCGCGCACGGATTTCACATTTTTTCCGCGGAACTTGTTCGCCGCGTTTTCTGCGTTTTTACCGCGGCCTCAGAATTATTGCATACCGACACTGGGAAATATCAATCTGCTCGGCTACGATCCACGGATACGTGTCAATATTTTTCTTCTATTAGTCCAGTCAACGAAAAGTTGTAGAGGGAAACGGAACGAACACAATTTTTAACTTTGGGTCTTTGTTTGGACTAGTTACGAGGTAACTGAAAAGGACCCTTTTTCGGTTTTCCGCTAATATATCTCGGAAACTACGCGTCCCAGCGATAAAACCATTCTATGCAAAATTAACGCTGACAAAATGTGCCACAAGATTGTTCGGATTCAGTTTTTTGCTGTCTCGCATAGTTTCCAAGATTACCACGCTCAAATAAATCAAACTAATTGTGCTGAAGAGTTAGCTAGTGAAATAAGGCAAAAAACGTGAGGCAAAAATTTCTTTTTCACAATCTTGTGTAAAGTCCTCGAAGCCTCTGCAGAGAGGTGTCCAACTTTGGAGCCTCGACATGAGGTGGAAGCTTTTTTGAGGATAAAAAATTGTGGAAAATTAATCTTGTATGAAAATTATATTAGAAATGAATCCAAGTTGTGGAGCCTCTGCACGAGGTGTCCAAGTTCTGGAGCCTCTAGATGAGGTGTCAGGAGGAAGACGATTGCAGCGATAGCTGCAGGAATAGTTGGCAAGGTACTGAAGAACGACCGTGATTTTTCGCAGATGGTAATCCGGTGACTGGGACTGGGTACGCGGAGTCGCAGAACAACGGGCCGGCGGCTGTGCAAAACGGGACGTCCAGCTCAAGCTCGAGCATCGGCGATAAATCGACTGACTCGTCGCCGGCGGCGAAGGCAGCAGGAGGTGGTCGCACACGCGTCCCACCCGGTGGATTCTCATCCGGCCTCTGGTAAAACCGCAGCGACCCGGGACACCCATAGCTGAGATCGCGGCTGCAATCGTCCGTCTTTCTCGCCCCGTCCACCCTTCCAGTGTCCCTTCGCGGGACATCGGCCTTCACCCCGATCGAACGATCAACCCAGAGCGTCGATTCCTCCAGGATATATATCTAGCATTGAAAAATCAAATCTCACCCTTTGAACCCTCGAGGACACGCACGATTTCTCTCGAGGATCTCCTCTCGGTGTCCAATCAAATCTCACGATCTACTGACCCCTTTGAAACCTTCCCGAGGGAAACGAGATCTTGCTCTCAAGGCTTCACTAAACAGATCCTGAAACAATTACGAAAATTGTGAACAGTCTCCGCGGATATATTAAAATTAATAAAATGGTAATAATTAGACTGCTCCACGGGAAAGAAACATGGCGTGTGCATCGCGAGTAGATATATCTGTTTCCTCCTTCGATCATTTCAAAATAATACGACCTTGAACTCATCTATTCACCTTCGTCGCGCGTGCATCGTCAAAACGGCAGTCTAGTGATAACAATCGTAGCGAATTTTATGAATTTTAATGTACCCCTCCGGGCTGCACACCAAGTCTCCGAGGAGCCTCCGAGTAGCCATTTCGTCAGGATCTGTTCAGTTTCGAGTCAACGGAAACACCGTAGAACTTCGTTTATCCAAACCCTGTCTTGTAAGAGTTTTGCTAAGAAAAGTTCGGCAATTTCGAGAGCCTGTAGAGATTGAAACAAGTATAGACAAAGTTCAACGGTGTAGAAAATTCGGCGAGCGTGTACGTGTACTCTAACGATCGATCACAGTAGCTTACCGAAATCTTCGAAGAGTAGTAAGGGTCTCGTTAACGCTGAAATAATTGAAGAGGAGATGAAACGAATGATTGAATAATTGGAGAAGTCGGGTACGGACTTGGCGCCTGGTCGGTTCAGAAAATCGAGAAGAATTTCCAAGTGATCCGACCAGGATACGAAACGACCGTGAAGGGACTGAAAGGGCCGACAAGCGGACAGACGGCACGATGTAAGATGAAGGAAGAAGAGCATCGAGAAAAAGAAACGAAACGAGAGAAAAGAAAAACCCCTCCGGGGATCGATCGCCTAGGTCTTGATCGCGCGAGACGGAATTCACATAATCGTTCTGTTCGAAAAGATCATTCCCCCAGAAAGGAATCTTCGTTTCCCCGCAGTCTTTTTGTAAATGCGTAACTCTTAAGGTACTGTACTACACGGTAGAGCTCGTTCTTTCGAATGATTGGATCAAGGGTAGAGCAAGGAGCAAACAGAAAGAGCAGAGATAGGTGACGCGAACTTCTATCGAAGAGACTTTTCCGCGACGTGTTTCGAGCTAGAGAATCTGGAACGGACACTGGCTACGATCCCCGAAGCCCCGACAATTTTCCAACGCGAATTCGAGCCGGGTTCGCCATTTCCGATTGAGATCTACTTTCGATTTGACACCGCCGTCCAATCTGGCCACGCACCCCCTTACCCTCGCTGCGCTCATTTCTCTGTTTCGAACCACACATTTCACTTCTCGCATCTCAATTCCAATTATTTATTTACGTTATTACGGGTAGAACGTAATACCTCAAACGTAAACGAATGTTAACCCGCCGACGAGGGTTCCTCTGATCTGGAGAATGGAGTTCGAGAAGCGTGCGAGGGTCGAACGTATCGCGGTTCAGTTTTCGAATTTTCGAAAGTATTTGAAAAGATAGTTATACAGAGGCTTGTATGTGTCGCACTATACGCAATTATAGAGTATTACTTTCCATGAGGATCGAGTAGGATCATCCCCCTTATCATTGGGCGTGTGCGTTGCCAGAGGCGCGACGATTTACTTTTTTGACAAATCTTTAAGAGGTACGATACTATTAACTTACTCTCGACGGTCCGACGAGACTCGAAGACCACGTCTTTGATCGTTATCTTAATGAGAAATAATTAACGGGGGCTGGAGAGGACAATGCACGAGGCGAGGAGAGAGAAAGACGGACGGACGGACGGAAACAGATCAGAAAAAAAGGTTTCTCTCTCTCTTTCTCTCGACTGTTTTAGACTGGTAATTTCGTGGACGATCGATTCGGCGATAGGGAAAAAGGAAACTCGACAACTTATTATAATATGTAGGAACGTTCAGAGTGGAGGAAGAGAGCGCTCGACAGAGACACACACACACGCGCAGGATATTAATTATTTAGATAACGTTCGACGAACACCTCGGAATTGTACATTAGAAGTAGGCATATGTTACTCGAAGAAAGAAGATACAAAAAAAAATAAATAAAAAACTACGATCCTTGTAACCGATTAAACGAAAACAAAGGAAAAAAAAGAACCCGAGTCAAGTGCTTTCTTAATTTCTGTGCCTTTTCGAACGTATAGTTTTTCTTTGGTTCCTCCGTTTTCGAATGCCGTCACCTGTCCATACACAACCGGGATGGTGAGAAAGAGAGAATGAAAGAGAGAACGTGGGAGCGAGAGACTGAGAGAGAGAGAGAGAGAGAGAGAGCACGGTTCCTTTTCTTTTATTCATTGTGTTTCCTGTTAATTTCGTTCACTCGATAAAGAAGGCGAGAAGGAGAGAATCGAATACGTGATTTCGCATTCACGCGGGAGGATATAATTATTAATTTTTACTACTAATCGTACGTAGGAAGTTACACACGCTGATACAACTCTTATTCGCCCCCCCCCCCTCTCGACTTATCAACCGTAACGAGTTATGATTATTAAGTATCTGTTTATTGATTATTATCTCTGCACACACCTCTGCGATCTTCTCGAAGAAAAAAGAAACGAGTAAAGCAAGTTAATCCTAAATCGAACTTCTCGAGGATGATATTCTTTTGTAGTTGTGTCGAACTTTTTTCCAGGGCCTCGCTTTTTCCATTGTTTCACTATTGTACAACGCTGTAATTGTATTTATTTCATGGCAAGACTCGTATATGCATACTTAACACGCGGACACACGAACACGTATACTTACACAAACCCGCGTACGCAGGTACACACACACACACACACAGACAGGCAACAGACGCGTGGACATGCACACAGAGCAACAGACTTGATCGTCACATTTTCCTCTTACTTTTTCCGGAGATAACAAGAAACGTTCTGTTCTTCGTCGTTTGGTGTGAGTAAAATCGCATTGTTTGTATCGCATCGTATTCGTCATAAGTAGCCCTTTTATACTCTGGCATTAATTAATAAAATTTTGTAAGCAACAATCCCGTGTTTTCTTCCCTGTAGGAACCGTGTCGTGTCGAAGAGGAGAATATCTTTTTCTATGAATTTTATTACCAAAATATGAGGTACAAACTTGTATAAAACAACCGTAGAGAATAGCAACGTACAGCTTGTTGAATCTGGCAGTGCGGCTGACCAAAACATAGGAATGGGCAAACAAATATAAAGATTTCCCCTTGCGGGGGACATTCAGCCGCACAGTTAGATTTGACAAGCTGTAGCTGTATAAATACAAAATAATAAAGACAACGTAATACTTCAAAGAAAGCGTAAATAGTTGCAGACTGCGAGTCTGTATGCGTTTGTACCATGTATATATAGGATTTAGTCTGTAAAGTGCGTGGGAACACACGAGCGTCTACCGAAACGAAAAAAAATCGCGTTGAAACGAGACTTAGCGCAGAAAGCCGCAGCCTAGATATAAATTAATAGAAAGAGGAACGAGTAAGGCTCGGTGAGATCGCCGCGTGGATGATTTAGGTAAGACTAGACCCTGCAGTCTCTGGATATCAAGTCTCTTATCGCTGGCCCGGTCGCTTTGCACAGCGACACGAACGTGTGTTTCTGATTCGTTTCCGATTCGAGCCTCTTCGAGATCTCGTGCGCTCTACTCGTGATAAAAGCTGGCACGCCGGCTAACCGGGCCGCGTTGAAACCATACGATTTGGGGCAAGCACCTTCGCTGAGCTTGTAAAGGAACGTCACAGTTTCTTGGGACACTTCCTCCTCCTCCTCGTTCTCCACCATGCACGCCTGCGAATATTAAAAGATGAATAGACGAATCTCCACATCAGGTTTCAAAGAACATTGAAATGCTAAGTGGCTGGCGTGTCCAACAGTGTGTACGTTTTAATAAATTTGTATCACGGTTCAGAAATTACCATATGAGCCAAAGTAACGTCCTTGTTGCTCTTGTAGTCCTCCACCAGGGAATGATAGTGCGTGGAGAACAGCGTTCGGCATTTCAACTTCGTTAACGCGCCCACCACCGCAGCGGCGATCGCGGTTCCATCGTAAGTCGACGTGCCTCGTCCTAAAAGAAACAAGAAACGTTATATTAACAATTGGTTAATTTACAGGATGCATAGAATACGACGACGGTATTCTTACCTAGTTCGTCGAGTAGAACCAGCGAGTACGGTGTGGCGTGTTGCAATATGGTTGCGGTTTCGCTCAGCTCTACCAAGAAAGTACTCTGACCAGCCAGAATATCGTCGTTGGCGCCCAATCTCGTGAAAATGCGATCAACTATCGTCAGACGACAGGAACTAGCAGGAACGTAACATCCCTGAAACCGAGGAAATCGCTTGTCTACACCGGGAACCGTGACCACGGTCGTTGTATCTATACCGGATGTTTCATAATTCATGGTACTATTAGGTGAGGTCGATTCTATGGCTGGAAGTGAGACAAAAATCAAGAATAACGAAACTGCGTGGAGGCTTCATTTTCAAGAAAATTAAATTTAAATATTTCCATGAATTATGAAACACCCGGTCTGTATAATCCCGTGGAAAAATCATACTATTTGCGTCATGATCGTGAGAAGCGCTGCTTGTCGCATCAGCGTGGATTTACCGCCCATGTTGGGTCCTGTTAGTATCACGAACGAAGCAGAATTGTCAGTGGCCAGTACAGTGTCGTTCGGTATGAAATTGTCTGACGTTATGCACGGGTGTCTTCCTTCTTTTATATCAATGAATATCTATGAAAGAATAATTATATTAAAATATTATCTACGTATTATAGGTTGTGTCTTTCCAAGCGAACTATTGTCTGATGAAAATTACTTGTCCATTCGAGCCGTCCTCGACTTCTGGTACACACATGTCACCGCTGAGAGCGTACTCCGCCAGAGAAATGAGAACGTCCAAGACAGACAGCTTGTAAACAGCCATATTCCACATATCGTATTTCTCGCTGAATTGAGCGAATATCCTCCTGTTCAGATCCTTCAATACCTTGTGTTTGTGTTCCTCGGCGTTAATTTGTCGGCTCACGAGTTCCTGAAATTCGATACCATTAAGACCGCTGCTGACGTGTTTCATGAAAAATCCATCAACGGTTTCGTTACTTTAGCTTCAGCGGTGTAATAACGTTTGAACCCTTTCCTCTGTGACATCAGCTCGAACCCGGAGCCAACTTTCTTCACTTGAGACTCTGGAACCTCGATCTGATAACGCTTCTTATCGGTCCCGTAGAACGTGACTTTCACGCCGAAGTGCCGTCTCTGCTTCTGAAGGTACTTCTCTAAATCGTTCTTCACTTCCTCGAGCTCCATTAGAACGGAGTCGTACTCGTCGTCCACTCCTTTCTTTGGAACGATGCAGCCTTCCTTTTTCGCCGCTTCGTGGTCGAACGCGGTCTATAACACGATATACGAAGATAGAAGGTATAGATAGTGTCTCGTTTAATGGCTGAAATGTTATAATTACCTTGAAGTAATCCAAAGTTGCTCTCAATGATGGAAATTCTCCGTCTGGTTCTATTTTGATGTGACGAGCCATTAAGGGGCTGTTGAAGTCTGAAACACGAAGAACGAAGTTGTTCGCCAATTTTTTCGGATGTTGAGACTCGTCTTTAGGATTGCATTTCTCGATAATGTCAAGGATGGGGTTTTTCAGTAGTCAAAAGCGCTAGATAAAAGATCAATCTATCGCAATCGCCCCCAAATCTCCTATTTTTACGTTTGCGGGGTGTGCGGGGCGTTTGACGAATAATGAAAATTACGCCCTGTAAACGTAATCATAGGAAATTTAGCTCTTTTGACTACTGAAAAACATCATGTTTGCATTATCAAGATAGCCCATAGAGTGTTAAGTATGACATATTAATTTGTACCTTCGAATAAAGCAACTATTCTCAGGACATCCTCGAAGCTGCTGAGAGTGGTAGTGAAGTCTAGGATACGTTTCTTCGAATACGTGTGACCCTCGAACAGAATTGCTCTGGCGTCAGGATGATTGGTCATTTTCGCTGGATTTCCGTGCGCGTGAATTCTACGGGTATAAGCAACGTTAAATAAACACCTCAAGACTTTTTCACCGAGCGTGTTAGAATTTCACCCACTTGCTTAAAAGCCTTTCAAGATCCGGAAGACCGGCCAAGATACTGCGAGCAGTTTGCACTGCTTCGTTGCGATCCATTAGTTCTTGTATAGCTTGCTGCCGTTCTATTATCACGTTTTTGCGACAGGATGGCCTGCAGATCCATTCGCGCAACAATCTTTTACCGAACGGTGTGCAACAACGATCCAGCGTTTTCATCAGCGAGCCTTCCCCGAAGATCCTCAAGTTATTGATCGTGATAGCGTCCAAGACCATGTTGTTTGCGAACTTTGATGCTTCCGAAGACTCGTTCGAGTAGTCTGGCGGGATGTACGATTTAAATCGGCCTTGTGCCAACAACTGTTGCTCCAGGAAGTAGTCTTTAAGCAAGTATACGCATCCTCCTAAAGCGTGCACCGCTAACTCTTTCTTATCTGCTGGAGTCAAGCCTAAACTATCCCCTGGACTAAGATACGGTTGTAAACCTTCAGGCCACGAAAAACTAGAGTCCGTTGACTGTTTGAAGTATCCTCCTTCGTGTAGATTCTTTAAAGTGGTCGAAGCCGACCAGAACTGAGACTCTCGCAGAAGCGGTTCCCTGATACACGACGCCAAAGTATTGTTTAAAATTTGCAACGTCTTCGGGGACAGATTACCGCGTTCGTATACAATGTGAACCGGTGGATAATGAGCGAGCAGCGTTAAGATCCTAGAATTGCAACGATCATCCTTGAATTGTCCGAGATGGAAATCTCCGATCGTTGTGTCCAAGAAACACACCCCATAATCAGACGTGTTTCCACCAGGTGGGCATTTCTCGACCAGAGACATCAAGTAATTCGAATTCGGCGTCGAGGCCTCCACATCCTGCGGAGTATACACTCGAGTACCTTTCGAGCTTATTTGGCAAATTTCTCTTTTCACAACTTTGTCGAATTTCGTTGGTTTGCTAACTGAAATATATGCAATCGATTAAACGATATCGAGAATGTCGTGTTGCAACGTTGTCTTACTTTTGCTGCAACGTTGGCTCATCATCTCTGGATTCTCTGTTTGCTCTATCCTGGCTACTTTGTACCCTCTCTCTATAAGACTCGCCGAGAAACGGCCGTATCCAATCTCTGGAAATCCGGAATGAGCGAATTCACCCTGCAACGTAGAAATATTTGTTTCATTGTTGTTGCTGACCTGTGAACTTAGGGAATCAGATTTTACCCGGAACTTACACGCATGTACGAGAGATTCAGCTCTTTCACACCGGTGACAGCATCCATGTGATACAGTTCATAAAATTTTCCGACTTTGAAGAAGAGGACACAGTCGAAGTGCTCTCTCTTTAATTCCCACCACTGTCTCATGGCCTGTAAATAGAACATTTCATCGGATGTTTGTTATATCGAATGTTATGATGTATGATAATTTATTGTATGCGCGTTTTACCGGAGTCTGCTGGGTCAAGAAGTCCGCAGGAATGTGGACGGTTTTTGGATCGTAATCCGGATCTCCCGGTGACCTTCTATTAATGTCTCTTATTTTGTCTGGCTGTAGAAAATCGTACTTCAAATGCCGCCAAGATTCATTGCTGCCTTGAGCATGAGCTGGCTGAGGTGGTTTCGACTCCACTTTGTCCTGCAAGAGTCTCGTCTTAATTTCTCGAGCAGGGATCAAGCAAAATAATTAATAATCTCGTGCTTACCACTTTGCCATTCTTTTTTGGAGCTGCTGAACGTTTAGGATTGGCATTAGACGGCTTCCTTTTTTTCTGAAATATAATTTGCGTTAAATAAATAAGATCAAGTGCTTCTAGATGTACTTATTATGTACCACTGGTGATTCTTCTTCGGACTGCGTGTCCGGCTCGCTTTCAGGATCTCCTTCTGAACACGAATCAGACTCTGTTGCATCCATAGGATCTATACCAAACAATGAAATATAATTTTGAAGAATTTGCTTGTTAAATTAATAAAATTGATGAAGTTTTGTGTGAAACCTGGTTTAAATTCATCTACAGAATCCTCCCCAGATTCCTCATTCGGAATAATTAGTCTTGGTTTCTTGGATTGCCTTGTCTCCTCTTCATCATTCTCCTCGTCATCGTCATCTTTGTAAATTCTCTTTTTATCCTTTTCCTCGACATTCTTGTTCTCCTTCCCTTTGCCAGGAGTTTTAGCTGTGCACAAGAATAATCAACTAACGTATCAACAAAAACAATTTATCAATGAAAATGGAAATCTATGTAACTTTACTACTTAAATGGAAACTTGCTGAAATATTCATAGTCTAAATAATATATTCTATACCTAACTATGATACGAATAAATACTACATTTCCTATCCAAGTATTTTCTTTCTTGTGGTAATTTTATATAACCTAATTCTGTATGCAGTCTATTTATACGTAACACGAAATATCATTCGTGGCATTATTTGTTATTAATTTAAACAATATGTGAACGCAGTGTTACCTTTGGTCCTTTGTTCTTTTGTTCTTTTCGGCGTCGAAGATTTGTCTTCTTGGACAGATTTATTAGCCGGTGTTTTAGGAGTTTTCGGCGACGTAAAGTAATTGTACAGCGTGTTTACTTTCGACATGATATTAACAAATAGTATATATATATATATATTAATACATTAAATAATTCGTTCTCTGAGAGTTCCTTCGTAACCGGCACGTTTTCGTTGGAAGATATTCTTCGGGAACGATTTGTGTTCAGTTCACGTGTTCACATTGAGTTTTGTCACAGCCTACCTGTGTTGCCATTGGTTGCCATAATGAGCTTGAATCCGAGAATCCGAGCTCACGTACTCCCCTACATACCCCTTCCACTATTCCATTCCAACACCGTGCGCAGGCGCACACTCCACGCTCCCCATCGCGCACGTGCAACGTGTCTCCCATTCGTCCCACTCATTCCTCGTCATCAAAGAAGGGGTACATCATCATATTATTGCAAATCTCATCTGACACATATATGTAGTATATAGTTACATGCGTATCGTAAACAAATCCATTTTGAAATCAATCATTTTCTTCTGTAAGATCTAGTTTCACTGCAGGTAAATTGCTAATCAAGAATGGTGAATCGAGGATAATAAAGTAGATAAACGAATGTCAATTAATGTTCTTTATTTTACAGAAAACTCACGATGATTACATTGAGAAAATACACATTGATCCTACCAATTTTCTTGTACATTTGTACAGTGAACAATGTTAACTGTTATACTCCAGTTGTTTTATGGCATGGAATGGGTAAAGTTATTCTATAGTCGTGTAACTTCGATGTTACTGCATTTTACACAATTTATATCTTTCTGTGACATTTTAGGCGATAGCTGTTGCTTTTCATTTAGTTTGGGAGCAATAAAGAAGCTAATAGAAGAAAAATTGCCCGGCGTTCTTGTTTATTCCATTCGTATAGGTAATAATGTTGTAGAAGTAAGTATTAAAGTATTAACTATTACAAGAGCTTCGCTTGTTACGACAAGTTCACATTTAAAGATTTTTATACAGACGATACAAATGTTTTAGGATGTGGAGCATAGTTATCTTGGAAACATTAATGAACAAATATCAGCAGTCTGTGATCTCTTATCAAAGAATGAACATTTGAGAAATGGTTACAATGCTATCGGGTTCTCGCAGGGTGCTCAATTTTTGTATGTATTATTCCTAAATGTTTGGAACGAATCTAGAAGTATACATATATTGGAGATCTTGGTCTCGTGTAAAAATATTTAGAGCCTCGAAGAATTATAATGTAAGCTTCGAATCGAAATTATTTATTACAGGAGAGCTGTGATTCAAAGATGTCCTAACCCACCAGTTAAGAATTTTATTTCTCTGGGTGGTCAGCATCAGGGTGTATTTGGCCTTCCAAACTGTGCCAATTTGAATAACAATATTTGCAACCGTGTAGCTACTGTGATTAAATACGGAGCATACTTAAGGTAGTTTATTATTATATCAGTTTTTAAATTTGAATATTTTCTTCACGAATTAAATGAAAAAGTACATACAGCAGCACTTAATCTTAATTTAGATTTGTCCAGGAAAAATTTATACAGGCTACTTATTGGCATGATCCCTATCAAGAGGAGGAATATAAGCGTAACAGTATACTTTTGTCCGACATTAACAACGAACTACATATCAATCAGGTAATTCATTTTTATTGCGAATAGAAGAAGAATGTTTTAACAAAGCATTCATATTTTATTCCAGACCTACAAAGACAATCTCCGAAAGCTACAGGCTATGGTATTGGTAAGATTTGATAACGATACCATAGTTACACCAAGGGAAACCGAGTGGTTTGGGTTCTATGCGCCCGGACAAGCAAAACAGATTCAAACTCTTGAACAGACTGATCTATATCGCGAGGTACTAAATGAATAATTTATTAGATGATTGCATAAGTTCGTGCCCGATTTGAAAATAAAATATAATGGTTAAATTTTAAAGCATACAACTTCATTAATCAATTATACCTATAGTCACCATTCTTTTCTAATTGTAGAAAATTTAACCATTTTTTAATTTTAATTTGATTTGACCAAATCTTTCTAATTTAAGCATTGAATTTTATTTTCAAATCGGTCATGAACTTATGCAATCATCTGATATAACCTTTTTAAATAGAAATTTGGCGATAATCAAACAAGTAATGTGCTATCTTTTCAGGATCGTTTGGGATTGAAAGTTCTACACGATTCAGGGAAAATCCATTTAATCTCAGTCCCTGGGAACCATTTGCAGTTTACTAAGAAATGGTTCGTCAATAAAGTGATTAGTATGTATTTGTCGTAACAAATACGTTAAGATACATTTAAAGGAAATGTTGTACTTTTGTGATATATTTTTCTGTATTCCATTATGAATTTAAGTGTTACGAGTTTTTTATACACTGTAATTTTATTGAAAATTATATTCTATTTGCGAATATACAATTTTTAACGCCATTTTTAACCCCACCCCCAAAAAATTAAATGATCTTTTTGTGCCCTTGATAATATGATCACAATTGTGAAAAAAATATATGACATAAAGGAGGTAAGTCGAGTATTTTCGTTTTCTTTTTTTATCTGAATCTAATTAACAACCGTCACAAAAAATAAAACACAGTTGGCGGTGTTTACCCTCATATCATCCTTATATGAAGGGTTTAGCGACTTAAAATTTTAGGGGGTTATCATTCAACCTAAAAACATTGTTTTCCACACAATATCAATAAAAATTATGGGAAGACACCTCTATCCTTTGACTCGAACCTGAACTATCTCGCATGTTCAGTTTTCGCGTAACACTTAATTGTTTATCGAGATGATGCATCTTTACGAAAATGAATGTTTTTCGAGAACCAAGAATCGCCCAACAGTAATTGTTGTACACGAAAAATGTTTAATTTCGTTGGACTGAGTAATCGATATGGTTCCTTCTCACCGACGAGAGGATACTTAAAACTTTAACGAGTATCTCGTCGGTGCTTTATCCGTTCGTAGCAGAAAATTTTCCATGGATTAATTCAGTCGGCAATTCAAAACCGTAGGTAGGAAAACGCATTGCTTGCAATATCTATAGGGATCGTTAGTCTGTGTTAAATCTTTAGAAACTGTTCTTCCACTGACAGATGGCAGGGAGCTTCCGTTCCAGCCTGTTTATCTCGCACGAATTAAACGAGCGATAGCAACATTGTACCAGAAACAATTAATCGTTCCAACGAATTTAATAAAAATGATGTATCGGTAAAATGAATAGATATAGTCTTCCTAAAAACGCAATTATTATCTAATCTTCTAAACATTTATGCGCTGCACTGTCCAACTTGCGATCGCATTATAGTTGTATAACATTTATATCATTTTCTGAACTTTATTGGAAGTGACTGGAAGCCTTAACAAAGGTTCGCGATGTTTAAAAAATCGTATTCAATGTATTGAATCTCGAAGGAGCTGCTAGAAATGATAATTACTGTGAGTACTATACTATTACATAAATAATCGCTCCAAGAATATTGCTTACTATATGTATAATTGATTTATCTCAGATTAATTTCTAGGTTAATTATAGAGTGAATTTCGTTGAAGGGATAAGTTTAATTGTATTTTAAAATTGAACAAATGACTGAACAAATTTCTCTATTCGAATATAGTACAATGCGAAAAATATCGCAAAATCTAATAAGCAACATCGATCTAGCCATTTTTAGGAGGCAACGTAAAATTCGTTCTGTTCTAGTGCTCGTTCGCGTCAGCGTTAAAAATTAATTGCGAATTGTAAATTAGTAAATAAATGACGGCAGACGCAACAGAGGATGGAGGAGAAGGAAGATTGAAAAGAAAGTCAGGGGCGGGGAAGAAAATTCATGGAGGAATAACGAACGAGCACTGCTAGTGTCAGTCTGGATAGACCTTCGAAAGGGGGCCATATATTTTCATCGAGCGTGCTGCTAGTTCTATCCGAGGGAGCGGAAACAACAGGGTATATTATGGAATACTATCCGCAATAGGTTCCACAATCTCGGTAGCCATTGTTTCGTGGTACCTACAGATGTGCTCCATTGTCGGTCCATCGGTACTTTTGCTCCAAAAGAAGAAAGAGAAAGAAAAAAAGAGAGACGTTTACGAAAGGAACGTATCAATTCTTTGTCGCATCAGAATATCTGTAGGCTTATCTAACGGGTGACGTCTCTTGACAATCACTCGCCATTTCCGTAACAATTATTCTACCGTCCGCTAAATTAATCAACGCTCGTTGTCAAACGTTCTCATCTCGCGTTCACCTTGAATTATTTGTAACATTTGTAAATTCAAGGGGGGGGGGGGGTGTCGAACGTGTAATTTTGATGAAAATTTTCGAGGATGAAGTAATAAACTCCTAAACCATTTTTTATTTTGATCTATTAAATTTTTAAGGGCTGTTTTTAAATTAGGCTGTCTGGATTTTACTATAGAAATTGTGAAAAATGGATCTACACAATTTACTAATCGGTTTGTAATATAATATAAGCATACAATCGATCCAACCTGTCTAACAAACATCCAGAGAATCATTCTAAGAAAATACACACGAAGATAGACAAATCAATTTGCTGAATAAATTCCTAAATGAATAAATGGAATAATTTTTTCTGGGATACTAAAAATCTGAAATGGTTCGTTTCTACTCCCTTTCTCGTGTCCATTGTTACATGCTTCGTGCGACGAAAAGGACGAAATTTTCAGAAGAATTATCACCGGAAGTTGATTGAAAATCATCGAGATAAATTGTTAGGAAAATAGAGAAGACGGGACGGTTAATTCGATGGCAATAGTTGGATAGTATCACCCAGTAGATAGTGAGAATACCTTTCAAGGATAGAGTCACGCAAGAAGAGGGTGAGTAGTGGCGGTGGCGATGCTAGTAGTAGTAGTTGGTTTGATGCCAATGAACGAGTAGGTTGGCATAGGTTGGGGTAGGTATTCCGTTTGTATAATGTACCTACTCACTCGTATCGGACTGTCTCTCTGTGATGTGAACGCAGCCTCGGGCTTATTATATATCTCAATCTCTGAATACTACCGACTCTGTCGAAATTATGATTACCCGTCACTCTGGAGTTTCGGGGGGGGGGGGGGAACGAATCCCCCAACTCTGTGCCTCTCTACCCACCCCTTCGTTCTTTCCTTCTTCCTTTCTTTCCACCCCCTTTCCACCTATTTTCATTCGATACAACGGACATCCTACAATAGAACCCCTTCGATCATTCGAATGATCGCTGGATAGCACCTAGAGTCGTTTAAGCGAATCCGCTTGGTCCTCCTCCAGATCTTCACAAGCGTTCCACTCCTGTAGTACGTCTTCTGAATCCAGGAATGTCTGAAACATTTACATCAACATTGTTGATTGATACAGTGGTTTTGATATGGTGCTTTTTGGAAATATCAAATATCGTACCGCTCGTCCGCAAACGCTGAGAAGGGACCGAGCTCAGCCTCGAAGCTCCTGCGCGTTTTCGTTCAAGTAGAGGATGCTCGACAAAATACTGTCATCGTATCTGGTAGGCATCGAGCAAATTTTGCAACCCAGCATCATGCATCGGAAGTGTGCAGGCGGACAGGTGGAAGAAAAAGAAAGAGACAGAGAGAGAGAGAGAGAGAGAGAGAGAGAGAGAGAGAGAGAGAGAGATGAAAGGGAAGAAAGAAAGGGTGTATACATATACGTATAGGCGGCGAGCGTGTACGTGTACAGAGTCTCGCGGTTGGCAAAATAAATAGATTTTTGCAAACAGGATGGAAGATTGAAAAGCTGATAAAAAAATGGATTGTTCGAGGATGACGAATCTCCGCGTCGATAGGCGTCGAGGATGAGAAACAAAAGGCATTGTGTTCGTTTCATCCGCTCGAGCGGTCTACCAAAGAGAAACGAGAAGGTGCTGGTATCGCAGCGGTAGTGAAAATCGAGGAACGATATTCATCGGTAGCTACGAACGAAGTCTTCCTCGGTTGAAAGTCGACCGATGGAAAATCGTGAAAATGATATGCTGGACAATGGGTATTGTTCGAACCGATCGCCACGTCTGCCCTCCCACCATTGCATCGGCGCCATCCTCTACCAGCCTACCTTCCTCTCTCAGCCTCTCACAGTAACCCCGAAGAGAAGCTTCTGCTTCTGCTTTGCTTTTCGTCTCTCGCTCTGTACATAACTATGCCTACTCGAATCGGTTCCCGGCCGCATCCGCGGCGGATCCAAGCTGCGGCTGCGGTTGCAGTTTGCCTCCTAGACCAACTCAGATTCGCGAATCGTTCTTCCAGAAAACGACTGTCCCCCCCCCCCCCTCCCTCCCCCTCCCCCTCCCACCAATAGGACTTTTCCTTATTCTCCTACACCACTGTCTACCTCCGCCGTAACCATCAAACTCTTCCCGAGCTGTCTAAACACGTTGTCAGACCGAACGGTCTGTCCACCATCGTTACATGGCTGCTCCAACTGGTACACTGGTGGACAAAATGATAAGGCACCGCGCGTTGTGCCCAAAAAATTTCATATACAGCGAGTGTAAAAAGTATTCGTACGCCCTTTGAAAGAGAATAACATTTTTATAATTGTACCAAACGACCTGATTTTTTATAATGAATTGCATTGGTTTACGAAATGATATGCAAGAAAGATTTTTCGAAAAGTACAATTTACAAGGTTACATGCAAAAATATAAAAGGCATTTTCCACAACGTTCTTATTCGCGCCCTTAAAGAAAATTACGGTAATTTTGTTGAATTCTAATAATTTAATATATGGGGATAATACTGCGGATTTTTATGCAATTATGAAAATAATAATTGGGTGAAATATAAAACAGTAATGGATTAGCAAAATTCAAGAATATTGTAGTGTTGTTTCTATCGTAACAAAGTCATTAGGGAATCAAGTCAATTTTCATTTTATTCCTGCTTTCCACGATCAACGCAGAATGTTTTAATTTTGCATAAAAATCCGCAGTCTAATTACGGTACAATATACATATTCCAGTATGATCTATGTACATAGTGCATTATGGTATATTGCAGTATAAGCTAGTTTATTATGGTATATTCCAGTATAACCTAGTATCCAATATAATCTGGAACAATAATAACGCACGTCGATATCTTGGAGGATTCCGATCGTGAATTAGAAACGCTGTATGCATTGTTGAATGATTTTCTAATTTAGCTGACACAGTCTTGGAGCGAGTGTTGAAAGGCAAGAGCACTTAGCCGGAGAGATTCGACTCGACTGCTGATTAAAAGAAAATAAAGAAGCTGGGTGCGCGGGAGGAACGGTCCGCGGCAAAAAGCTATAACTAATTCCACAATGCACGAATAAATGAACAATTCGAGCATTTATGGTTCGAGGTAGGAGTACTCTCAGAAATGGAACAATGCGCGAGCCATCCAAAGCAAAGTGGTCAAGACAATAGTCTGCAGCAAGTATACCGTGGCAAGTATACGGACGCATTCGAACGCTCACATTTAAAATTAATCAAACGTGGCAAATGCAAATGGTCAACTAAAGCTGTTGCGGATTGAGAAAGAATTGCCTGAAATGCTAGCCCCGCAATTTTTAACCAGCCCGATCGATTATCATCGTACATCCTATCTCGTCGTTTCTCATTTATTATTATTATGCGTATATTACACAGGTTCTTATACATATATAATACAACAAAAATTTATTATAACGTAGTGCCTATGAGATTATTCAGCCAGAAATGAAGTCTCAAGAACGACGTAAAAAGTCTAGGGTTGGGATGGGGTCCGCAAAGAAAATGTTTGTCAAGAGGGGGCCCTGGACTACATAAGTTTAAGAACCACTGTGTATAACTAACATAGCATGTATGATAACACAAAACATATATTTGAAATTTTCATTAAGGGTCCAAATAAAAAAGTTTTAAAAAATACCTTTTTTATTTTTGCATGTAACCTTGTAAATTATAATTTTTCGATAATTCTTTTTGCACATCATTTAGTAAACCAATGCTTCTAAATGCTTAGAAAACATCACAATTACAAAACAATTACAAAATAGGTTGTTTGGTACAATGATAAAAAAGTTATTCTGTTTTAAAGGGCGTACCAACACTTTCGTAGGCCACTCTAGATCAGATTGGATCTTTACAGAAAATTATTATAGAAACCAGCCTTCTTCCCATTAAATGTTCTTAAATTGTTCGTAAACGTGCTTCGTTATTTTATCAATTTTCTATACTAAACTAGAAAACATTTTTAGGATGAGATTGCTATACATGGATCTATGAACTCTGTCACCACGGCATGATACATGGAAGCATAACACCATGAGCTACTACAAATGGGGGACGAATAACAGACGGTTGCCGTCAGACCACTTGTGGCTTGGCTCATTTAATCATCTCCTATGGGGTGGGCTGTTTACTCGTGATAATCGCGTCATCAAATAGAGATTTAATATACCAAACATTTCAAGCACGTTATTCGACCACTTTTTAAATCGATCATTTTACACTTTGTCTATTTTATTATTCTAGTGTACGTTGCATTTTTAATTTTGCTGACGACAGTCTCAAGACTTGCGTCCAACTATATGTAGACGCAATATTGTTTTAAAATCCCGTCTAGATATCGATTAAAAAATTACAAAGATCGATAATAAAAATCCCCTTTAACCCTTCTACGATCCTCAGGGTGTAAATCCACCCATTTACCATTTTCACTTACTGTAAAATCATTGATCCCTTTATGTTTATGTTGCGAAATGTATTTCTTTAAAATGTGACGTTACAAATGGAACATAATTTGGAACGAACATGGGTGAATTATTATCCTAGTCTCTATTATGCAACTATTCTTGAGGATCGTATGAGGATTAATAATTTGGGCATACTCAATTCAACTAGAAATGCAACAACATTGTTGGATCATTTTATAATTTTTTAAAAATCGTCTCGAAGCCTGTATCTTACTGTGCACATGATGTTTTCCTTTCTGGATACCAATAAAAAATTGCAAACGACGGCAATAATGTATTAATGTCAATTAAAAATGTTGCAACTACTGTATACATAGACATTGTCGAATGGTTTTATAATTTTACAGACACACCCTCGAGACCCGCCTGTTGTTACAAGCACGATATTGTTTAAAAAGCTGCGGCGCAACATGGCGGTTCGATGCTTTAAAAAGACCGTCGAACATGTAAACGAATTTTCCGATCGTGGCTCGTTTTCGAGGGAAGAGCGAGACAAAGAATAAAATGGTAAACCTGTCGTTTTGTCGCGAAACCATTGTGCACAGGGTTTGAAATTGGATTGACTTTTAATGGATCGGACAACGATTAATTGCAGCGGCGCGGCGGCGCGGCGTCGTCCCATTTTTAAGCCGGGGTCGCATAAAAGCACCGAACGAAAACAGAATTTGAATAGTAATCTCCTGATGTAATCTATAAGCTATTGTGGAGTGAATAGAGGGGTTGGTGGCGCAGGGTAAACAATTGAAAAGGGAGTCATTGACATGGGGGCTGTTGAAAACTCAGGGGAACAGTTGGGCTTCCATTAAAATCACCTTTTATGAAAACTAATCGCATACGCTGCACATGCTCTGCTGACTTACGGGGCGCATCATTGCGCCCATGCCTCTCCGACGCTTTATTATTTCGTATTTTCGGACCGTAATCGAGAATCTGATGCGATCTGCGAGGCTTCTTCCCTTCTCTTTTTTCCGCGCGTTCCTTTGTACGCGTTTTAATTTCCATTATGTTCCCCGTGCTCACTCTTTTTTTCATTCCGCGAATGAATCAACTGTATACATAATATTTCTGGACCGAACTGTTCGCAGATCTGGCTCGTGGATATTGTTATTTAGAAATATTTAACCCCTCAGATGCGAGGGAGAAGAATTTTGAAATGTTATTATTGGGAGTATAAATAAGTCTTGGTCGTTTTTCATCTTAAATTGGTTATTTATTGCGAAAGAACGGTACCTTACGTTTTATTCAATGTATTGTCCATCGCTGGCCACTAATTTCTCCTATCTTTCTGGCAGCATCCGGATATCGTGTCGGAAGAACGTTTCATCTTTTCACGGTATCCATGAATCGACCCAATTTTTGGTATCTCTGTGTTGTTGACAGATGTGCAACTTACGATATGACGTCTTACACTAGCCGCCATAACTTACTGGTTGCACTATCTGATTTCAAACAGCGGAAACTTATTTGTACCCGTTCCCAATATTTCATCTTTGATTGATTATAATTTTTCCGAAGGAAAATATATTTCCATTTGCTTCGTGTATTTCGCGTAGAGGAACACGGTGGTGTGTAGCCAGTTGTATTGGTATTTCCGCGAGCGGGATATTTGCGTGGAATATACAATAACCTATTGTGAATGACCGAACGAACAAACATCGGTTCCGTAATCAAGGATCACGAAACACTGGTTAGATTGATCAGGACTGAAAATCTATTCAATGGCTTATATATTAAAAAATCAAAGATGCGGAGTAGACACAGAGTAGAGGGGCTCTGCAGTCACCGAGCCGCAACGAATCATTATTTCCACCTCAATTAATATTTTAATCAAGCCTCTCTACATTGTGTTGTTCTATTTACGGTCTCGTTAACGTTTAACAGCCGTCTCGGAGCACGCCACCAGTTATCATTTACGCGTTGCCCAAGAATCGTTCCTTTGTGCCCTTCGAGTGTCGAACAACAATCTGGCCCAGCTCTCGAACAACGCTGTTATTTCGCTTTCGAATATTATTCCACAATCGTCTCCCTTCCATCATTTCAAACTATTTATAAAGCGAAACAATTCGTTTTCTATCAGTACATTCAGTTATTTTGTGCATCAACTATAGTATAAGAAATTGAAATAAATTCATATTTCACTCTGGCTCGATGCAATTCAGATAGACAATTTTTATTTTGCATCAAGATCCACAGTTGAACCAAAATCTGCAACATTTTCTTATCAACTCATCGTTCGCACGAGTACACGCCTCTGACGGGATTTTGGCATTGTCCTTTTCGAGAGTATAGTGCAAACTCGGTCACGTGCCGTTAATAGTGAGCGTAAACCATAACGCATTCCGCCTTTTCATCTCTCGATCTGTTTCTCTCTATTCTATCCAATTCATTTGGTTGCTGGGCCACAGGAATCAATCATAGAACATCACAGAAAATTACTATGCTCGCGATACCGAAGAAAAGTTGGTCGCAATATTAAAAGACTTGGTCCGCGGACGGTCTTTGTTTCTTGGCGGTCTATCGTCACTGATTGACCATGAATCTGTCATTAAATGCATTTCGAGATCGCGGAGTTTTCGGATTTTTCCAGCGTTATCAATACGTTCGGATGCACATAGAGCAAGATCTGCATCGAGGCTGCAATGGAAGAGTGAAACGAGAGTTAAATTAAACGACGATCGTATCGGGAATGTGCTCGATAGCCATTGAGTAGAGCGACACGTATCGGGGCAGGAACAGAGAGAGCGAGAGAGAGAGAGAGAGAGAGAGATGCGTGGATAGGAGAGAAGGAATTAGGTGGAAAGGAGAAGACAAAGATGAGGAGAGCAAGATAGGAGGGATGGCCGGTAACAGAGCGGTTTCTTGGAGGGTAAAGGGTACATAGAAAATGCGGTTTCCTCGGGAGCAGTACCATCTTCGAACTTCTGAAGCCGAAGGCCTTTACCAGCCAACCCTTCAGCTAGATTGGATGCGTTTAATTACCCCTGAAATATCGTTAATTACTCGGCCTCCGAGCAACTTCGGGAGCACGGTTACAAGTTCTCGAAACACACGAATTTCCTTGTTCCTTCCGGAAACTCTCTCTCTCTCTTTCTCTCTCTCTCTCTCTCTCTCTCTCTCTCTGTCTCATTTTCTCTCCTCCGTTTCTATCCTGTTTTCCCAGATCCAGTGATCCGCCGATCCACTGATCCACAGATCCACAGATCCACCTAGCCACGGGATCTACCGAACACGGATTCCTCTCCTCCTTTGTCCTCATTATTTCAATAGCTTCGCTTTTCATCTTCTACTCTCTTTCTCTCTTACTCTCTTTCTCCCTCCCTCCCTCTCTCTCTCTCTCTCTCTCTCTCTTTCTCTCTCTCTCTCCCCCCTCACTCCTCTAGTTACATCTTTCCGTTCCTATCTCTCTTTCTCTTTCTTCCTCTTAGTCCGATATTCTCCAATCTACTTTATGTATTTCCTGCGGAAAGAGCACAGTTGCTTCCCTATTAACCAATGCATTTCCGCTTATTCACTTTGCCGACCACTTCTGAATACGTTCGAACAACTTCTGAATGCAACCGCCGCGCCGGGTCTCCCGATGGCCGCGTCCGTGTCTCAAGATCCGCCATTCCGGAAATATGCTCTCCCCGAGGCTTCGATCAGTGGTTTATTAATCACCTATAACGCGGAAAATCTCGTTCGAATTTTCCGGAAGACTTGACCGAACGCACACGAACTTTCTGCATACGAGAAATATCTTAGAATGTATTTAGCGTGTCAATCATAGTGCGTAAAGTCTGATAGACGCATAATGTATGCATATTGATTTTAGGGAAACGTTGTCCGCGTGATGCGGTCAATAAGTTCAACATAGTTTTCCAAGTTAAACGCTAACAAACAGATAATTACGTTGGTTGAACATGCTCGTGCTGTTTAATGATATTAAACATACAGATTGCGAAAGAGACTTTCGGGACGAGCTAAATATACTCTTTCCTCCAAAAAAAAGAAGACCAGACTTTTTTTTAATTAAGAGCTCCACGATCGTGGTACAAAATTGTATACCCAAGAATCTGCGGTAATAACCAGACTGCGGATTTTATAAATTTATAAGAAAAATGCGTACGTACAAATTAAGAGAATTTAGCGAGACCAATGTATTTTCAACTTACTAAAATTAGTGAAGAAATAACTTTTTCTTTGGCTCCTGTTCCTGACAATGGACGCAGAAAATGTTTACACTGCATAAAGATCTGCTGTCTAGTAGTAAGCAAAGATTGCAAGACACAGAAGTGAAATAAAATTTTCTTTCTTCTTTTAATTGTCTGACTAAGCTATAACCAATACGCTGAAGTTTTTAAATCTTTTTAACATATCCACTGCATTAAATTGTACGTGCCGATTTTTGTGATAAATGCATAAAATCCGCAGTCTAGTAATAAGTAATGAAATTAAGGGAGCGGGAGAGAAAGAGAGCGAGAGAGAAGGGGGGTCAGGTTGCATCGAGTGCAGCAGCGAACGCATACGAAGATAGAAAGTTGTATTAAGAAGTCGAAAAGAGAAGCAGAATATTGGTTTGAAACATGCAGCAACCGCTCGGTGAATGAATGAAAGAGAAAGAGCGAAAGAACCGGAGAAGGAGAAAGCAGAAAGGAGAAAGAGGGGGATTGGTAGGGAGAGGAATGGGAGGTCTGGTAATGTGACTAAATGAATCCACTAACGGGGTTGGTTTTGCAGTAATGGAAGGGGTAATTAAAACCACCCTTCTGCGGATGCGGACCGAGCTAGATCTACTCTCTCCAGGGCCGCAATCTCGCGATAAACTAAAATTATTTCGCCAATGGGTTTTTATCCGTTTAATTACCGTCCCATGCCGCTAATTAATTTCTCGTGCATTTTTATCCACTCCTGCCTCGCCGACAACTCTCACTCTAACGATTTGCCTCCGAGTCACTGTCACAAATTCAGAAAATACTCCTCCCCTCTGTTTCCAACTCTGCCAGTTTCGTTCGAAATATTCGAAATTATTTCACTCGGTAAAATTGCCGGTTTATAGTTAATCAAGACTGAAAATCGATTGGTTATTTTTTTTACGAGGAGAGTTCTGGACTGCGAATCAGTTGTAGAAATTTCTTAAATAACATTCTGTTTCTTTCGTTTAAATATTTCAATAGAGATTCGCTTTTAATAACCTAAACTTACTTGATATTTTTCATTTTTATAAAGAATTAGATTTATGGGAAATTATTTTGTGAAAGAGGATGCGAATATTGCGTAGCACAATATGGATCTACAAAATGGTAGATTGCCCGACAAGATGGCGAACGTTCGATTCGATCCTGGACATAAAATGAAGTTTTCCGATCGATGTGGAAAAGATTGCAGAATTATTTAGCGAGCGTGCACAGCATTGCAGAGAAGGACGACGTCGACGACGGGAAGAAATTCTGTTAGCAATGGCGGCCCTGGAATTCTCGATTCAGTCGTCGAGGGAACTGCGGCAGTGATGCTTTGCAAAATGGAACTGATTAACAAAGATTCAGAAAGGCGCGCATCCAATTTCCCCATTCTTCGTAAAACCGTCCTCTAATTATCGGTAATTCATTTACTGGCTCATACGATCGAGTCGACACGCTTATTCACGTCCCCCGAGAGACCTTCTCTCTCTTTTGCCGCAGCCATTCACATTGTGCTGACGCCGAGAGCATATATCTCAATATCTCCTCAGTTTCGATAAACAACCTTCCTGCTCATTCCTGCGCTTCATTCTTACCCGTAATTAGACGAGACATACATTTCCTCCGCAACTCTACTACTCTCGTTACCCGTCTCGTACTCTTCGAAATTTTATTAAACGCGAAATTTCCTTCCTTCTACACGGAAAATATGTAACTCTTTTTGCGGAATCTTGCGACTCTTTTCTGCAGGACTTTTCTACGTAAAGTCTCCAGTTAGAATTTATGATATTTTCGAAATTATCAATTGCTGAAGTGTTTCGAGTTGCAACTCGTCCCTAATCTTTTTAACATTTCACCAAGAAGAAAGTACTGGATCGATCAACGTGAAAAAGTTGTAATTTAAGGAAGAGTTTTAAAGTCTCTAACATTATTAAAAAAATTTCAGTTCAGTCAGAAAAAATACATCTTCTTTCCGAAATTGTATTTTTCAAAATCTGGGGTCAAGAGTCGCGTATCAAAGAAAGCTGCGGCTGGTTATCATATCGGTCGGTAAGTGAGGCATGGCTAAGTAAGCTAGAAAAATATCTATTCATTAGTCCCATCGTTTCCTGGGGCTGAAGGTGAACGGGGGCGGTCGGAGGGTTGTAGGGGGGGGGGGAGGGGTTGGGAGTGAAGGAGACTAGTCTGGACTCCGAGAATTCCCTTTTATTCGCATTATTATGGTAATGACACTGAAAAGCCGAAAAATGTCAGGCTTTTGTAACAGAAGGATTGTCCGCCTGGTCCATTCATTGATTACGCCCCCCTAGACTGAGCTTGTATTCGTCGGAGAAACTCTCTAGAGAAAAGTTAGTCGCTATTCGTACCTTCGAACAATGTTTCTGCCAGCTTGTGCTCACCGATGTCAAATAAAGAAAAATATACCCCCACCCCCGTCTTTCGGCCTACCTTCTCAACCCCCCGCCGAATACCGCCACCATCACCTTTCATTAAATCTAATGAAAATTTCTATCCACCGCGCTGACACGGCAACGAAATTGCGAAACCTCGTAACCACGATCCTGACCGATACACGGAAACTAATGCCACGGAATATGTATGCACACCGACGGCACCAAACTACGAAAATACACTGGTAGAAAACTTCCACCAGTGAACGCGTTGGTTTTACTTTGTTGCAACGTCAAACTTTCGAAGGAATACACATGGTAGCACGAGAAGAGTGCGATAGGTCATTGTAGCACGACTCGGAAGTGGAAGTTTATGAAAAATATATTGAGTTGAGAGAGGAAGAGAGAAGGGTAGTTCAGCGGAAGGAAGAGCAAAGAAGTTAGGGGGTTGGTGTCTCGGCGAACGAAGGGGTTTGGCAAAACGAAGGAAATGGATGGTGGTTGCGGTGTCTCGAGGGGAGCGAGGGCCGAACGGCGAGGGGGTAGTTATGGAAAGGTAGAAACGCAATGCAATTCCTAGTTTTCATTGTCACGCGACAGAGCCTAGCGTAATTCTGGGGTGGAAACGTGGCTTAGGAAGGGTAGTGGTTGGCGAACGAATCACAGTAGCGAGGGGGAATGGAGGTGTACCCGTTGTACAAGCGGTCGGTGGAATGAGAAAACATTAATCTAGGCATGTTTTGCAATCTCACCACCACCAGCCACCCCCCCTACCCCCTCCCCCTCCCCCACCCCCTCTCTCTCTCTCTTCCTCCGCACACACCCGGCTCCTCTCTTGCTCTGCCCACCTCCCAAACCACCCTCCTGTCTACCTACATATAATGGAACACTGTTATTGCTACGTTATGGCGTGCGCACAATGTTCGTTTCGACGTCAACCCCTTTCCACATTTCTGTCTCCTCTTCCTCTTCCTCTATCTTTCCTAACTAAAGATATATACATATATACTATATGTATACAGTATACATGTATATGTATACTTATGTGTTTACTTCGTGTATTTGCGTGGTCTTCTTTCATCCCTCACACCTACACCCCTCTGTGAACCGGTCCTCCCTGTTGTCTAGAACGACACCTGGAAATTGTACAACATTTTGCGTTAGATGCAATCCGAAAACCGCTGTTCGTTCAGAGTATTCCCAACCGAATTTGTTCCTCGGTGTCCAATCGACGCGGTAGGAGAAAAATCAATGTTACCTTGTAATGCTTCCTTTGGTAATGAGACACCGTGACTGCCACGTTTTCCTCAGTCTTTGTTTTTCCTATCCGAGGATGTGGAGGTGCTCACGTGTTTAGTGCACCGATGCATCTTCTTTCATCCCTTGCGCCTCGCTGTTGAAGGGTGCCTCCATTTTGTCGCCTTTGTGCACCGACACCTGCAGATTATACGGAATGCTAGATCAGACGGAATTTATCAACCCTTAGCCATCCCTCGCGGCCTCGACTTGGTCCTTAATCTGTTTCGAAAATTTTTTGGTTGCTCTTGTGAACCCATAAATAAATTTCTTGTGAAAAATAAATTGATATGCGTTCTGAGATGTACAAACGCGTACTGGAACTATGAAATTTACAATGTGCGATGAACAGAAAGTAAAAAAAATTGAATTTCCAAACTCCCTAAGACATTCGTTTCGAGATGTGAATATTTCGCCAGCACTCCGTTCCTCCGAACCGGACTGCGAAACTCGCGTACAATTCGAAAGCGTCGTTTCTCGCCGCTGTAAATAATTGTTGTAAATAAAAAAAGAAAAAAGGAAGGAAACCAAGAGACATTATCTAAAGTGATTCCTGAGCCGAAGAGAATGTCAGCTGTCGATCCCCCTTGTCACACTGTCATAAGGAAATCACTTTTCCCGTGTCGAAGTGTACCGAGAGGAAGCCATTTTCATTAAGTATACTTTTGTGTGCGAAGTAGCTGATAAAAAAAGGAAAGATCGGGAGAGAGATGGAGAGATGGGCGGAGTGGGAGAGGCTGAAAAGGAGAGAGAGAGAGAGAAGGAGAGGGAAAAAAGGCGAGGGAAAAGAGGCAGGAAACCTTTTTCTTCGTGATGCGACAATGCAGCCCGTTTATCGAGTCTCCTTTTAACGTCATCGAGGCGATTCCGAGCTGGGTCTACGGGAGTGTCGATGCGAAAATCCACGCATGGACACCTCTCATTCTCCCTCTCTCTCTCTCTCTCTCTCTCTCTCTCTCTCTCTCTCTCTCTCTCTCTCTCTCTCTTTCCTTCTTCCTCCCTCTGTTTACCCTCCGATTTTGCAATAAAAAGTGGAAGGAACGACGAGAGGAGGAGAGAACACTGGAATGAAAAAAACGGCACACGGGCGAGAAGGCCAGGAACCAAGCCAAGAGCCGAAGAAAAGAGACGAAGAGGTTGCTTTCTTCGTCCTCGTTACGTTCCACGCTCGCAAGAAGAACCTATACATAGTCATTGTTGTACAACGCGGGCGAAAATATACGTACATTCAAGCCTGATCTTCTTTCTGTACGCCGCGCCGCGCCGCGTTGCGTTGCTGTCCTCCTGTGTTACGCGAAACTCGCCTGCTCTTCGAAAATATACGCCAACGACACCGCCGAAAAATCGCTGTGATGCTTCCGCGATAAAAACATTACACGATCCTACCGGACTTAGTGTAGTCCGCAGGAAGATGCTGAACGTCGCTCCGGATTCATCCAGCGAACGTTCAGCTACAATTCTGTGGTTGCAAGGAAGAACGCCGCATGTCACAATTTCAAAAAATTTTAGTTTATACATTAACTGAGCTCTGTAGTATAGGATTTACGTATTTACCAGAAAAAAGTCATGACAATAAATTCGGAAGGCTGAACGAAATAATGCAATTTAACCGATCTCCTATGTCAAAGCATCAGTGAAGAAACCTTTAAACGGCAATATCTCGAAAGTGGAATTATGTGACATGAGCGTTCTTCCTGACAACCACAGAATTGTGTCCACCAGCTCCAATTTGTTGACGTTAGATTGCGGATTGTATGCGTTTTAGACGACGACGAGCAGTTGGAATACAAAACAATGTGAAACATTAGAATTACAAGTAAAGTTTTTCGCAATCATCTCGTAAACCTGACCGACAGAAACTTCAAATCAAAGGGAAATGTTGTTTAGAATGTGTGATGACCTTGACAACATGTTCCAATGTCGCTTAAAATCTGGGAGGATGCTAATCTTCAAGTCCGCCGAAATGCTTTTATTTAAAAGTCAGAATCGATAAAATTGTAAGACAAACGGTTCACCGAATTATTGGTGAAGCACACCAAAGAATCTAATGCAGAAAATAATTTCCACGCAAAACAATAATTAAAGATTTGCCTAAGCGTACATTAATTCTCCGGAGGCATGATAATGGCCGGTAACGAGGGAAGAATGGAATATACGCGGGTGAAATTGTAATATCGAGGGGTGGCATTCTCGGGGGAAGAAAAAACATTTCTTAGCCACGTTGGTGGAATCGAGAGAAAGAGAGGAAAGAAGAGTGGAGAGAGAGGCAAGACAAGGGGACGACGGTCGGGGGGTGGGATCCCCGGGACAAAAGGCGGAGATTTTTAATCTCCTTTTGCCGTAAAAACGAAGAATCGTCCCTCGCCTTCGTTTATTTATGCATTTCATAAAAACGGCGGACCGGAGGCTGCATTATATTCGATTCTCCTCGAGTCTGCCTCTGCCGTCCACCCCGCCCCCACTGCCCCCACCTTTATCACAATCCGTGGTCCCTATAATCCGCCCCCGCGCAACCCCTACCATGAGCCTGCGCAGCCCTTCTGCACGAGGCTCTACTACGGTAATGTATAAATGAATAGAGTACCGGTGGCTGGTGCTGCCTGTTCCCTCTACTGGCCTCTTCTTACTCTTACAGAGGGTAGAGAGCCAAGGGGTGGCAATGGTGGCGGTGGTAATCATTGTGGTGGTGCGTTTGGTAGCAGAGCGGCGTGCTACCTACCGCTACCATCCACACACACACACACAGAGAGAGAGAGAGAGAGAGAGACGGATGAAGCTCGGCAGGCACGAGTTTAAAAAACCTTTGTGATCCAACTCCGACAAAGATTGGATGAGCTTACCAGGACTCGCACCTACCATGCGTCCACCCACTCTAATTCCCTTAATCCTTCCCACGTTTATGTAGACTACGAAAACATAGGGACCATAGCTGCGTCACGTAGTACCATCACCGTCGACGTACAAACTTTCAGACTAATCTCACTTCTTCCAAGCTTTCGAACTAGGTTACTTATGCCGATTCACATCCGACGGTTGCACGAGCAATAGCTAAGACAAGAGTGCTGCAAACTAACAATGTGAATAATGCAAAATCTATTACAGCTGTTGTCGCGATTTATAACTCAAACGTAGTTAAACAATGTCGGGTAACTAGGCAATTAAAACAACATTCTTAGAGGATAAACTTTACTTTACCGGACTCAAAATTAGTACCTTTATCCTACGAATTATGATGTATTTGGTATGTAATCTAGTAGAATTGTACCCGGTGCGGATGCAGATCGAAGTTTCGATCATCTAGGATCAATAGGTGAGGAGCTATGGTCGCTTAAAGTTGAGCAGATTTCCAGTTTTTTGGACGGCGCCATTACCTGTCAAAAATGCTCAACTTTAAGCAACCATAGCTCCTCAACTATTGATCCTAGAGGTCCGAAACTTCGATCTGCATCCGCGCGCGCCGCGCACAAATCTACTGGATTACATACCAAATACATAATAATTCGTAGGAGAAGGGCACAAATTTTGAGTCCGATAAAGTAAATAGCATTAAATTCTGTAAATGCATCAAATCCGCTGTCTGTTAATCACACCAGTGCACACTCTCGAAATGAGATGATAAAGCACTGATAGATCCAATAGGCAGGGTTGAAATTAAATCAGATTTTAAAATTCTGACGAATCTTGAGAAACTATAAAAAATGTCTATGTCTGTTTACTCACCGAGAGGAAAGGGTTGGTGTCTCTCGAACAGAATTAAAGAAGCAAGGGGTTGGGGCACGGTGGATGCGAAGTGTGAGAGAGAGAGAGAGAGAGAGAGAGGCGGTGCGGCGGCACAATGGAGAGAAATGTTGTTGAAATGATAACATCCGGTTGTCTGGCTCGGTCCTGTTGATCTCCCTGGTAGCACTATGGTTTCATGTGTACTCTTGTTGTGTAAGGGGGTTGGCGAGGCAGCCCGGAGTTGGAAGAGAGTCGCTGGCGATGGCGATGGCGATGACGATGGCGGCGCGCGGGGGTGGTTGTCAGGGGGAGGACGCGGTTTCGTTGATTAAAATAACCTCGTCAGTGTAGTCGTTCTGTTGTACAACTAGTCGGGGGATGATGAGTAATCGTCTGGCTTAGGAAACCGTCATGACAAGGGCATCGGATAGGAGAGAGAGAGAGAGAGAGAGAGAGAGAGAGAGAGAGAGAGAGAGACGCAGGGGATGGTAGACGGATGGGAACTGGGGCTGGGAATCGTGGAGGGGGCACTAGGATCTACAGGTCATCCGTTCAACCGGATTAAATCGAAACGAAACTTTTTCATTTGCGATTGTCATCAACCTTCTCGCCGATGACGGGCTCGTTCGTTTTTTCTCGCTACCCTTCAGACGCCTTTCATTTTATACTCGATTCAACGAACTCAATTTGCGTTTCGCGATTAATTACCGCTTACATATTGCGTTGGCAAGAAAGTAATTCCCGTATTTTAAGGTGAAATAGAAAACCCAATTCTTTTTATTCAAGCAATGGACTTTAATCGATAAAATATTTTCCATTTTGTTCGATGATCTTTTGCCATCTTTCTGGTAGCTTCGCAATTCCGCGTTAATAAAACTTCTGCTCCTCATCGGCAAAAAACTGATCCAAGTGCGATTTCTTAAATTACCGAAATTATTTTCTTGCCAACCCAATCGTACAGTGTTCCCGCGATTGTTGTGAGAACCTCGGGGGTATCGAGTTTCAGGAAACGAAATAGTACTACGTTTTTTCACGTGTGTGCCGAACATTTCTCGAATAACTTTTCCAAGTGTAAACGAGGATCCTGGGTAAACAACGGTGCTAAGCGGACAATTGTTCTATTATACTAATGCTATTCGATACCTGAGAATGATACATCGAGTGTCATAAACCCCAATTTAAACACCTTAATGCCTTAATTTCTTTGTAGCGCGATTAACCGCCCAAGGGGGAACCCCCTTAGTAGTGGGGATGAAAAAGTCACATCATCCGCATACCCGAAAAAGTCACATCAATCGCGAGAACACTGTATTTACGCGAAGAGAGAAAAACGTTTATAGTTATTATGTGTACTATACAGTATGAATGAAGGAATCAATGTTTTAAATAGAATACTATGTATTTTTTGATATCTCATTCATTCGTACACGACACACTGATTTTCAAGGTCATACAAGGTCAGTTGTATGTAATTTTCAAAATCAGGACACACCCCTTTTTTATAATCTCGAGGAACGAGATTGGTTATAATTCGTGTCTTTATTCAGTCCCGTAATTGTTCACGCGCGATAGATGACTGATCTGGAGTTAAGATGAAGCATACGAAGACAAAGGAAGAATTTTTTCGGCGTTTCATATTAAAGGGGCCGGTAGTTGATTAATTCGGGAAGTGCGCGGCGTGGAGAAACAAAAATAATAAAGACGAGGAGGAGAAGCAACGCAGCGTGACACGCCGCAGGTTCACAGATTCGAAGAAAAGAATAAAGAATCGAAAGTGAAGCAAAGGGATCGAGGGTCCTTGCTTGCCCGCAACGTGAATACAAAGAAGAAAATGGAGGATGGTATGGTGATTTCAACAGAAGGACCGTAATAATAGAAGCTAATGGTTCTTGCGTGGACCCTGCCCTGGTCGGCCAGACCCCTAGACAGGCGAATTCGTATCGATGATCTTCTGCCCATTGTGATCATTTGTTTACAAACCTGTTCACACAATTGATTTTACTAAATTGATTTTACCACGTTTTTATTAACCCGCTTTCTTGTCTGTCTATTCGTTTTATTTAAGTAAATTATCAATTTTATTTAAGTATTAAAGTAAAAACTGTCTTTGTTTTTCGTCACGTTTTCTAAATTATAGCAGTTGCCTCGCGTTTACACCCTCTATTTGATTTTTAGCCTCGTCTCACACCCCCGTACCTTACCATAGAACGCGATTAATCTCCCACAAAAATAAGTGATCGCCCAAAGTGTTTATATCTGCGTATTTCGCACGGTTCCGAGTGTCATTTATCGGTTTTGTCGAAATATCCATACACAAAAGCGCGTGCCGGTGCTAGCGCAACAGAAATTAAGAGATAAATTATAAATTGACTGCGGTTTTCATACATTTACAACGTTCTCGATCGGAAGCTCGATATAACGAAATGTTTAATAAAACGAGATGCGATTTCTATCATCTGCCGAGTGCGATGGAACCTCTAATGCAGCGGAGAACCGTTTTATCCACTCAAATTTCCATCGATTAGTCCGCGCCGATTCATCAAATATTTCCTTTTAATTGTTTGCAATAGCTGGAAATATTCGTAACAAGTTTAGCCAACGTTTCCATCAAAGCTAAATTTAATATGACTATCTAATATGAATGACACCTATTATAGTACCGTTATCTCCTTTGTCAGTAGGATCGATTGATCTGATACATTAGAAATAAACCAGGAGAACAATTGCGCTGTTTACGTGCAACGGATCGACGTAAAATTTGCAGAACGAGTTTTCCGAAGAAAATAGAAAGTTGAAATCAAAGAGACCGATCAAAAGGACCGAGGATAAATAGAAAGAAGTACCCTTGTAGGTAAAGCGATCCTTTCAACCCCATAAATCGTCGGTGAATGCGCGTGTGGCCACTGGCCATCGCGACGCTCAAGTATCACCACGTCGCGTCGCGTCGATACGTTCACTGTCGTTTGATGTTTGAAAACTTGACAATTGCGAACAATCGCCAGAAAGCTTTAAAAAAAATATTTAGAATCAATTAGAAGCAACCGCTAACGTTCAGTCAATTTTGGCCGAACTAGCGACAGAATTTAGTACGAGTTTTATCTAGATCTACAAAGGCTACTACCACTGAGTATAAGATTTTATTTGACACGCCACTTTCTTCAAATACTTCCACCAAAATTACAAATTGCAAAAATATCCGCAGTCTGATGATTACGAATTGTCCGACAAGCCTAAATCAGAGATGTGCTAATTACACAATTGAATTACATTGTATTTCAACTATATGTATAGTACATACTGCGTCGTAACTTAATTACATAATTCAAACCTTTCAATCAATTCAAGTATTTTAATCAGATGTATAAATGAAATACAATATAATTAAAATGCAGCTCTCCAGTTATAGCCCATAACTTGGAAGAATTGCGATATGGAATCATGGAATTAGTTTACCCACACAATGAACGTCATTATATCGTCGCTGTGGTTGGAACGAAGCCCGCGAACACGCGGAATTTCTGTTCACCACTTGCGACGTTCATTTCGGAGTGGAATTTATTCCGCGTAGAATATGAAAGAATGAAAAGAAATTGTATGTACGCGCATTTGAAATATTTGCATACTCGCGTATAGAACGCGCGGAGCCTGTGCACGTGATCTAGGGGGTAATGAATAGGTGGATCAGGAGTATAATTTCACGTGGAACTATATTTTCAACGAATGTAACGTATGTAGCCTGTCCCTGCCCCTCCGCCCCGCGAGGAGCGAAAACAAAACAGTAGACGTTTCAAAGAGTAAGCGGTAATTAACCCATTTCTCTAATGCATTCTAGTATCTGTCCGGGTACATATTCATTTCGCGCGTTTCTTTGTCGGAACGCTTTCAATGCGAGTGCTCTACGAAAGAAAACCCATTAGCCTCTGGTCGTACTTATTGTCGTCGTTAAAAATTATCGCACACGACATCCTACGTGTCGCATATTTCATAAACATCCTTAACCTCTCACATACCTCTCAGAGATATTTTCCTGTTTCTTCCTTATTCGCTGAACAATACTGCAATTCACGTAGATCAAGTTACTGTTCCGCGTGTTCGCGACTCCACACAGGATAATAACCCACGAATAATCTAATCTTGTGCTTGCTCTTAATTTAATTAGGTTGGCAACTAAGTTTGCGACCTCCACATTTTCCCAAATCAAGTCATTTAAAGTCGAGTGGGGTAAGTGCGCCGTTTTTCCAAAGTTGGACTTTAAACTGATGTATTAGGTTGGGGAAAAAGAAATCGATTATTTTTACGTTATCTCAAGCGGAGAAATGATGGATTTCTTTTTCTCCAACCTAATATTTTCAGTCTGCTATGTAAAAACTTAATGCTCTTGGTATCAAACTCTTGCCACAGTTATTACTGATTAATTAGTATTATGTAGGATTCTAATTTTGCTTGAAAATTATCATTTCGATAGGATATTGTACAAAGTGTCAACTACTACGCACTTGCCCCGAAAATGGACAATAAAAGAATTACAAAACAAAAGGTCGCGAGTTTAGTTGCCAACCTAATAGTTATGTCGTACGTAACTTTTCGTTTCTTTCCATCGCTAGCATTCCCATGCAAAACTGCATCTCCGCCGAAGTCGCGCGAGATCCGCGTCGATGGTGAAACACCGGCGGCGACGGAGGCCCGATGAATCTAAACGCGATTAGGCCGTGGACAGGGGGGCTTATATCTAAATCATTAAAATGGCGTGGGTGAAGGGAAAAAAGAAGGGGTGACGTGGGAAAAAGAAAGGAACAGAGAGAGAGAGAGAGAGAGAGAGAGAGAGAGAGAGAGAAAGCGTCGTCCAGGAAGAAAGGCTGGTCGGACAATCACAGAGAAAATCAGATGGAAAGGGAAAAAGAGAAATACACGCAGCGAAGAGAAAGGCTCCGTAGAGGAGACGAGCATAGAACGGCAACGGTAGAAAAAGCGAGAGCAAGAGAGAACTGTACTCAGTGCATGCAATCTTTTTAATTATGAAAACACGGCTTTGTGTTTCATTTTGTTTTGTCGTCAGGGGCGCTATTCTATTCGGGCCCTTCTCCTTCCTCATCCGGCTGCCTCTTCCTTTTTCTTCCCCCCCCTCTCTCTCTCTCTCTCTCTCTCTCCCTCTCTCTCTCCACCCCCCTTCCCGTCTCCCTCTCCCTTTATTTTTTCTTCTTTTTTTTATATTATAACGCGAGCGCGCCCGCGCACTCACTCTCTGCAACCCCGGTGGATAGGCTTCGCGGGGGTTGCAAGGGGTGCGAGGGGGCGAGAACGGGTGGAAAGGGGGCGAGAGGTACCAGGCGGAGAGTGCGGAGGGGAAAGGAGGCAGAGATAGGGCAGGGTGAGATTGCTTTAGTAATGAATTACATGGCTTCGGGGTATGTGCCTCTGTCTGATGCGCTATACGAATACCAAGCATCACTTTCTGCCTTACGCTACGCTACGCCTACACCACCTTCTCAGTCTTCTTCTCCTTATTCTTCTTCCCTCCCTTCCCTTCCATTCTTCCACCTTTCCATCTTCCTCCTACTTTTGTACAACTTCGTTCTCTCTGTCTTTTCCCCCCTGCGACTTCTTCCAATTTTCTTCATCTTGTTGCTTCTTCCTCTTACAATTTCGTTCTCTTTTCTTTATCTTGCTGTTTCATCTTGATTAATTAAAATAATCATAGTTTTAATGTGGCCTGCATAAAGGAGACGTAACATGCTTTGATATTGTCATCGATCAACCGTTTCAACTTTCACCATTTTCCTATTAAACGATTTGAAGAAGAGAGCCTTGAAACAGATTTTTCAAATTCAAAGATCCAAATTGTATAAATGATTAACACAGAACCTATCAGCGTTACTCAAGCTGACCGGTTCCAGATTATTTATTTCAGAATTGTTAAAATTGTAACTACTCTTTCATAAATGATCAAATTGATTAAATCCAATATGTACAACACATGCCAGTCACTTTTAATGCTCGGTAGATGTTGCACACACGCCTGGAAGTAATTCTACGTGCAGAAACAAGTTTAAAAAAAGTAACAATTCATTTTTCAGTAAATCGAGTTTGGAGATGCAGCGAATACGCGTGGCGGCTATTAGATACGAACCGGCTAGGCTGGCGCCGTCTGATCATGGCCGACCAATTCTACTTGCTGCGTATATATATATGCAAGTGCATGCTAGACAGAGATGGGCAAACATTTTATTTGAATAAAAGTTTCGAACAAAGTGGGTTTATTCGTAAAATTATTCGTGGAAAGTCTTCGAATAAATCCCTCAAATGATTTTTTACAAAGCCGACGAAGGCATCGGTAGCCTGGCAAAGGGGTGCAATAAACGCGGCCAGGCAACCCGACGCCCAGTCAGGTATATCGGTGTGTAATCCAATTGAAAAACTTGTTTTTTTTTCATAATTTTTTTCGTGGAAGTGGCGCCAGCTTGTTCGTGGCGTTCTTCCGATAAAAATGAAACTAAATTCGATAGAATTTTCGCCATTGTCTAGTGGTTTTACAAGGGAAGGAACCCAAGTGTCCCTAATTATGTATGGAAAATATTAGGTGTACTTACTCAATAGTTTTAAAGATGTAAACGATTAAAGTTTCATACCTGTGAATCACGCAACCTGTATATCAACAAGGTATAAAACTTTAATTATTTATATCTTCAAAACTATTGAGTAACTACGCCTAATATTTTGCATACATAACTAGGAATCCATATACCATCATCTCTCAAAAAATTATCAACATCCAAGTCGGACACTTGGGTTCCTTCCCTTGCTAGTGATCGAGTGGTCCTGGAATAATTTTACGAACGCTACACTTACAATGGTTCATTGTAATCTAACCATTTCGGAAATCAGAAGAAAATCTACACAGTGATGAAACAAAAAACCGAGGAAGGTGTTCTTTTTATAAGGGTGGAAAAGTAAGATGATGTTCGGTAAAAATATGTATATCGGTTAATTAATTGGCATTATTCTTCGACGGTAGAGGAGATGACAAAACAAAGATGACAATCTTTTAAACGAAGGACGTGAACGACAAATAAATTTCTACGGTAATGCAATCGAGAGACTTGTAATTCATCGAGAGAATATGCAGATTAGAACGAAGCTCACTTCGATCTACAATTTAAAAGATCATGTTTGTTCAACGTTGCTGTTCGAAATCGGGCATCGAAATACGAGACAACCTAATAATTATCCGCCAGCACTAAACGAAAAAGCACGTACAGCATATCGAAACTAGGTTTCCCCAGCGGAAAAAACGAAACTCGATAAAACCGGCCCGCGGAGGCTCGGCCGTCGCGTCGAGGGAGGCAAAAATAATGAAAAAGAAGGAACAATGTTGCGTCGGGAGCGAGGAAACGAATTAGTTTAAAAAATAGAAAAAAGAAGAAAAAAGGGGAGTGGAAATGAGAGAGGGAGAGAGAGAGAGAGAGAGAGAGAGAGAGAGAGAGAGAGAGAGAGAAAGCGTGGAATTAGGAAGAGCGTGGCAGAGCGGCGAGTGCGCGCTAGCACGCTGCTCGAAAGCGAGGGAAAATCTTGGAAAGCCGAAAATTAAGTACCATCCCTCTCCGGAGGAAAAATTCTGCGCGGGTACGATTTAGTGAATTTTCCACAAGAGGGGTGTGTACTTATCTCCATGGAGGTGGCGCCGCCCCTAAAACCGGCGGACCAATCGGAGGAGCGGAACCCGACCCCCGTTTCGCCGCGAAACACGGGGCTGATCGAGGGTGAACTCTCGAAAGGAGACTTCAGTTTCCTCGGCGTCGTCCTATCGAGAACGATAAAACGACCACCAGTCCCTCCGCCGGTGACGGTACACAGCGGGAAAAACAAAAAAGAGCATCGATATACAATAACAATCGAGCCGAAAATTCGCAAGAAAGATACAGTTTTGGCGAACAACCCGGCACACAGAGGCTTCGAAGGGATGGCAGGCCCGTATTTATCGCCCTTGGGCCCTCAGGCTGATCTCCTCACAGAATACATGTTCGGAAGACGTCGTCAGGTCAGTGTACGTTTCCTTCTCTTATCTTTTTCTTTTCACCCTTATTACGATTCAGTTTACAACGTTGTCCTCCCGATCAGTACGGTACAGTTTCTGCTTTACGTCCAGTTCTGTTTGCCCTCCAGTTTCCACCCCCCCCCCCCCCCCAAGGATTCGTACTTCTATTTTGTCGACATCATGAGAAATTATTTTTTGATGGACCCAACGAGCGGATAGAAAACTGGGAAAATTTGTGAGGGTGGTGCGAGCTTCGTAACGTGTTTCATTTGTTTCGTATTGTTCAAGTCGTAGCATAACTAAAATAATAACTAAGAAAACGTATGACGTAAAGACATGCCTAGAACTAATCCTTAAATAGTATTTCTTCTTCCATTGGCAATGAGCGTGTAGAAATTTGAGAAAGGAATCGACGATGTTAAGAGAACGCGCAGTTCGCAACCACCCCTAAGAGAATTTTTTTATTCCTACTAATAAGCGAGTTAAAATTTTTTCTCAAATATACACGCCAAGTCCAAAGTCCAAGACAATCTTCTTCCAACCCCCGAAGTTTGGTCCAGAATTGTTCGAAATAATTTGAACGTACAATGTGAATTTTGGAAAAATTTTTGAAAGATCGCTGTGTCCACAAGACAATCGAATTCGTCCATGGCAACCGTGTATCGAAAATATTCAATTTGATTCAAAAAAGAAGGCACGTCGTCATTAGTTCTTTCGAAATGAAATTTCCGCTGACCGATTGATTAAACTGCGGCGGAAATTGGGTCGACTTACGATTGTCTTCTGGAAAAACATGCTAAATAATTGCGACAAAACCTCCACCCAGTTTTAATTGCATACAATCAATTCTACCGAATAACGTAGCAATCTTGATCGAACTGGATTTAATCAGATCAAGAAGCAAGAGAACAGACCGCGTTTGCTACTGGGCCACTTATGCCGAAGTGACGTCTCCAGATTCGCATAAATCATTCGAGTAATATATTGATTTCAATCTGACCAGATTCTCAAAAGATACACCCCCGCTGTGCGAACGCATCACAGATAACAGAGTTCGTCGAGTATCGAGTCAATTAACGCGAAACTGCATCGTAAATCAGCGTATTCATTTATGCTACAATGAGCGATTTCAGTGAAATCGACGTAATTCATCGTCGAATGAAATGACTGTCTCTTGGACCGCGGAAGTTTATGCAAATTTGCGCCTTTATGCAACCGAGTTCAAGTTAACACTAAACCTACCGAGCACTAAAAGCGATGAAAATGTTTTAGATTATAAAAATGACATAGCTCTATTTATATAGATTTTTTGCTATTTTCATTACAATATGTGGTTGGATAAAGCAATCGATCGGGATAATTTCCATGTAAGGAACTAATCATTTCAATAATTGTGAAATTAAAAATATAAGACAGTGGTAGGTTTAGTGTTGAATAGACTAGACTGTCCACAACTTTTTTATCGTTACACCATCGTAGAAATCGCATGCACTATAAGCGCATAGAGCTCCGCAGTCCATGGAGAACTATCGGAATAATTTCCCTTCGGTTTCGGGAACGATGCAAGTTTATCGTCATTCACTTTTTTCAATTCTATTTAAGCAGAGACGCAATCGGACGACTTTCACACCGCAACAGCTGCAGGAACTGGAATCCCTCTTTCAGAAGACACACTATCCAGACGTTTTCCTGAGGGAAGAAGTCGCCCTTCGAATCTCACTCTCGGAAGCCCGTGTCCAGGTTAATATGCATCACTTTTATTAAATAAATTCCCCTCGCTCTTCGATACCTCCTGTGTTGTCTTTCAATTGAAAAGAAAGAGAAAAATATCATACGACGGCCTAGCTAAGATTTTTCTAAAGGGGAAAGCTGCCCTCACAAAAACCATTTTAAAACGATAAGTATGGTCCACCGGCCCCCACGACAATTTTTATTGATATCGTGTGCAAAACAATGCTTTTAAGATGAAAGATAATTCCGCAAAATTTTCTGTCGCTAATATAGTTGCTTTCATAAAGCTGAGACAGCTATTATGCTGTCGAATAATGCAAATTACGTATCGTAAAAAAAATTCACTAAAAAGTATAAAATAATTTCCATTTAATTTACGTGAATACACACGAACTTAAATAGAATAGAATCTTTTCGGAGGCGGCGCAAAATTGAAAATTTTCCAAATGACAGATGTTGCTGATTACGATGTCATTGGAATATGGTGAACTTTTGGAAATCAGTAGGTGGGAAGAGAAGATACATTAATATGTGAAAGCATGTAGATGAATTTAAGGATTTTCGTAATTTCCAGTGTCGAAAATTGTCAATTTTGCGCCGCCTTCGAAAAGATTGTATCGTATTTAAGTTCGTGTGTACTCACGTAAATGAAATGGAAATTATTTCATACTTTTTAGTGCGTTTTCTCCAAGTCGGTTTAATTTTTTTTATAAAATTTTTTGATTCCACACTTTTTAGTGAAACGAGTAGAATTTGTAGAACACCGTGAGATGGTTTTTCGGTCTTACTGATTATTTGCAATAAAAACCGCAAAGAATGAAAAATGCAAAATTTGTTTTCAAGAGACCAATCGGAAGACATACCCTACAAAATGCAGAAGATTTCGTCCTGATTGGTCCGTCCATCTCGGAGTAATCGGTAAACATACATGAAATAATTAATTTTTCGCAAATAAAATCGTAAGGAATAAAAAAAATGCAAAATTTGTTTTCACGAGATCACCCCGGGGACATACTCTACAATCTACAAGATGCAAAAGGTTCCGTTCCGATGGTCCGTCCATCTCGGCGTAATCGGTGAACATACATAGAAAAAAAAAAGCGAAAAAAAGACACATGCAGATCGAATCGAGTAACCTCCTCTCTTTTCGAAGTCGGTTAACAATAGGATTTCTGAGGGCGATCAAGGTCTAGATTGATCGTTTATCTAGCGCTTTGAACTACTGAGAAACCCCATCTTTGTATTATGGAGAAATGAGAAGGCGCATCCCGCACCCTTGCAATCTTGGAAACGAGTCTACCCCAATAAATGAGGGGTTAGCGACTTAAAAGATTATCTATTTATATGTATATTGGGAGATTATCTTTCACCTTAAAAGCATTGTTTTGTTCACGATGTCAATAAAAATTGTCGTTGGGGCCGCTGAACCATGCTTACCTGCTAGACCCCCCGAGAAGCTGTAAATGAATCTACCCTATTTACAAGTTTAAATCGCTGTAACTTTATGAAAAAATATCACAGGATAGTATAGTCGGACTCGTTTTGATGGGCCAAGCTCGTTCTTTATCATCCTCAAATTGAACTTTATCGGAAACCATTTTCCACTACAAAAACTAGCAACTGTGAGAAAGACTGAAAGAAGAAAGTTTAACATGTTCTGACGGTTCACTTAAAAACAGTAAAATTAATTTTATGCACTTCGTTGTTTAAAGTCATAGTAGAATGCATAATTCTCAGAGGATCCGTGACTTACTTCTGCTAAACTAAAACTTTGATCATTCAAAAAATTGGGTACGTTGCATTTACTAAAACTTTCGAACAAGGAAGGTAAGCAACGAAACAAATGCTAGTAGCGAACACATTAAACAATTTTTTCGCATTTCCGTATAAATTAAATTGTCACGTTAGAGGAAAACATCCTCTTTATACAACTTTTTCTTCTTCTCGCAACGGTACGCGAGATGTTTATTAAAAAGTATCGAAGAGAAGTGCAATGGGATTTTGATGTTGGCTTCGGTTTCCCGAGCGCTGGAAAAGATCGCCGGGATTTTAGGGGAGCGTTTAGTGTTTAACGGGTTAATTAGAGTTGTCTCGTTAATGGTAATTCACGTTCGTTAAGCCGGGCAAGTAATCAACCGCTAATCAGTACGACGGGTATTCGGGCACCGAACAAAACGAACCCGTCTTCACACACTCGCATGCGCGCAGCCCTTGATTACGATTAATTAATAGACGGGAATCCGGGTTTAGCCGCGTAAGAAGCTGCTTCTCGTGTGACCCGCATACACTCGGATCGATCGGACGTGAATTTCTTTCGAGGCTGCGAAAAATCATAATAATCAATCGCAGAAATAATCGCTTACTTTCGTCTCGTGAATCATCTGCAAATGCATCGCGCAGCGTCGGTACTGCTACAAAATCTCGTAATGCTTTCAGAGTTTATGGCAGGCTGTACATCATTCGCGCCGATTGGAAAATTTGTGCGTTATTATTACCGAGCGATTACTAGATTTAATGCATTTGCTATTTGATAAAGTTGAGTGGGTGCATTGTAAAACGGCAGAGAAATTGATTGAAGAATTTTTCGGAAGAAATTTGTACCTCGAGAACCAGATTTCGGCATTAATGAAATTTTCAGCAATGCAACACGATTCACCATGACACGTATCGGAACCCAGAATATGATTGTTGCACCCGTCCAATCTTTGTAATGCAGCGGACCGTCTGCACTCGTCGAATATGTATACATGTATTTCTTCAGTGGTTCCATTACTTCGTTTTCAGACAAAAGCATGGAAAACTGTTATTACCACAATTTCAATACTATCGCTCTGTTGTAATACGATTGATGTACATTGTATAATTCATATAAAAATTTTCTTCTTCTTTGCATATTATTTCGTAAACCAATGCTTCTAATTGGTTCTAAAATATCAGGGCGCACGAATACTTTTTACGCCCACTGCTGTATATGTATGTCTTTTCTCAAACATTCTAGTTAGCTTCATCAAGTGTTAGAATTAGGGCTAGTGATTTCAATTGAACCTTCGTATACCCACGGGATACCGGAGTATACAAAAATTACCCGGGTATTTCGGATGATATCTGAGATACAGTTACTCGAATTAATATTCGGACGCTCTAAAAAAGACGATAACATTTTTAATGTTGTACTATACGATTTGAACTGTTTTGGGAAGCTAGAGCAATTAGTTTACCACCACAGGATGTGAAAAAAATTTTTTCAAAAATTGCAATTGATCGGAATTGCAGAAAAAAATACTAAAAGTTGCATTTTACAACATTTTTATGTGAGCCTGTATTGAAAATTTAAAAAATACGGTTTGTACAATAGATCTGTGTCAATTAAAAATATTCTGAAAATTTTGACAAAATCGGTCGATGTGTTGCAATCAGCTAGAAACGTTCAAAGATGGTAAAAATAGAGCAGATTTTAAATCATTTTTACATTGCTTCTTATGGGAAAGGTTGGTTTAGTATACGTCCTATTCGGTACAAGTCCAAACATCAGGAACGGATTGAGGTCGTATACCGAGGTTCCACTGTATCTTAAATAAGAATGATACATATGACAAAAAGCCGAAGAAAAATGGTGTCAAGCCAGATTTTAAGGGGCGAATGTTTTTGCGATTGTAGGTATGGTTTCAAAATCGGCGTGCAAAATGGCGGAAGCAGGCGCGGCTGCAGTTGCTGCAGGACGCATGGAGAATGCGATGTTTGGGATTAGGTAGTGCAGCGCCGTTGCTCCTTCGGCCGCCCCCAACTGCATCCTTGGAGCGTCCAGACGCAGTGACGCCGCCACCACCGCCGCCACCGCCTCCACCACCACCTTCCACAGCCGCTACCATTGCTAGCAATCCGCCGCCCCTGACATCGGCCAACGCTGACAAAATACCCGCCACTCCGCCATTGTCCGTCTGCAGAGATTACAGGATCCTGCCGCCCCCTCACGGGTAACTACATATAACTATACCTACTTACTATACATACCCCACAACGATATTTCCTCGACAAATTAACTCCTGACGCTGTGTCTTCGCAAACTTGGCACTCAACTACAAACACTCTTGAAAACAATCCCCCCATTATTTTCTACACATGCCAAAATCCCATTGTCGAAGAGGTCTCGACATTTACAATTGGGAATAATCTCCGACAAAAACTAAAGAGAATTCTCCTCAGGATTTGAGGGAGACTCTTCAAGAATTTGATGATTTTTCTACACGACTACGAATTTTTCCACAAACCCGACTGCACTTAGAGCATTAAGTGCGAACTTCCAACTTCAATTTAAGCCCTCAAACGTTCGAAAATTCCTACAGGAATACAGTCTAAAAATGACTCGAAGGACCCCCTTGAATTCGAGCCAACTTTGGCCGAGTTACCTTGGTCCGTTCTCCTCAATTTTTCCCTATGATTTCGAATGTTGCTACAATGTTCCAGATACTCGCTGTCCTGCGAAAAATCGCCGGACAGACTGAAATGCGGTTGCGGCTCCCCGCCCCGGATATGTGCGAGCCCGGTGGACAGAGACACGAACCTAACTGTGAGGGACAGACCTCAGGAAGCCGAGATGGATCTGACCGTGAAAGGGCCTCCCCGACACGCGCCGATCTCGACATTATTTCACCAATTGCCTCAACAAGAGCTTAGTCCTCCGCAAAACGTCGACGAGCCTCTAGACGTTACACTCAACACTAACAAAAATAATTAAACCGCGTTACACCTCGTTTGTCGTTTATCGGTTTCCTCGATATTGAACGATTTACGCTGCCGCTCGAAACTAATTGTAAGACAGTCTCCCTCGCTCTCACCCAAAAGTCGACGAAATCGGTCTCCAACTTGGCAAAATTTTATGCGGAATACTATGCGCACGATGGAGCAACATCGAACAAATTTTTAGAAGAAGAATGCTACACAAGGCTCGAACAAAAAGTTGCTCGATGTTACTTTTTCATGAGACTACGAATTAGACATTACACGCATTTGGTTTCGAGCGGCAGCGTACGTTCCCGGATACGCCGTTCATTTTCTCATTCGGGACGGATTCGGCGTAAGAGACACCATTACACGGTGAATAGAGAAAGCATTGTTCAACGTGTGTACACTATTTAAGCAGCGAAGTAAATGAAATTTTCATTAGAAGGAAAAAAAAGGACGGAGAACTGTAAGCAAGTAGTTAATAGATTGTTGCACGTCAAGTGGCGAATTCTTTTCGCGGCGATGGATCGATGCGATTCTTCTAATCGAAGGTCGAATGTGTTCAGGGAAGTATAATGTTCACCCCCGGAAAAGCTTGGAAAATCTCGACTTCTCGAGACATCGAAAATAGAATTGATTCTTTCAAACGATGCTTTTTCTCCACATTAGGGTAGCTTGGATCTAATAACGATCGGTACTGCGGATTTTAAGAATATCGATACGTCGTTGCAATTTGTTGAACTATTCGAGAGGAAAACAAATTCGTGTTTGGTTCCTGTGTGTTGCGATCGTTGCAAACAACTTTTCTTTCGCGTGAAAATCCGTGCATTAAGGCTAAGGTAATTGTGTAAGTGCGCATAAGAAGGCTAGCCAAATTTTCCGTCTCGCATCGTCTTATTTGAACCGATTCAATTCGATGCGATTCAATTCGATCGACAACTGAAACGTGTCATTCTGTAAACTACTAATTGGATCTACAAATGTAACTAGCGAATTCTTTAGATCGTGAAATCCGCCACTTCAAATGTAACAACCTAATAATTTGAGATTTTCTTCATCATTTGAGAATTTCTTGATCGTTTGAGATTCCTTGTTCGATTGAGATACCTTGTTCGATATTGATTCGTTTTCCGAACGATCCTTTCACAGCTAAGTCTATGCGTTCCCCTCGGTCTACTAACTCGAACATCGACTAAGGTTCTGTAAATATATAGTGATTATTACTGATCGTTTGTTAATTAATTATTAGAACTACTACTTGCTCGACTACTTGCACGAAACTTGTATAGTATTATAAATACGAGGGGCGCGAGTTAATTATTGCGAGAACGCGATTTTGTAATTTTCGCAGGTGCGAAAATGCCGTCAGCGAATTTCGAATGTCGAGAACATTATGGATTTACGGTGAATTTAAATTAAGAATTGCAACTATATCAAGCGTACACGCTCTTTATAAGAATACAAAAGGTACAAGTAAATACTTACGGGACAGCTTCGAATTCATACCCAGTGGCGCACCCAAGGAGAAAGGAAGAACACTGAAAACAAAAACGAAATAGAACACTGAAAAATTCGTCAAACTGTAGAACAGCTGCTTCCTCTCCGATTTCGATGATTTTTGGATATGTTATATGTTAAAGTCAACATTATGTACATATGTGTGTAAGTACATGATTAAATCCAGATCAAATTCAATTAATCCAAATTAAGATTAAATCCTGAGTGCGCCACTGTTCATACCCAATGTGCAAAAACGAACCGTGTAAATATATATATCGAGAAATATTGTACAATTTTTCGTCGGAAATTCGTGAAAGATGAAATTTCCGGTCCCCTTCTCGTTGGTATACATCGGAACGAAACGTATGCATTCATATTTCTATGATTTGTCCTCTCTAGTTTCCTTCGTTTATATTCCAAAATTACAATTTACATAGTTACGGTAATATTAAATAATTATATTAAATAAAAATTGATTGTGATATTCACTGAACTCTGTCGCATAAAGCTTACAGTTACTGTTAATTTGTTCATCTGTGAATCGAAAGCATAGCTTATTAATTATCACGTTACACCAATTATGCATTTCTGAATTTCGATAATTATGACTGCAGACTATAATAACTGTAAAGAAGTTAAGCATGCCTTTGTCATCTCTGTGATTGTGCACGCCAATTATAATTATTATTATACTTTTTAAAAAAAAACGAGGAGAAGATACGATTCAAGTTGACTGTGTTTATCATTTAGATCGTTTAACGATCACCTTTATTTTCGTTTCACTGTGAATCTAATGATAATAAAATGAACAATTATGTATGCTTCATGATTTCGCATTCAGTAAATTAGTTAGAAATAAACTGTTTAAAGAGACTCACGTTTAACCCTTCATCTTCCATATTATTTATGACAAGTGGAAACGATTTATCACTTATTTGATTAATCGAGCTTAGCGAGGATTTCATTGGACGCGTGCGCTATTCTAAATGAAAGTATTTTTATTCAAAAGGAAAGATATACGGTTCTCTGTGTTGTGCTTGTTACATTTTTGTTTAATAAGTGATAGAAAATGATAACAGTTCAAATAAATAAAGTTGTATAAGATATAAAGAACATCTTCGGCATGGTAACATTACAATAATAATAAAAATACAAGTCACAATCAACAGGTTCTTTACATATTTTAATTAATTTCGTCTACTTAACAGATCTAGATACTCTTCATAAGATCATGTATGCTTATATCTTTCAAATAAGGAAGATCAAACTTACAGTTTGTATTATTTAATAGGCCTTAAAAAGTCAATGGCAGATACTTTCTAAATTCTTAAGTTTACCTTGTATAATAGAAATAATTAGGCCTATCGTTACAATAACATTATCTTTACACTAACGTAACGTTCAGTCTTATGTTAATCATCCATGCGTGATGAATCGTTCATGTTTAGCGTTTCACAAACGTATACGAAAACTCCTGAAAATATAAACTCGTATAGTGTTTCGCGTTATAATATATCGAGATAGATTTAAATTGATTTTTACTTGGAGAAATCGTTGCTCTTTTCTATAATATGTTCGAATTCCGCGAAACTTAGTGCACCATCGTCATCTAAGTCCGCTTCATCGAGTATATACTGAAGAACTTGTTGCATGTCCGTTTCGTTCAATCTTTGAGGAGCGGTAAGTCTGTCTACCACTTGTCTCAAATCCCCGATACCGAGCATATCGTCACCATCGAAATCTATAATAATCAACTGTATATTACCTGATCAACAGAAGAGTTAGGATGCCAGGATATTTCAGGAAAGGAGGAAGAAACGGAAGCCAACCGAGAATAGAGCAAAATACGGCAGTGTAGAAGATGGAACACATTCTAAAAAAAGAAGAGAGCAATAGTGAGAAAACGAATTACAATTAGCCGTTAAATGATCTTTCAAGAGAGACTTTAAAAAAAAAAAGCAAAGACCACAGAGGAGCATAAATAATGTGGAATAACAATAGAAATAGATCATGAAGCTAAGACGAAAGATAGTCCTGTAATGTTAAGTCAAGCATGAGTCACATTTAAAGTTTTTGGTTGTACTGTATGATTAGGTGCAAAGGATTACCAAATATTCTAAAAGCATGTTCTGCTTTCACAGCTTTCGGAGCTCCATCACTGAAAACTGACATCATATCCAAGAAATCTTCAAAGGTACAATCCCCGTCCTGACTGGAACTGAATACTTTGCAAATCCTGTCTCCGAAAGGATTTACTTTCAGTTCAGGATATTGTAAAATCTTAGACATTGGAAGTTTGGCGTTTCTGTTGTGGCCAACTTTCTCTGGAGCGAGAGCCTTGAACTTTTGATGCGCACTATAACATAAAGAATCATTAATATACGAATTACACAATTATAAAGAGGTATTCAGAAAATTCTTCAAGTCACAATTATTCTACACGAACATGAAAGATATTCGAGTAATGTATTTTCAAAGAAAAATTAGCCTATACAGACATACTCACTGTAAAACTTCTTTCTTCGTGAAATACGTCAAGTCCTGCAACATCGAGTAACATTTAAAAAAAAAAGGAAAGACGTGAAATATTTACTTACGATTCTGTCAAATACCTGATAATCTTGCAGTTCCTCCACGGTAAACTGACTTCTAGTGATTCCCATGTTTAATCGTCTTCAATGTTATCTCAAAATTTCGAAATGATTTTATGGCATCATGGTACATATTCTCTTTTGAAACCCAAAATTTATATCGTAAACGACATTCTTGGTTTCGCGCTTGACAAGATCGATAAACTTCGATGCATCTTTCATCTAAAGATAAATCTAAGATGACGTCTGTAAACAAGGACACGCACCGGTATTTTTATCGCTTTTGACAGGTCATGCGTAAACAAAACGCGAAGACACGTTTATGCGAACATAGATACTTTGTAAAATAGTAACTGTAGCACAGAAACATTTTACTGACGCGATAAAGAAACACATACGATTCAAAAAGGACTTTCCGCAGCGCTACTTCAGTGCTATTCACAGTTCCTAAATAACCTCTATAATAGAATGTAAAGTATTAAAAGTATATGTGCGTACTTACCTATGAAAATCGAATAAATTTTAGTGGATCAAAACCAATCAAAACTTAGTTCAAATCTTATGACACTTCAACACACTTGAAAACACGACTGCACACTAGTGCACACAACTGAAAACTGAACTGCATACTATGTATTCAGTGGTATTCAGCCGACTGACCATTGACTATGACTGACCACTAAGATCGTATAAAGGAGACACTGCGCATTTCTCGATGACCAGTGCGCATGTGTCTGTAAGTGCGTAACATTTTTTATTCAATTGCATATAATATATGACCTCTCTGCAGTGATGCCAGAATCATGGGTCGTGGGTTTTTTCCCCTCCACTCGCTCAGCCGACTCGACCCCCCACTCTGACGCACCGTCGTCGACACGTTGCTTCTACTGCGCACACGCCACACACGAACGTATCTCTA